>OZ010729.1:58167639-58529707 GCA_963932275.1 Andrena praecox
AACACAAACATCAATTCGCGATGAAGGAAGTAGTTCACATCCCCCTAATAATGAATTATTTTCAACATTGAACACTGTAATACTCTTCTAAGTAGGTGCATACGAAATTGCTGTATTGTTTGGCGTTCGACGTCGATCCGGGCCAGTTTAAATAAAATTTCACGGAATCCCTCTTAAGGAACATGTCACCCGAGTCGACAGGGCGAAACTTCGAGGAAATTGGGTGCAGGGAATTTGACACGAGGCAGGAATGCCTTTTAGAAAAGCTATCGACACCCTGCAACCCGGAACAAGCTGTTTTTAATCATTCGCTCGTTGTGAAACGCTGAGAGACATCGATCTCCTCGCGCTCGACGTGCAGGTGCAGAAAGTTCGATAGACGTGGGGATCGAGGCCGCTATCGACGCGACACTGGTTATCGGCTGGTAACGCTGGCTTCAAAAGATTACGTCTCGCTGGCAGACATCTACGTGGCTGGCCGTGTCACGGTACCATGGCGTTACCGAAACTACGTTGCTGGCGTGCAACACAGGATACGTGCCTTGGCGAGGAATTTCCGCTGCCGTGAACTCTTTTGAGCCCGAAAACCTAACGATCTCTTCAAGCTTCGGCTGATATCGATAGGTGGTGAACGATCTTTTCCCATGGCCACCATCGAGTTCGTTTTACGGGACGGGCAAAATTGTATTACAATCCCCAATGTCAAACCGTGACAGCTTCGACTATTAAAAAAAAATTCTAGCTATCCACATGCATGTACTGATTGAAACGAGCGGTAATTTGAGCGAGTAATCGTATCGAGGGGGCTTCGGTAGGTACACGAATCTCAACTGATGAAACGAGATTTAAGAATTACCCGAAACGCAGAACAATGGGCGCATGCAATGTTCCAGCTGGAAATTTAGGGACGAAGTGCAGTTTTTTTTTTTTAAAGTACTCAGTCGATGAAGCGTTTGCGATCGATCAATTGCGTCGCACCACCCACTGTGATGCAGATGAAATGGAAAAATTTAACGCGATTTCGAGGATGACATTGACGCAACGAGCACGTTCGTACACAGCGTGGTATAGCTGGGAGCTCTGCCGTTAGATCGAAAGGTCTGTTTAAAGCTACGACAGTGAACTCAATTTGCGAATGCCACCACTGACGTACTATTGTACGGCATTGCATGCAAAATATGTCAATGCGTTCGACTACCGTGTGTAGGTCTATAAATAAGTTGACTCCAATTTCTATGATTCCAATTTAACTGCCACTCGAGCCCTATGACCAGTCTACAGAACAGTGTTGCTTGACCAAGTTTGATTAACTTACTCGAACGTTGGTTCTTGATGAAGTACAGCTGAAGTCTCTCCTTGAACGTGTTCTCGTTCACGTAATACTCAACACGAACTCTGAAAATAGAAGAGAAATATCACGGTTAGTATTTCCAACCACCATTTCATTACAACGTTCATTTACGAAGCAATACCCGATGCTAGAATAATAAATCGCTGGGTGAACGTCTACACCCTGGACGTCGAATTCAGAAATTGATTCGCTGAAGCATTAAAACCTAATACTCCGTTCGGTAGATATAACGGCAAACGATTGCAGAGAGGACGCCGACTTTCTCAACTGCCGCTCCGGACAATCCTTTCGTGTTCCCTCGCCAGGCTGATGACGACTCGAAGGATCATCGAGCGAGTTCGGAATCGGCGCGGAACAATCGGTTCAGCACATTTCCATAAAAGCTTCTCGTGGAAGTCTCCCAAGAGGTCTGCCGTTCTCATTATCAAGTGGCAGGTCTTCGATTACCATTCGACGGATGGAGGGCCATTCTTCGAAGAGTCGCGAGCGTTACAAATGCAACCGTGCGACCGTCCGTGCGAATCGATCCTATTGAACGGCCATCGTTTCGTGACCGGTCGTAAACCGGCTTAACCGCTATTTTTATCGGCGGATAACGCGACGCCCTCGTCGAGAATAGCCGCGGCGTGACGTCGCCGGGCCGACGTCGACAGACGGTCTGTCGTACGCGATCGTTTCAAGTTGTTGAGCTGGTTCTTTGACCCAGATAACGTCACGAGAGAGCCCGACCTACGGCAGACGTGTACGAAACGGGCTATCATTGCCTATTTGGGGATGCTACCGCGGAAACCTTTGAGCTCCGGCAGGATTGCTGAGGAGGGAGTCACGGGCTTGCACTTTGCCGTGAATTTAGATGAAAGGTGGTACAAGATCACTTGGTACGGCAGTCAGCGCAGCGTGATCGGTACCTTTTGCTTGGGGAGTTAGCGGAGATCTTCGGTTCAGGGAAGTTTCAAATGTCATTTGAAGGGAATTCAGATTGTTTGTGCTTATTATTAAAGTTTCAGAGTGCGGGGCGGATGTTCGGTAGACGTGACTAGGAGCTGTAGGGTATCATACGATACACATTAATTTCGCGAAACGTGTATCATCGCATACCTGTGGTGGCAATAGCGTGTTTCGTAGCAATTTGGCACGGGCATGTCAGGGGAAGCATGACAGTAATATCATCCATGTAGGGTAGCTCGTAAAGGACTGATAATAATTTTCATATTACGAAGTGGAAGCTCACTTCCGAGTCTATTCAACCACTATTTTAATCTCACCAAAAGTCCGGGGAAGTGCAGAAGTCCAGTGAAATTTGAATAGGTCATTAAGTAGCTCGGCGCAAACAGTGCTATTCTCGCCGAAACTCAACCGAATTAGGTATGCAAATGGTTGCAGTGATACGGTCAGCCTTGTATAGTCAACGCACAATTTCGACGTCAATGTGTCCGCGGTAATCAGAGAACTTTTGTAACGGTCTAATTAATAATCCAAAGTAAGAAACGAGCATCTAGACGAGCCCGCCTTGTTCCTGACTAATTGTAGTGGATGTCGCTGATAAAATCTATTCGCCAGGGGGTTGGGTGTGTCGGGTGCTGCGGAATATGGCACGCGCGTTAACGTTCGAATGGAACGAATGCTCGCGAGACGTGCAAAACGAAAACGTGCAGCCGCGCGGATCCGGCTTTGTGCGGAAACTTTCGGTTAGATTGCGTTATTGCTTGGTGCATCGGGCATCCGAGCGAATATCCGTTTAGTCAGTCATGAATAACAATGGCAGAGAAGCTGGTTTAACGCACCCAATAGAATCGTTGGTTTGTCTTTCAATATTTTCCACACGTCACGCATGCTTCCCTTACTTTTTTTCCCCCTTCGTCGAGTTCTTTATCGAAGTTCAGATTCTTGAGGTTCGTTGGTTGCAGTAACAGGGGGCTTGCGAACTGTAAGCTAAGTGAAGTGGATGTTATATGTAAATTTGTTGATTGAAACCTGCTTGAAATGCGGCTGCAGAATTTGAAAGGATGACGTTTCTGATCTAATAGAAGTGGTTGAAACTGATTCGGGGGAATCGATACGAGTAATCTGCACTTGGGGTAGAATTCGAGAGCTCGATGCAGCCATCGAGTAAATCAATCTCTTTGACACAAGCTGACGTGTATATATAGAGGCCGCGAGGCTTTACAAATTAAGGCAATTCAATTTTATAACCCATTTCGCGATTCTTCGGTATTCCGAGTTTCTAGGTGCTTCTGTAATGCGAGCGAAAATACAGGGAATATTCTTTTGAAGATAAAGATTCGAGGATTTGTAGGAGCAGTCTGCCCAGAATGCGACGAGACAGTTCGATATTAACCAACAAAAAAATTTCCACCCATCAAAGGAAAAAGCGAAACTTTTCTATTCAAACGAAATTAATGACCACGCTGCCGTTTCGGTCTTCGCTGAAAAGTCGATTCGCCGTAACGAGTTTTGGAAACTCTTTACCACGAGTTTTGCGAACTTTCCGTATCCCGCGGTGCGTTTCTGGGGAATGGGATTTGCATGGCGACGCATTTGACCACGTCCGAGGAAATTGTTAGGATCCTTGACGACGACTTAAACGCAGATTAATTATCAGTCGTAATTCGTAATGCCACTGGAAAATCGGTTCAATTCGACGAAGGTAGACTAAGGATTCATTTATCTGATACTAAAATCAGCCATTAGAATGTTAACAATATGTAACAATCGTATTCACGCTGCAACTTACTATTCTCCATTTTTCTCTCCACTTACAGCATTTAAAATCACTTTGGATTCTACCATTTGAATTGGAGAGCCGGAAGCTCTCTAAAGCTGCGAATCCACGAAGAGATTTTACATGGGACTTTTCCATCGCGAGACAAAAATCTCAGTAAAAACTAAATGTAAATAATGGAAATAGTTGCGAAAGATGAGAGTTTTGAAAATATATCATGACACTTGTCTCATAAGAGTCTAATTTCATGAAATTACTGAAAAAATAATGAAAAAATACTAAAACAATGAAATAATTGCCTCGCGAGATCAGAGTCTCATGCGAGACACGATATTTATCTCTCGCCGTGGATTTGCACCTTAAGTCTTCGAAATATATCATTCTAAGAGATAACAATCACTGCCCCTCATTTATACCGGCATGAAAACGTTTACCAGCCAGATACGCGTACGCCTGTGCTCGTCTGCCAGTTCACGTATCATCCACTTTCCCTTCGTCCGGCTATATGGCTGACCACATAATGGATTTTCCACTTCAGGAAGGAAATACTCGTCCGGCCGCGGAATTGTACCTCGTTACTTGAACTCGAAACGCCACTCGGAGCAATCTATATAAATTGAGGGGAACGTTCTGGTCCCTCGTCCACACTCTCGTTTCCCTGCCCCTAACTCCGCGTTCTGCGAGTGCTTGTTTCTCTCTATACTCTTCGCTGGGAAGCGCACTTACACCGACCGGCACCGTGAACTTTCAAATTCAACGAGGAATGTTCAAGTGCGAATTCCTTCACTCAGAGCCCTTCCAAAAGCCTGACTGAATCACCATTCTCTCTTTCCCTAAAAATATCCTATCCTCGTGGCTGTTACACGTGACTCTCTACCGAAAAGCAGGGGCAGTCGTCGAGTCTTAAAAGTTTAAAAAAAAAAAAAAAAAAAAAAAAAAAAACAATAGCGTTTGAGTATCGGCGTGCTTGATACTCGGAGCGTGGCTCGGTGGTCCGCGATGCTTCCAGGTGTTCCAGCTGCGCGGCGGGAAAAGAGGGTGGAAGTTCCGTGCAACGTCGCGGTAATAACGCGGCTTTCTCCCCGGTGCACGTAAGATTCGCTAGGTATTAACGGCCCGTAAAGCCGTCGCGCTAACGGTTGCTAATGCCTCCGAGGTAAAGGAACGCCCGAGCAGTACGTCACGCGAACTGCTGCATAAGCTACGCCGTTGGATAGATGGGATATCACGGCTCGAAAGCCACGGGCTCGATGTTCGTCTTGCCTCGAAAGGTCGGCTGTGAGTGCTTCCTGTCGTACGTAGCGAGGATTACGGCCACTGTGGTATGGCGGAGGACAGCGGAGTACAGATTGGGACCGATATGCGTGGCTCTAGCGAGCAGGTAAACCTATCGCGTAACGTTAAATTACAAACGGCAGCTTCGAGGACACGTTTCTGGGACGGCGGGAATTAAGCACGCGGCTCGTGAACAATGGGGACGTTTGTCCCTGCCGAAGGGGACTATAAATGAGGGAGTCATGATCATTTATATTAAATATCGTTTGATCGTTGTGCTGGTTGATTGTGTACTGATGTCGGGGGTGGTTGCCATTCTGCTGGCTACTCGCGCTCAAGTGAAATATGCCTTCTTTAAAAAGACGTTGATTAATCGTAGCGGTGGGCAAGACGGGGGGCTGCCCTCTGATAAGACTGCGAAGAACAATACAGCACTTGGCTGAGAACAAAGAGTCACGTTTAATTACAATGTCATCTTCGGATCCTACTGGGGGACCCTCTGCTCTCATCCTTCACTATTCCGTATCCGATACTCCTCATCGATACTGTACGGTTATCTCTGTGTTCCACGGAAAAATCGTGACAGTTCCAGTATCATTTTAATTAACTCCCTGTTGCCCAAAATATCAGCAGCTTGACATCGTCAATGGCGTTTCTCGCCATGGCCACAGAATCCATGGAAACCAACAGGCCGCGTCGGCAGCTATCGCTCGCCCATCCACAGCTGACAGCTAATTTCTCATCGATAGCACGAAATCGGTTGCGCCGCCGATGGACGATGCTTTATACACGGCTGGCGGCGATATTTACGAGCCACCTGACGATCGTAAACGCTTTCCTATCGGCAGGAAATTCGAGCGCGCTGGCTCGAGACGCCGGCGGTGCATCCTGTCCCGTATCGCGCCGCCCGCATGAATTATGCAACCTGCAACCGCGAGCCCTCCGTTTCGCCTCTCGTAGCTTGTTTAGCCGTCGATCGTTTTTACCTGCAGTAACATCGATCGGCCAGGAATGACCCAGTATGCGACAACTCTCCGTCCACTGTGTACCGTTTCAATTGAATAACGATGTTACCGTGCTTCCGAGCCGGCCTCTCGTTGCACGCTCGCGGCCAAGGAATTCATGCACGCTCCAAGGGGTCTATGAAATTTTCGTGTCAACGCTGCACATCGTTACCGGCGATTTCCGAGCTGGATGTGCTGTTACGCGGGACGGCCTGCGGCGGTAGTTAGGAAACAGTTCAATACTGATATCTCTGGACATTGCTTATCGCGTTTGTATTGCTAGTCTATTCTGAGAGCTCCATTCAGTCTACGGTGTTGTAGAATCAGGGGCGTAAGTCTCCTTTTCAAATAGTGTGGTATTTCTGTTAGTCGTCAGATTTTGACAGCATAAATGTGAGTACAGGGCCGAAGGAAAAGAAATGTTAATAATATTATAGTTTCTTTAGTTGTATCGATGGAAGGATTGTCTGTGAATGAAGTAACCGGGGTGTCACGAAGCTGATAAATTAGTTAGATGAAGGTTTAGTAGATTGAATGCTCCAACTATTTCATTTGGCTGCTCCAATCCCATTGGGGATCATCCGTTTTAGCTAGGATATTTATGAATTATGGAACTAGATTACCTATATTAAATCGGACGTAGTTAGTGCTTTGCAACGCGAATTATGCGAATCCGTATCATAAAGATCGGTACGTTTCATACGTAATATATTCACGGGTGCATTCAAATATTTTAGTTTTATTCGGGGCGCCTCCAATAGCTGGCATTGATTTGCACACCAACATTCATTACTGCATTTTATTTATGTATCCCTCCGCGACACAAATTCCGCGTTTCACACGCGTTATGCTAATCTTTGACGTTTCGTTGTTTATTTTATTGAACAGAGCAACAAGTGGACCGCCACATATATTTTGATGCAAACGCTGGGATTTAGAATTTGCATGCGCCCCTCTGTTATATTGAAATGTTATATGACTGTGTACGATGTTTCGGAGCGTCATATCACATTCTGTTGAAGTGAAATTGTTTTGGTAATTGCACGAGCCTCACTCGGCAACATTTATTTGCTACGCATTGCCGAAAATCAAAATCATCGAACAAGACAATAAGTCTCAGAAGTGTTGCGCGTGTAAAATGTGAAATGTTTCTATGCAACGATGCCCCTCAAATACAAAACCATCGAGTCACGCGTTCTCCTTTCGAAATCATCAGAGCGATCCCTTCAAGAAATTCGTGCGGTGTATTGGAAGCTCTATTGTGTTATCTCTCTCAGATTTACAGCTGTACGATTATTAACGAAACGTCCGTTTTGTTGTCAATTAGACGACGCTAACCCCTGGGTATTTCCCAAGTACTTAGCACGGCGATTCCGAGACACTTGATTGGCACCCCCTCGGCAGTACATCGATTGTTCCCCGTTAGACAAATATTTATCAGCGACAATATTAACCTATATTCCTATATTCCACCTCGCTCCAATTGGGGGAGCAACAGCCAGGAAGGACCGAAATACCTTAGACGTCGTAGAATACGTCCATCATTCGAGGAACGAAAAATCTTGCTCCCATATTCGTGCCTCTGCTACGGCAAAACATTTCGAAGCTGCCAATACATGTATACCTCGCGCTGACGCGGGAACAAACTGAACGTTCCGAATCAAATGCAGAAAAATATTTTTTCGCCGCGGCGGTCGGGGGTTGGAGGGAGGACCTAACTAAATAGAGATAAATGAAACGGGATTGTTAATCGGCGGAAATCAACATTCGCCGGAGGCGCACTACGCGGCGTCCAGTTACGCGATTAAACGCTGGATACACAAAGGGACGTTCCATCCGGTGAAAAATATCGCGGGCCCGGTATCCGTAGCGTTTCAGATGATTAAATTAAACCGTGGGGCCGAATTCGCGCGTGCAAACGTCCGCGGGTAAACGATTGTTCGATCCGCTATCGGGAACAGTCGGCAGCCGGCCGTCAAATTGTCTCTGCTGAGTTTTATATCCGCGCAAATCCTTCGCGCTCCGGCAAATCCGTAACGAGCGACGCAATCTCGGGAAGGACGACGAGCAGATTGAAAATCGAGGGCGAGGAAGAACGGTGGCGATCGATCAAGGATACTCTGAAGGGGATTCGATTGTTGCGCGGCGGCGGTCGTGTTTCATGGTGGGGTCGGATTTATTTGAATAATAATGTTGTATCTATAAAGTAGTTTTTTTTTTAAAAAAAAGAACACGTTTAAAAAAACATTCGAGGATTCCAGTGCTCCTTATTTAGAAAGGATCGGGATTTGGGAAAATAACAGGAAGAAATGTGAATATTCTTCGTCTACTTCTCTGACTACTATGTGCTTCTGAATTCTTCAGCACCCTGTTCAGATCCCCCTAGCAAGTACACCACTGCGCTACGTGCATACGAGTTCCTCTATTAACAGCTTCGATGATAGGGAAGCGTTTAAGTTCCTATCACGAAGTAACAATGCCAGGTATGTGCATCTGCGACTGTTGCTTGCTCACTACACGCGTGTAAAATGAGCTTGGCGGGATATCGACCGTCTCGTGAGGACAGAGACAGGCTATAGGTAGGCAAGGGGGATTTTCATAAATTCATAGCCGCGGCGTGTACAATGGAACCGGTTTGATTTGAATCGAGCGTACACATCGGCCGAAATGAATTTTTCAAACGTGTATTTCCACCACGTACGTGTATTAGCGAACTGTCTCTCGTATAGCTAATTATACGCCGCGACTGTCTTCGTGCTCTATGAATAGAGCGCCGAGTCGCGCGACAAGTCGATACGGATAAATAATAACCCGCAGCCTTGCGCCGCATTGACCGATTTAGGGTTTCAGTACGCGGTACCCAAGCGAGTAACGCCATTTTCTATTTTTCTGTCGTCCTTGCTCATGATTTCGTTAACCTTTAAGCCTGCTTTACAGAAGGCAGTAACAGCTTCTATTTCGCGACTGAATACCTGCTGAGCGTACGGTCGTCGAAATGATTGAGACGCGCTACTGGAAGCCTGGTGCGTGGTGGGCTGGTGATAAGCGAACGTTTCGGGTATTGATGCGTGCCACGGTTCTCTTATTTATTATTGGAGGGTGTGGTATGCGGATGCTGCAAGGGAACAACAGATAATTGGCAAATATTTACATACGCTAATGAATGTATGTTTGCAGGAAATCGGCAATGATCTGCGGGTGTACAGTTTAATACAAAGTTTGACTTACGCGCAACGCGTATTCCCAATCGTTCCGCACGTGAACATGCTTCCATGAAATTAAATAGATACTCTAATGTCTGGTTAATTGAGTTCAGACGCTTTATTGTAAGGTGAAATATATTTAGAATCAGATATTTTCATAATATATTATTTCGAAAAGGATTCAGAGTATTAATAGGAAATGTCTGCGACAAGGAAGAGTTTCCGTGAACTCGTGTCGTCTGCAAGTTAATAAAACGACGTCCAGTGGTTCGACTGAAAATGTCTCATCCTCGAGAAGATTACCTGGACGCAAAGTACCAAAGAACGTTTGAATCGAGTTGTTTTCGTATTACCCGTAATCCCCAGTTACTTAAGAACTGTGCTGCGGCGAGTATTACACCGTTTATCTGATTCCGGCGAATAATAAATTACTTGAAGGTAGAAAGGAATTTCCCGCTGTAGCTGTTAATTGTAATTAACAGAGTTAAATAACGCGATAAGATAAAGTGGGAAGGGTATGGACCAATTTCATTTAGAAGCTTATCGCTCTCGAAACTCTGACCCGGTATTCAAATGCCAAGAGTTCTCGATACAGCAGCGTGGGCAACAATAGTCTCCAACCCCTTCTTTTATCAATTCACCCTTTCGACGAAATATTCAGGCATTCTGAAGTAGCCCACAATGGCATTAAACTGAATGCAGCTATAAAATGTGAAGTATATGAGCAGAATAATGACAAGCTTTAGCTAACACTCAAATACAGGCAGTATAATTAAAAAATAAAAAGTTTAAGCGGAGTTCCTCTAGAACAACATTTTGTGTTTGTTTTAAAGTATTATTTGCTCTGGTGACTACAGCTTTAGGCAGCTTTAGATCGTTTCGGAGAATTCGTCTAGTTTCGTGGGGAAATATGATTGTACTTGCGCGGGATGAGCGACGGTGGCATTTCGTGAAAGTCAGTCGAGTGCGAACTGCGGGGGAGGAAAGTAGGAAAAATTGATCCGCAACGTGCGGCGAAAATGGGAGAGATTTCGGGCAATAATTTACAGTTGAATTCGCCCTGGTCGCACGTAGGATGATTGTTATAAAGTGGCCGATGCGATTACCCCCAAAAACGTCGAGGCAAATGGCAAAAGAAACATAGTTTATATAAAGATATTCGCTGTAGAAGGACATTGAATGCATTTTAATCGTAACGTGTACCTCTTTAAAATAAACACACTATTCACGAAATATTTATTTGCGTCATAAGAAATAAAGCGAACACTCTGCATCGAAGATTCATGTATTCGTTCGCACGCCACGTTTCTGAATTACATTTTAAATAATATTGAAATTAACTCGCCAAATATATTCATCGTATCGAAGATTACGTCGGGGATAAATATTGGAAATTATGTCGATAAATATTTCATGCATTCCGCGCACCATTCGCGACTGGCCTCGCAAAATTATTACAAGACCGGTAATGTAAAAAGAACGATCTTACAGAGGAAATTATGAATATTTAACGCTGCATGGAATAGAAGTAAAACAAACGTGGGAAATTTATTCGCGTGAACGAAGTACCGTGATGACGGAATTGGTAATTGTCTCCATCGTTTATACGTATAAAGGCACACGAGCACGCGTACAAGGGATAATGAATATTCCATCTAGATAAACCACCAATAAAAAAAACCATCGCTAACCATTAACATCAGGGGCGAATCTTATTAAGATAATTAAAATCCGCAACATTGATGGCGTCGGAGTTGCCAGCAACTCCTGTTCAGCAATTCTTTCGCTGACACGATTCTTCCGTCATCTTTCCTCTTCCGTTCCTTCCGTCACGTCGTTCCGCGAGCTCGCAACCGGGTCGCGTTGCATTCCCGTGCAGACCCAATTACGGAAATAGCAGCGCGTTATCTTCGCCGTGCTATCTGCGCCACGATTGCACGCGTGGAACGGAAGACAAATTATGAGGAAAGTAAGAAAAAAGGGAAAAGGGGGCGAAACAACGTCGTTACCTGACACCATGCGTGCTCGTAAGTTGCGTGCGTTTCATCGGGTCCTGCATAAATAAATTGAACGGGTGAGAGGCGGGCCGACTCGATGGATGTCATAACTGCTGTTACACAATGACGATCCTGCCCCGTTGTAATTAAGGTAATACGTTTCCAGCGATATCAACAGCACCGTCGCAGAATGCTGCTAGAACTTAAGTGCACTTTAGTGCGCCGGAGAACCGAAGGGGGGGGGGGCGGGACCACGGCGGAAAGTTTTGAGGATTTTAATCCAGGAGATTGGCACAGTATCAACCAGTGGATGGATGCTCGGAGCAGATTACGGGCAGCGTCCAGGTGAAAGGGAATATTCAGAATTAATATTGTCGAGGAAAATTTGTCGGAGAAACGGGTAACGTTCACTTCTGATGCAGGCGATGCACGTGCTATCTAATTGTAATGCCCAATTGGATTAATCTAATTAACGCTCTCTGGCAGTTGTGTAACTTTCGCGTAACCGTGTTCCAATTATTCTGCCTTTCACGGTCGCGACAATTCCGCCACCTGGCTCGACATATTGTCGTTTTTTTCCCTCGCTCCGTTGTCAGACACGCCAGCAGGCGCACGGTCAACAAAAAGCAATCAATACCAACACCGAACACGATGGTACTTCATGGGGACAGAAAATTCTGAATGATCGGACGCTGTGCATGTTTCATCGTTGAAAAACACGGCCCACGCGAGAATATTTCAAGCGACGCGAAATATCTTCGTGTCAGTACAAGCGACGCTTATACAGAGGCGATGAAAAATATGGGAACCGTTGCCTCGTGGCGAGCGAGCCAGAAACGGAATCGAGAAGTATTGCCGCGGTACGCCTAATTCAAAGGCATTACGAAGCACGGCTCGCATACAATTAATTTTAAAATAATTGGCCACGTTACTTGAAGCCTCTGGGGATTAAAACTCAATGGGTGTATCGATGCGCCGGAAAGCTATTAGGTATTAAGCTCCAGCAACCACGAACGGAAGCATTCGAGTGCTGCTAATCGCCCCATGGAGTATCGAAAAATAACGCTGTACAAATGCGTTAGCCTTGCGACTTGGCTGTAACGGCGCAATCGTTTCGGAGCGACTGTCTGTTAAATAAAAGTTTCAGCTTTTTATCGCTGTCTAGCTACCCCATTTCCTGATTCTTCTCCTACCATTGATTATTCAATGGTCTCCGAAGAATGTCTAACTAACGATAAGGAATTTAATTATGATCGAAGTGAGATTTTCAGCAGCGCGGAGCGAATGGCGAATAAAACGAGAGATATATCGTCACCTCAAATAATCTCTGTAAGGTCACATGAAAATACAGTGACGATACGAAGATGCAGGTAATAAAGAACGACGTTAAAGTTTTATGAAATCATCGCGCGACAGCGTGACCGCAGGAGAAGCGTTCATTATTGGCCAGCCAGATGTCCGAATCTAGCGGAGATAATAGAATTTACGATACTGTCTGCTCGTAAAGCAGCCAGCAGCGTTCAGGCGCCGTGATCCCACGCAGAGACACACAATAGTGTTCGGAGATTTTAACGCCTCTAATACGGTGTGCTAGCGAATGAGGATATCTCCTGGCTGCAGAATAAATTCTGGCCTCAGCGAAATTTTAGGGGGCTATTTCCTTGGGAATTGATTTCCTTCCGTACAATTGCCCCGCAGGGTAAGCTATCATTTCATCGCTTCGGATGATTTTAATATCCAGAACAACGGATATAAGTTTCGCTGACGTTAGCTTCGAACCGAACATTGAGTCTTCAATCTGTAGCCTTATCTCTTACTTTCAAATGCTCTCGTTATGTCCAAACTGCTGCTACTTAATATTTGAACTTCTCTGCAAGGCACACTTCTGTGTCATCCATAAGCGACACCATCTTCACTAACTATATTTCAACACGTACATTCGACACTGACGCTTCACGCAAATCCAAGCCCACATCAGCACGCAAACTTTGATCTATCTATAGGCAGTGCATACAGGTGAAACAGACTTATAATCACAGTTTATAAGCAGACAGTACTTTCTCTATTATTTAATGTTCCCTAGAATAACAGTCCTTCCGTTCATTTAGAGCCACAAGTTTCATGGAAGTAGTGGTTATTTGCATCCAAGGGGGACACTCGTTGGGTGAATCATCGTTTTGGATAATAGTGAAAGGTCATTTTAGTGCGGAGCACAGGATTGCGTAGAGTCCGATCAAGTTGTAAAGCCGCAAAACGCGGTCAGCTTAAAATGATGGAGCGATTATAAAGACACGTGGTGACAACGCAGTGGAGGTCGCCGATATTGATTCGTAACCACAGTCCGCTGATACAGCGGTCACGAATGTAGCCTGTAAAGAGGAAACGGGCGATAGAGCGAACTGAAGCTAAACACATCGGCAGATAACCGAGTTAAACACTTCTTGTCGCCCTGTCGCACCTTTCAGCCTGTGTGCGATCGATGCAGCTATCATTGAAATTCAACCTCAATCTTGCATTACAGGCAGTCGAAGCAAGGCTAGTCGCTGCTCGAAATCGTTCCGTGATTCATCGATTTGGCAGTTGCTTTTTATGGAAATTTCATGTAAGCTCTTTTAATGTTAATGTTAAAAGAGAACCATCGAACTTGCCAATACCGGACTACACGCTGCGAAAGGATAGGGCATCTCGACGATCGCGAGGTAGAAATGTTAATTCGAGGTCGCATCTGTTTCGCGCGCTTCTTTCCGACTGCACAGATTCGTGCAGACGACCGAGGTTCGTTTCTAAAATTAGTCGGCTGCCTCGTCTTTTGTAATGACTCTCATCATCTCGAAAGCTCTTAGCCGAACAATATATGAAACTGCAGATTCCCGCTACAGCTTCGCGTACACACAAGCAGAGTTCCACGCAAAGCGAGGATTTTTTTCAGCCGAAATGCTCGTTATCGCCGGCCAACTGATTTGGCTATGCAATCCATTTACCCGATGCTTGTGGCAAAGAAATTTTCTGATTCCCTTCCTCCATTAGCTTTATTATCTCTTTCCCCTTTGCTTACTTTCCTTCCCTAGGTTCCGCTTTTGACTTTTGCTTTTAAGTAATATATTTCTGCTTACCTATATCGTGGCGAGCGATGAAAGATTTCGCGCAATTACAGAAACGCAAGTTAATCTTGCCCGCCTCAGCTCCGCCGAGCTAGCGTAATAGTCAGAGGCGATAAATACAACAATAAATGAGTCACCACCTGGAATTATTACATCGAATGAATTCGAAGCAACAACAAGTAGTGACGCCGGTGATCGTGGCCTATGAATCGTCGAGCAGGAAATGCCCAAGCACATCTGGCAATCCACAGTGGTATCGTCGAACGAACGAGCGAAAGAAAAGGACGAGTAGCAAAACGTTCTATCGATACGATGCAGCTCACGCTCCCGAGAATTGCTTTTCTAACAGATTAACCGCGTTTCAGTTACGTAGCTCTGGCTGCCGTATAGTCGACGTGACGGATTGACTTCCGTGCAGTGGCTGTTCCTGCCCTCGTGGCGAGGATCCCGCCAACATAAAAGAACACCCGTTTACCATCGGGGAGAAGAAGGGTGGCGCAGGGAGTGCCTTCGGTGGTCTCGATAATTTAGTGGAGAAATTTAGACGTCACACGCCACTAGCACGTCCCATTGGCAACGAACGAGTTCATCCGCGTAGCTCGTGGGCACGTCGAAAGTATCAGACTTTGGTCGCTCGAGTGTCTTTCCAGAGACTTGTCTTCTGCCTGCCGATCCCTCCAACTAAATAACTTTTGGAGGAGATAGCGAGTGGTCAGATCTCCTCCGTTGATACTTAGCCAATCTCACTCGAAATTTGAGTACTTTCGCAGCTCGACGCGATCATTCGACACATCGATGCAAATTTCCTTTCCTTCGACAAGAACTGAGCTGATTAAAATTGCTTCGACGATAAATTTAATAGAATCCACTGGTTTCACATTATTAAACTCGAACGCGTGGCTGGTATTCTTTTCACATACAAAACGCAGAATATTTCCGCTCCCGAGATGTATATCTCCTGATATTTCGTTAGATACAGAAGAAATACCAGGCAGGCAACGAAGCTCCTCGCCTCTCCTTACTCACAGAACTTCCCTTCCATGCTCTCCATTTCCTCTCGATATCCTTAATGCATTTACATACAGATATATACAGATATATCCGTGATAGAGCTCCTTATAATCCATTCTGCGTTCTGCACCGCGTTCTAGCAGTCGCCCCTTGTATTCACGATCCTTTATGTTCCCGCGGATTTCACCTCCACCAGCCGGCTGCAGAGCGCCATAAAGGATTGTCGCGTTTGCACGCGATCCCGATAAAGCGCGAAAGCCGATCCACGGCGGTGGAAAATATTTTAAACAATCGCCCGCCGCCGCACTCCGCGCTTTCCTGTCGTTTCAAAGCGAGCTTTCCTCGCGCGAGTGACTTAACACAACACCGCGGGGCGCAATGGAGAGAGGATAAAAAACAAAGCGAAATACAAAGAAGGCGAAAGCGCGAGAAGTAATTAAAAATAAATGTTCAGAAACCGGGGGGGAAATGGAAATCGGTGATCCGTTACCTGCCGCGTCGCGTTATTCCTCGGTGCGTTTTATCGTGCGTTCTATCGAGCCCCCGGGAGATTCGATTAATCACAATCGAGGATTCTCGGAATTGAATGGCGCGATTCCATCCGTAGCATTATACGATGTCATTCGTAATCTATGATGCGGCAAAGCGGAAGAGTTCAGCGGGATGATTGGTCTTAAAGGAAACCGTCCGAGTTTAAATTGCGGCGGGGCTTCTTATTTCGGTTGCGACGTAAACGGGCGCCATTGCAGGCGTCCGGAGATTTAACTGCTTCATCGTTCTGTTGTTCCCGGCGTTATATACGTTTCCATTGCATCGGTCGTATAAAATTTTATGGAAGTCCCTTCCAGTCTGTTTCGTCAAGCGCGTATAAAATTTTACCATTTCAAACGTTTCATTCCGCTTGTCTTTTCATTATGTCCCTTCCTCGGCGCGAGTCGAAGTCTGTGTTCAGCGTTTAATTTGGAGGATGAACGGATACATGGTTTTTTAGGCACTTGCTTCTGCTGAATTCTTTGTAATTCGATGTGCAAATACGATGCTTCATATTTTCAGGGAACTTCTTAATAATCGTCACGCGTTGTTCGTAGGAAAATCATTTAGAACTTCGTAACAGGGCATTATTATTCCAGGCGTGACAGAAATTTAAATTCATAACGTGGCCACTGCGGCGTATTACAAATTTAGATACAGCATTGAGGAAAGGGATACGCGCCTAAGCCCTTAAGTCCTCGCGTCTTTGGTTAAGGATTCGGGAGGCTGTCTGCAAGAATTGGGGTGGTTTCGTCGGAATCGGTTCCACGTGTCGCTTTAAAGCTGCGGTACTCACATTAATACACGAAATTCAAACGTTTCTCTATATAATGATACGATATTAGTAACCCTGTAGGCGACTATTTTGAAGGGTCCGATACTTTAATCGATACTAAAGACGATATTTGCTCTAAATACCAATATTTGAAAATATGTGTGCCCCATTAATATTTACGATTAATTCCCTTGGCCGTATACAGCATGGGCGATATCGAATACCGAATTAAATACTCGCTAGATATCGTTTAGTGATTTAATTGGATGTGATTAAATGGCCAGCTCGAAGTTCGACGTACATCGAATGCACGATGTATCAATGTCGATCGGGCAGGGAAGGCGAAATAAACTTCTCGATAAGAGGGAAGTCGACCAGACAATCGGCTGAGAGTGTCAATTGTCTGCTTGTTCGTCGCAGTAGTTCAAGCGCTCCTCGATCAGACAACCGCCGGTCGGTGTATGATCAGCCAAAACTTATTTCCCACGGGTGCAATGATTCGATTCGACTCGAGAAGTAGTAGCTACGCGGCTCCACTCGTCTTCGTTCGATACTTTCCCCCCGTTTTTTTTTCTCTCTCTTATTTGGAAGCATCAGTTTGGAAAAGTCCCAGAACCCTCGCGGGACCGGTTTCCGGGAAAGTTGCACGCGTTGCGTCGGGGAAACGCAGAATTCTGTTGTTCGGTTTGTTACAGTCACTACGCGAAACAAGATCGATGAGATTGCGAAATTTTATTACTCGACCTAGAAACACCTACAGCGAAAGATTCGTCGCCCGGTGAATTGCCCAAACAAAATCAACTCGGAACACACGATATTCTCGTGCACCTTTACGGTCGGGACATAAAACACCCTACTATTAGCATCTACGCGAACAATTTGCCGCGAGGACGACGGCACATGGCGTAAAACTATCAACTAACGTTCGTTTGCACCTGCGTGCCTCAACAACGTAAGCATCTGAATTGATTCGCGCTCAAAGGGGTGGCGCGCGCTGAATACGTCACGGCTTATAGAATTATTAATATTCGTGTCTGGAAAGGGGGTGTTACTACGAACGTGCCTCGCGATTTCAAAGTGCTCTAAAGTCGACTGGCTAGACCTCGAGCTGCAGCCGTCGAAGGGGGCGAACAGGGGAGTCGAAAACTGAATCTGTGCGATGGCGACGGGAACGACGAGGAGGTAACATCGAATTTCACCGCGGCTCTTCCTACCAAAATCTCTTTGGCCTGAAGGCGTTCTAACAAGTTCTCGAAGGAAACGACATTTGCTCCGCGAGGTCGCTCACTTTAAGGCGCCGTAAACCGGGGAATAGTCCGCGTCCGCCGTTGCACCGCCAGCAATATCGCGTTGTGAAAATATCTGAAGCTTAAAAATCTTGTTGAGATAAACTCTCGCGGTAATGCGCGGCCGGCACACACCACGGAATGCTGCTTCTACCAAGAACTCTTTTCATCGCGCAGCGATGTTCTTATATTACTTTTCCCCTCGAAGGATTTATTTCGCCGCCGCCACGCTTTCAATTATTTGCTACCAAAGGCTATTGGCATTTTGCTCTAAACCGCGAATAAACGCACCGTTATGCACCAAAATCTCGAATAGGGAGCTTATCGTACAGAGCCGAACGTTTAAGGAGCAGAAGTAATGAAAGCTTTTTATCAACCCCTGACCCTTCAACAGCCACACTGCGCAGATTATTCCCCTCCTTAAATAATCGACTTGCCACGATTTCGCTAAATGAACTCCTTTATGCCTGACGGGGGATGCTTGAAATTCTTCCCTCCAATGATTCAGATTCGATAGAGAGAAATTGGCTCCGCGAATTAAGTGGATAAAACGATTCACGATGGCCTTAAACCATTTAGAAGGGGACGATCCGAACTTTTAAATATAAAATTAAACTCCAGCCGACGGCTCCTCCCATCCTGGTGTCCTATACTAAAGGAAACTTTGCCTTTCGACTGTCAGTTATCGCTGGAGACTCGTTGGAGGCATTAAAAAACTGATTCATGAAGAATTAGAATAATTGTTGGAACGACATTTCCCTTCGAATTTAGCATCAACGATTTCGGTTCGCAATCAGGATGTTGCAATACAGCTTTCCAATTTCACTCGCAGACTAAGTGGGCCGGTGTCAGACATTTCGCAGTTCTCCGATAAACATGTTCGGTATCGTTTTATGTTTTGTAAGCCGTCGGATCATTAGACACGCAGGGACATGCAAATGTTCAGTCGAAAACGGACGAGCGATGCAATTTCGGATGGTTGCCGCCATATTCAGGCTGTTGCACGATACAACGACGCCAGAAGTGGGTGATTTTAATTGGGAGACTCAGGCAACTATGCGTACAAAATAAATTTCACGTGCCAAAGACATTTACGATTATCGATGCACAAAGGGCTGTCAAATGTTTTTTCGTTTGATTATAAAAGTACACATGGACGCGTTTGTTGGCAGACGATTAAACACCCTGCCTCTGTCGGCTGGCTTTTACACTTTCGTCCAACAATTTCCAACGGGATCGAGAGGGTGTTCCAATCATCGAAATCGTCCACTCTTCTCACTGCTGAAATACGTGAAAATCTATCGCTTTGTGATTGAGCCTGAAACCATTCAAATCTTAACTGCTAATCGTCCTATCATCTGGTACAACACTCAAAGAATTCTGTGCAGACGATTGCAATCCTAAATTCGTAGGTAAAAAAGTTCCTCGCAATCCCATTCATTCGCTCCGCCAGAAAGCAGAGGTCGAATTGGGCCCGAAGGAACAGATGTACCATCAAGAAGTGGAGCTGCGCAAGTTTTCTGGCACAGCCCCAGGCCATACGTTAACACGCAATTGAACACACGAAGGGGGCCACTTTAATCCGTCATAAGTTTGGAAAACTGTGACACGTACTGTATACACTTGCGCGGAAGTTCTTGCTCGCACTGCGATCTACATTTAAACTATCGGCATGTGTCCGTTGTCGTGCGCGTAAGCTGGAAATGTTTCGCGGCGCCGTGTCGCTCGACTGTCCCACGGTCGGCCCTCTAATTAATGTGCCCAGTTACACGCCGCCACGACAAAAGTATATCTGGGACAGAGGATAGGAGGTCGCGAGGGACCAGAGGTAACGCTCGAGTGCATCTCTCAAAAGGAAATGGCTCGACAAACAACAACTGCAATGGCTTTGTTCGCCTAACGAAGTCCATGAATCAAGGCGCAATCCCAGTTACGACTCGTAGTCCTCGCGGCGCACGCCGCGCACTTATGCACGCGCTTAAATAACACGTGCCCGACAATTTCCGCCACGATTCTCAATTTCGCATGATCGAACGGGATCCACGGGGATGCCTCGAGCTTCCCAAAAAGTGGGTAACATCGGGAAAATCTCGGAATATATCTATGGGAGAATAGCTGATACGATTGATGTCCGATTCAGGAGTGGAATATGGTTTTACAGCGCGACACATTGGATTGCGAGTAACGGGGATTTTATTCGTCGCGTGAAGTATTTGAAATTTTTAATTTATGTGGGGATCAGGAACCTCCATAACATAAGAGGCGGATACGGAATACCCAAGAGAGGGAAGTCGGCGGTAGCCGAGTAGGCTAAGGCGGCTGATATTGAACATCTAGTTAACTAATGATAACTTACTGGCAATTTTTCTAATGTTTTTGTGGTCACCGAATAAGAATCTTTATTTTTATTATGTATACATGTCCACCAATAAACATCTGTTTAAAAAAAAAAAAAAAAAAAAAGCTAAGGCGGCTGATCAGTGCGCGTAGAATCTAAAGATCGCGGGTTCGAGTCCCGCGTCGAGGCTTCCTTTTTTCCGAATCCTACATTTATGCTACAATACTATGTTAATACTGCTATGATAAATTGATCAGTCATTAAAACTGGGCAGTCTCTCGAAATGGTATTCAACACTCACAATCAGCTACATATCGATCGCAAGCAATTGGGCGAGAATCGCGAAGAAGAATTCTTCGCGTTTGATTCGCGCTTGATTCTAAGCGACGGACAGCATAAGTAATTTATTTCTCCGTCATCGGGGTGGCAGGCGCAGGCAAAATCGCTCGCCAATCTTATTCGTTTAAACGAGGTTTAGACGTCGGCCGATAATTTCACTTACGTGCTCGCAACAGGTGAGGCGATCTTATCGAGCTTCCCGGATTCGAAGTAGGAATGAATCGCTTTATCGTGCCTTCGAACGCAGATTCAACTTAGCAGTTCACTCGGCCACCCTTCTTCCTTTGTTGTATAAAATAGAATAAGGGGCAGTGGGATTTGTCGTATTTTAACGGCAGATAAAACGTAACCAAAGGAAACGACGATCAACCTGCTTATCGAAGCAGATAGTATAAATAGGATTCGCGGGCTTATAAATTTATGCTTCCTCAGGTGTTACGGCAGCATAGAACTACGATGCTAACGATGCAATTTATAATAATTGAAAAACAGCTATTCAAGGTGAATGGGATGAAAGCGAACGAAGAGGTGAATAAAACCGTAGCGTTTTATCAGAAACACCTCGGACCTCGTTTGGGAGGAAATTCTTGGCTTTGAATGCTATGGAAAAAAAAAAGGAGGAACGGAGGAGTTCATTCAGCGCGAATGAAACTTCATTTCAGAACAGTGACGGCATTATAAATGAGGGACTTCTTATAAATTTCTCCCGCGCAAAGGGGAAGAAAGGGAGAGTGTAAAAAGTCCATAAAAAGTCGTCGGGAAGGGAACGCTCAGTGGATGGTCTACTACCACCTTAAACATCTCTAAAATGATGGCGCGCCAATGGATCGTTCGCTTGACAGGTAATGTACGGTGTGGAAAGGGTTGCTGTATAAATAGAATATGTTTATACCCGACGAAAATGGGCTTAACAAGGCGAGCATTTTGTTCCCTTTTAATTCGTCGATATTTTACTTTCCACATTACGACAGCTGTCTTTCATTTTCCAATGGATGTACCGAATGCAACGGACGCTTAGGAATTAACGCCTCAGTTGCCGCATTAATCGCGAACGAACTTACAACAATATGCCTACACGAGCACTTCCTATTCTTGGCTATGATTCCAGAGCAGCGTGCACTTGATCACGATCATTGCGTCAATTGGGCAAATGTTCTTGCGTGACCCAGGCTGATATAGGTCATTGTCTTCATCCTCTTAAAAGTTGCAATATTACGTCCAAAGAAGTACCTAGACGATTGGACACGGAGGGCGGTGTCATAAAATTTGAAATACCCCGTAGAATGCCGTCTCGCCGTCGAATGCTTTCAACCTCTGCCTGATATATTGTTTAATATCGCTAATGATTTCCAGGGTATTCCCGCGGCTCGATTAAAATGGGACACTCCGTGTAACCACAGGGAGAGTCGAGGGTTTCTTCGAAGCAAATGAATCATTCATCCGACAGCATTGGCCGCAGTCCTTTCGACTTTATCGAGGTCGTCACTTAACTGCCCCTAGCGGCCGACCAATTCGAGGCCCTATTCCTGCCATTCCCCTTAATCACGATTTCTGGCCCCTTCGCCGGCGAAAGGGTAGTCCTCTACAATTAACTTGATCGATAGCGCTCCCTCTTCCGCAGGTGCGAAAGAAAAGCTCGTGCTTTGCTTTCGTTTTTCCTCACCCCCACCCGCCAAAAAGGGGAGCCCGGGGGGAGGTGGAGCTTGGCGTAAAAGTAGGACTCTTCATGCCTCGGAGCAAAGCGTCGTTTAAACACGTTTACCGTCGGCTGCCCATAATTTCGAGCGATCGTTATATCGATATCAACGGCGACGAGGGGATAAATCGCTCCAGGTATAATTAATGGCGCTGATGGAATTTCAAGGAACGTCGACCGATCAGATGAAAATGTGGGGGATGATACCAGGGAACGCGGTTGTGTAACCCTGGAAATCCTGTTATATAATGAGTCTCGAAGTACGTACTATTTACGGACTTCCACTAACCAATCGATGCGATGCTTCCAGAGAAATACTTTTCTTGGAAGCTGCCACACGAGTTCCGATTAAACTTCGGCGAACGGTTTTACGCATCAGCCCATTGTCTTTGGTTCTTGTTTCCTTTTTTGCAAGGCGTGTAAAATAAAGCGACGGTGAACATGCTTTCATAGATTTTCTCGCCCGCAACGTATTTGTAATTTTAACAGACTATTATATTACAAGAAATGGGATTCGTAATGCCATGTTTTGTGTACAGCGATTCGGAGCTCTCCAGACTATGCAATTAATTTTTCATTTGTGCAATTTATTCCGCGCGTAACGTGTCATATGCAGCATTGCAACATTCATTTTACGTGTCGCCTAGTACCGAATTTACAGCGAATAATTTATGTAATAATCCGCTTTTTGTGTTATATGCGTATGTCGAATTTCCATTAAAAGTGTTTCAACGTATATCCCGTCAGACATTGTTGACGGTTTACGTACTAATATGTAGCTTGCACCGGTCGTTCTTTGTTGCACTTGCACCCTACGTTTCGCATTCGATAATCACGAGTTAATGGGAGGCCACTATAGAGCGTTTAAGTAAATCATTAGCATCGGAAGATGAAATTACTACGATACAGGAAAATGATATGAAAAGTCCTGTCATCGTTTTCAATGAATGATTCCTATCGAGAATTAATCAATCCACTCCTCTGACATCGGATCATCTACTTCTTTTTAAGATGTTTCAAATTGCGTAAACCTTTTGCCCAAGTATTTTTCTTTGATAAGATAATTACAAGTATAAAGTAAAAGTGTCGAAATGTAAAAAACTGTAAGAAGGCTCCACAGCTTTCTATGTATTATCATACTTAAAAATAGAATTGGGTGGGAAGGTGACTGCAACAGTACCAATGTTTAAGTTGCACTTGAAAACTTTCTTAAAAGAGATAATTAACAGGTAACTCAAAGTACCATTATCCCGGCCCACGCCTGATAGAATCCTGCGGCATTCGAACCCCACCCTTTAATCCTGCCTGAGACGAAATGTCAAAAGCTACGCATATTTGACGAAACGACGCCGGCGACACAGGGTGGTGATTAATAACACCGTGATATATATTTCACGAAAAGAATATCACCGAAATAAGATCACACGACTAACCCAAACATCAAATATTTCAATGAAAATTTATGAACCGTTTAAATGAATTCACCCACCCGATACCGCGGCATCCACGCGCTACAAACTGGAGGTTGAAATGTCAACGTTGAAAGGAATGAATAATGCTCTCACCGAAAATTTTCACGCAAACGAAACTGCGCGAGTAACTCAGGGTATGACACCTTCATTCGAATTGATGGCCCTTCATAAAAAACCGCAAAGTTTGAGAGACTCCGTACACCAAAAGTTTCGCGAAATCGAAATTGTAGGGGCAGGTAAAGATACCTGCCAACTTTTTCTCCGAAGTCGGGACTGCTTCCAATAGATCCGCGCTCCCTAGCAACCGAATGTGAAATGCCAAGGGTGCAGAATTTCCGTCAGCGCGACAAAAGACCGAGAAGGAAAGGTCAGCCGGCGACAGAAGCAATTAGGAGGCCCTCAGCAACCAATATCGGGGCGCATCGGGGAAAACCCATTGAATTAAGCGAAGCCAGGATGCGATAAGAACGCGGGACGACGTCTGTCGCTCGGCTGCAGCACGCATCCACCGTTCTGCCAATTAAACGCGAGCTGGCCTGGCAAGTCGGCTGATCACCGTCGCTTTTACGATCAATCCGCTATTCTGCCGAACGAGTCGATGGTCCACAGAAGCTTGACATTCGACCGAGTTTCATTAGCGGTGCGGGCGCATCGACTTCCATCGAAATATCGACCCGGTTACAGGTATGTATCCCCCGCGCAACAAGGCATTTCGATCAGTGCCAGTCCTTCAACGTCACTAGGAGTGGCTTCTGCCGCGGGCAGGTCTCGAGCCAGCCGAATTTAAGCTTCCACCAGCTGTATCAACCCGATTACCCCGCGTTACGTACAATCGGGCCTGTCGTAAACCAGTCTAATTCGCAGCGATGATGGTGGATGGGTTTGCCAGCAGGGAATCTGGAGCTGCCAAACGGTTTTGGCCAGGCCTTATGCAATAAGGATGAGTGTGTTCTTTTTACAGATGATAACGCGATGTAATGGGACAGAAGAGAAAAAATAAACTGCCGGTTCGTTAGCGAATCGTTTGCTCGCTTTGGAGCGGTAGAGCACGGGGTACAGTTTAATATTTCAGCATCGAATGTTCGACTGAGCGAAACTGGGACTGAAGTGAAATCGGATTGAGGCTGAACTGATGCTGGAGCGAACTAAAAATTGAGAACGTACTGAACAGGGGGAGTTGGAACTTGAATCGATTGGAGAATTGCAACTGCGTGTGGCTTAGGAAATTGCGCAGGATTTTTGAAGGGTTACGAAGCAGGGGATGGGGGCAGTAAGCCTGGGCGAACTTCGGGAAGTGGTTTCTCGATATATGAATCTGGATCAGCGACGCAGGGACAGTCGATGATTGGAGTAGAAATGTTTGCTTCGGAGAAAGATTCGGCTAACCGTAATTTGAATCTGGATCCGCCGCAGCAGATGGAAACTCAAAGTGATCCATGAAATGGGAAGCCGATTCGTTGAGGAGTCCGTCGTACGCGTTGATAAAACAGTAGCCGAGCAATGGATCGCCAAGAGGGGATGAAATAAGCGGAAGGAAGAACTCTAGAAACGCGATCGTCGCGCAACGGAAGATTATGAGATTTCTTTTTGTCGGTTCGTTAAACCCCGGACAGATGCCAATACCGAACGGTTCTCTCTTTCCATAATTAAGTCTCTCCAGCCGTTCTATCGCTCTTCAGGACGAGTGTGATAATTAAAAAGTCTACCGGGCATCGAGAATGAATCTCGCGAACTCGTTCGGCCAGACCATTGGTCCTTGTTTCGAAAGTTTCTGATAAACGTCGGGTCGCTTGGAAATGTTTTCGTGAAATGGCGAAAGAACATCTCGGTGGGTGGTCGACTTTGCTGCACCGCGCACCAGCCTCACAGACAACAGAGCAAAGAAACACTTGTGTTGGCCTCGAGGTTACATTTTCATTGCGCTATGATGATACACATCCGTGGAAAGAATTAAATTCTGTCACGACTTTAATTAATCAGCCGCGAGTGCGATTTGAACTACGATTGTTGACGTTGTGTCTCCATTTAGGAATGGAACCACTCTTGATGGAGTGAATCTTCATCGATCACCGTTGAAATAAAATTCCCGGTTTTGCTTCGGTGTATTACCTCTCGTAAGTATAATGGAGTTCTGTAACGTGTTCGTTGAAAGAACTTAGAATCTGCAAATTGCCAAGCTTTAAAGTTCTATCGTTTCTCGCGGAAGTGTCTTTGATTTTATCGCTGGAAATTCTCGTGGATAGCCGAATCGTAAGTTTGTAACTGCGTTACGCTGCAGTCGAAGCGCCTAGCAGGCTCGAACATCAAGATGCACTCAATAGAGTTCGAGCCCATCGAAATTTCATTACCTGCAAGACTTGCGCTCTCGCCATTCCTCAAAGACCTGCGAGACAATCGCGTTCTTAGAACATGATTCCATCGACGTCGGACACTTTCAGCCACTTAGTAATTCGTCAGGAGGCGCGAAACTGTCACTTCGTTATGGCGCGATCGAAGTTACTTTCATTACGTTACATTGCTAGGAGCTTAATCGAATAATTAAGCGAGGAAAGTTTGCGCAACGTTACAAATCTGATGAGCTCGACTAGTTGCCCCTACTTGTTGCTACCAGCTACTTAATAAACACAGGATAATCCATCGATTATGCGTTGCCGCGTTGCTTTTATGGACAATAAATTTTTCCTTCGTGGGAAGGAGAATCTCAATGTTCTGAGATGAAAATTGTGGAATCGTAAATATGCCAGACAAGAGTCTAGGTTTTAGAGTTTAAAATTGATTGCTTGAGATTAGAAGCGTGTAGAAACTTCAGGAATTCAGGAATCCCATTGAAAGAACCTCGATATTCTCACGCCCCCGAATCTACCCACAGTCCTTCAAGATTTTTTGAAGAATTGGAACTTGCGTTCAACGTTAGAGCAGTTTGAGGACCAGAACTACGCCAACCTTGCAACCATCCACTGTGTGAACTTTTAGTTACCATTATTTGGACTTTGAGCTGGCGCACTTTTGTACTTTTCCGTGGCGGTGCAGATTTCTACTTAGTTTTTCGATAATTCAAACTGATCGAACTTGAATCTCGGAAAGGAATTTCGCCCCGCTAACATTACGTGAATTACGCGAGTCACTTTGAAACCTATTACTATTACTATTACAACCAGTTACAGTATTATTCGTGAATAATATCTATTGTAACTAACTAACGAGATGCGAAAGTGCCTTCCGAAAATTAGACAGGATGCTGAAATAACGTTGTGCGCGCGCGCTTACAAGAAGCTGTTTTCTACCAAGAAATTAAGGCATAATGCGCGAATAATTATACCAAACTCTCTTATTACTCTCCTGAAGCAAACTTTCATCTATCTTTATTCTCAAGAACCGTGCGTATAATTCCACAGGAATGCAGCTTGCGTACCGAGCTGCAATCGGTAATTAATTACGTATTATCACAGTGAACAGGTGCGGTATAATTATTAACCGGTACATTGTACTGTTAAATGACGAGGAAATGACGTAACAAACGTTTAGAGCGCAACTATAACGAAGCGCGTGAACGTTGAATAATTTATGAAACGTGGATGACATGAATTCGTAAGTCACAGTGCCCTACGAAACGATCCATCGCAAACGTTTAGTGGGAACGCGAAATGTCGCTCTGCGTATGAATAAAAATGGGAATGACGGCACTTGGCGCGGTATACGCGTTTATGGTCGCGCGTAAATGTCACAATCGTTCCTTTGCGGATGCATACAGTTCGTGGAACGCAGGTGATAATTAATTAACGAAACCTGTTAATGAATCGAGCGGCGCAACTTTGCACGAACCCACAGAAGAATGTTCCCGAAACAGCGCGCTTTTATTCCATCATTACGAGCCTCTACCGAATCCTGGCGGAATTTATGTAATTTATGAGCAAACAACCCCTATTATCCTCATGAAATGAACAGCACATTAACCAGGTGTTTGGAATTTAACAATTTCCTCGCGTTTTCATCGCAACATTCTCCGCGGAATTTAATTCTGTGTATCCTTGCAAGAAAATACGTAGAAATAGGGAAGCAAAGTAAAGGGAGTTGATCGAACACGTGAAAAACATGCGTCTGCTGATTGAGATTTAATGGCTGACGTTTCTTAAGTGGAGATTTGTTCTCCAATTCCATGCAATTACGTTTATGAACGGCTGTGTCACTGGAGAGTGAACCCGAATTCTCTAAGATTGGAATCTGCACTCTCGTCGGGGTCAGGTATTATATAACAATCAGAACTGGCGTTCAGCTTCGCAGCGATGTCAATTCATTTACAGGCGGCTGGCCTACGGTGTATGCACGCAGCTTTTAGCTGGATTCGCAAATACGGAATTAGGATTGCGCATCAAATATTTACTAACCACTTGTCCCGGAGTTGCTCCGGGAGCGCAAGAATAGCGGGATCAAGCTTTGTGCTCGGCCTTTGGGGAACGGGGGCAAATTTCCCCGAAATCTTAATTAATAAACTTGACACATTAACGTCCATCATAAAACGACGGCGGGCAACAGAGAGGAACGAAGGGAAAGCCCTGAATTTGTTCTTAGAAGAAAGCTGCCGTTGCTTGGAAAATTAATCTGGCTCTCTGGATGCAAGTCATCCAGGTGACAAATGATACGTTTCAATTGACGCGAACAGCTAACGACACTTGCGATGGAACACTTCACTTCATTCGAACAAAGTTGATTCAGGACCACAAGTTTGTTCCTTCGTTTTATCAATTACTATACGTTTGGAAAGTAAGCCCAGCCACCAAACTTTGATAAGCTCTGGAATACTTGAACATACTCTTTCCACCAGCCCTCACACTTGAACGATTCTTGTACCGTCGAAGAACACACGTAGAACTGTACACCTATGTATAGTTCTGAAACTTTTCGATTTGGTTATTCTAGGCCAGATTTTACCCAAAGTTCCCCGAAGAACATTGGACGAAGGAGCCAGGAAAATTGAACGCGAAAACGACGCAACTGGAAGCGAGTCGGGACTTGTCAATAAAGGACGGATCGCTGGTAATTGAATTCGTCGTCGATCGGGCGATCGCATATATTGAACTCCGTAATGGAAAAACGCTGGTGCTCGCGCTCGCGGGGACAAATTTAGCGACCATAAACCATGAATGGGGCATCCTCTCGTAATTAAAAATCTAGATCCTCGATATTGGCGGGGAAGGGTAAACGGGACGTGGGGCGCTATTTCTCGTCGCGTTCGACGTTAATTCATCCAACGTCGAGCAGAAAAATGTCCCATTTCTCGGACACGGGATGTAACCCAACCAACGTTTGGAAGGCGCACGGTGTTTACTTGCCCCGTGACGGGGCGGTTGTTTTAAATTGAACTTGCATTAAACGCGATGAAACATAGGAAAGTAATCAACCGTCTGTAAATGGTTAGCTGTAAACCGCAGCTTTCTTCGGGCTGGTGCCCATCAGTCTTCCCTTCCCAGTGTTTTTACGTCCCCTCGGATGTGCATATTCCTTCGTCGCAGCGTTTAGCAGTTACAGAGGCAAGAGGACAGATTTCTCATTTCACTAGCAATTCTTTAACAATAACTCCGTAAACGTCTCCGGGAATCACACTTGCTCAATGAAACGGCGCATTTGTCAAAATGTAATCTTGCGCGCGTCGCGTTATTACACGAGCGAGACGCAAAAACCGTCGTTCTCGCTTCAAACTGAAAGAAACGTACGAGCGCGTTTCAGGTGTAGTTTTATTGACTTCCTGCAGTGGAATAGATTGTTTTGTAATTCGATTGCCGGCGCATCCTTGCAAAAAGTAATCCTGCTTAAACGCTGCAGCGAATCTACGCCGCTGTTACCGATAAAAACCGAGAGACTGAGAAGAGCTACGGGGCGACGTAACATTTTTTATCGCCACGAGTTAGAAGAACGCGCTCGAGTCAGATGCGCCCTGCTAATGAAAAATGATCAGCACAGGTCTTCTTATCAGAGTATAATTCACGCGAGTGAGCAAGTAATTGAAATTCAAAGCCACAGGAATAATCGTGAAGCATTTAAGCATAAAATGCACAGAGTGTTTCAATACAATTATCCAAGCTTATCGAAAGAAACAAAAGAGATCGCACAAAGCCACATCAAAGAATTAGTTATTTCTACTGGGAAAATACGAATCCATCGAACGATTCAACAGTATCAAGCAGGAAAACAGAAGTTTCGCTCCGCTCCAATTGAACCAAAGCGATGGCAGTGAATTCGACTCAATAATTTATCGATAGCTGAGGGAAAGCATCGTCCCTCCTAACGAGGCTACGATATCCCCAGCGTGAATCATGGATCTCGCTTAAAAGCGTGCGCTACTCAAAACGAGCTAATCCCATAATGGAAAGTCCTACCCCTCGCCCCGCACAAAATTTATCGTTCTACTACCTTGGTATTCTGTCATAGCTGTCCCAGCTGGTAAGACAGTTGTAGCTGCTGTATCTGCTCGAAGTCGTCATAGCTAGTGCCTTGCTCGATGACACATCCTGAATTTCTTCAACGACCTCCGCACCTTCATCGCCTAATCAGGCCTGCCCTCGCCCTGTCCACGTTTCACGCTGTTGTTTCGCACAGTTATCCCGCCCCCGCGACATCCACCGATTGATAATCTCGTTTCCCGATTGTTCAGCTAAACGATCGAAGACAGCCCTCGTTCTTTCACCGACCGTACAAGCGCGGTGCAGTGAACCGCTGCGGTTGCTTCGCTGTTACACGCGGAACTGTTCCACGACGACGTCACAAATTACACTTGCTCACGGGGCAACGGACACTTAATGGTAAATGCGGCTGCCAGCACGGGCCACGAGACTTTTGTTCGCGAAACTTCGGCGATAGAATCGTAATAAAAAAATAACGCGCCCCGCGACGACTAACGGGCTCGCCTACACAAAGTACTCGACGCACAGTTGCCACAACATACAGAGGTTAATACCTAATTGTAAGTCACTAGTTTAGTTGGACCGCGCGGCTACAATCGCTTTCTATTACTTGGACCACGTTTATCTTCTACTTCTCCTCCTCTCCTCGGCTCGTTAGAACGGCAAACAACGATTAAATCTAACACTTAATTAACCAGCCATCTGGACACGGCGCACACGGCGTATGATGCGTGTGCCACGCGCGTGTATTAAAAATACCCTACGTTTTTGGACCCGCCAACCAGCGTGCTCGATAATATCGTAATGTAAGAGAAAAGCGGTGACCGCTCTCAGGTATCTTCGCTTCCCTTCCAAGGGCGCCCCGCCGCGCCTCTCCCCGCAGTGTTTCACTTTCTCCCGGCTCGCTGCTTTATTTCCTTGAGTCGGTTAAAGACGCGAGCACGATCCCGTCGTCACCCAGAATCCGCCTCCTTTCTTTCGCCCTCTAACGACGCCCGTTGCTCCTCTCCTCCTCGCGCTTCCCTCCTAATGAAATCTCCCCCTTTCGTTAGTATGCCTGAGGGGCTGATTGTAACGGGGCTAGGACGAGCCGCGGAGGCGCTCCTGGGAAAAACACGTCAGACGGGACGGTGGGAAAATAAAATGGTCCCCTCTGCCACATGCTCCCGTTGCAAGGCCGCGCATTACTTGGAGAACGGGCCGAGAGCAGGACTCGCGGTGGAGCCTACTCCCACTGGGGAACACAGCTGACACGAACAACGTCGACAATGATGAATACAGGGAAACGACTCTTCTCCGTCTTGATAGTCAATCGTTACGTCTTGATATGTAGTTTCTTGTAATCCCGTGATCGCACCGCGACCACTCCTCTCGATCTCTCTACAGAAGCATCTTCAACCTTCGCACCAGAGAGACCTCGATCCGCGACGATCCCGCCCGATACTGACTCCCCCGTAGAAACGAACACGCGTCCTCCGGCTCTGTTGGTCCCGCCGCAAGCTCGTCGATTGTAATCCAGGCCTCCAGCAGCGTGACGATCGACCGACGTGCCGGCGTGCTCTTCGTCAACGATGCCTGCTCGTCGCGCCGCGATGCCCCCTCGTCTTCTCTGAACAAAAGGGACGAACGAAAAAGAAAGGAGAGGAGTGCTAGCGTTCACATCTCTCCTCCGATTGGGAACCAACGAACTCCGATGGTCGGTGTGTCGGTGCGTGGGCGAGCGGATCTCTTCCTTCCCTCGTGCCGACTGTCCCTCGAGGTCCCTTTAGTCAGACAGGCTCGGTATCACGGTTCTTCTTCAGGTCGAGGGAACGGCATTTCCTCTTGAGGTACCGCATGTTTCGGAAGGCTCGCTGCGAACGGCGGCTCTGTGTCGCAGCCCTGGCGCCCAGGCGGGCAGTTTCAAGCGGAGACGCGGCGCCCCCGAGGTTTCATTGGCCCGCCGTGGAGGTAGCATCGAGAGGTTGCCGCGCGCGCTGGCAGCTCCTCTCAGCGAGCTTCGCGAACACAAGGCGCTTCGCGTGGCATGGCCCAGCGCCGACTAGCGGGTTCAGCCTCAACCTTTCGGCTCCCTTGCCGCGCATGAAAGTTCCGCGCAAGCTCGTGGAACTTCTCCCCACCGCCTCCCACGCGGCACAAGCCAAGATTCTTCTGCGTGGCCAATTTCCTCGCCACGGGCGTCATAAACAAGGAAAGGGCCGAGGAAACGGTTGGAAAGCCAGATGAAGGATGATTAATCGTCGGCAGCGTTGGGCAGATTTTTCTCCTGCCTTTCGCGTTGCTAGCTCTCAAACGGATCCACCGTTGAGAAATTCAACAGCCAAGAAGAGGCTAATCTCTGGCTTGTTCGGAGAACTGCTCGCGGTTTTCACTGCTATATCCTAGCAAGGTTAAACTTTATGCTCTCCTTCTTTCGTCTGGCTGCTAGATTGCAATCGTTATAGACGACATCAATTATCCCTGAGAGTCCGAAGCTCTGCTCCCGTTCGTTTCAAACGGAACAATTTTTTCGTCCCAACATTTCTGCGTAGGACGAAAGGCGCGAGAGGAGTGGAAACGGCAGAAGGTATTGAACCGGGAGTAAATCGCAGAGGGAGATTGTAAGTTCTACTGCCAGTTTAACGCGAACAGTTTACGTCTCCTGTTTTCCCGGTGGCAAATGAAGTTTCCCCCCCTTTTCGTAATGCGCGCAGTAAGAACCCGAGCTGTGCCTAGTTTGTAAATCGGTTTATCTAGATTCTAGGGGAATGGTCAATCCCCTTCGAAATAATTTCGGTCGGAAGAATGACCTTTACCGGTTGGAAACATAAAACTCATTCGCCTCCTCCAAGAATAATAGCGCAAGAAAGCCGAGGGGGCGTGCGAGGGGAAATAAAATTCAATATAAAAGGGAACGGTATACCTACGGCTTTCTGTTTTATTTTCATTTTATTCGTCATTTTTACTAATTCCATCGTGGCGTCAGCTGCCCTCCGGTAACAACTTTACGAAGAGAAATTGTAAAAATGTCGAATCCGACGGAGAAGAAAAGAGAGGCGCCGTAAAGTATATTACAGAACTCAGTAGAAAAGCCGACGATAAATGAAACATATAAAGTTTACCTGGACTGAAATAATTGATCTTGAAACACAGAGTGATTCCACTTCTTGATTTAAGAAGTACAAGAGGAAGTGCTCCAAGTCAAAGCCATAATGTTATAAATCTTAGAATCAGGATCACTGTGCACAAGTTATCCTTATAATTTTGAAACGAGCGATTTTCGGACCCGTGCTTGTTAATTTCCTGTTATTTGTTCCGATAAATATAGTGATGCCCTGAAACTTGGACATTAAATTTTTTACACGGCACATATTATTTCTTATGCCGAAATATTTTCATACAAAAATTTACGAGTGGGGTAAAATTCCTGTCTATAAAACAGTAGGTATCCCTGTCGATCGTAAACCTTCAGACCGATACGAGGGTTAAGTAGCAATAAAGAGACTTCGATTTTTAGACTGTCGTCTGATCGTACGTCGAAATTCTAGTAGGATAGCAAACGATATACCTGTAATGCACGTAGTAACATATTCGTATTCTTCGTCGTCGTTTGCTCCACGTCTTACAATTACAGCATGGACACGTGAAGTCTGTCCAACGTAGATGGGTTTAAATAACTCATCGATTCCTAATCGAAAATCAATAGAGACTCTTAATGGGAGCAATTAAGTAAGACGAATAGCTTGTGAGAATAATCGCGGGAATTAAGCAACACGTTCTCTGAAATATCCTTAATAGAAGCTTCGTGCAACGTTCCATTGGGAATTATTAATACTTGTACAATGTGCTGGTACATCAATCGATACTTTCGCTGAATCTCGATACCACCTTTCATCTTTCGTCGTAGCAGATAATTCACTTGTTTCATATTTTTACATAAGGCACGCTGTACATTCAAAGTGAAATTTACCACCGAGTTTCATGAATTTTCATGAATTTTAGAAACTTCTTAAGATCATGCACGTAGAGCTTGTTTGGACATTAATATTCGATGTACACGCAGGACTTTCACAAACATACCGTTCAAGAGCAGTATCAAGACGACGCCGTCGCTCCAGGAAATGCATATTAATTTCGCGCAACATTAAAGACACTCTCGGCAAAAAAGGTAGATAAAAGAAGAATATTGCAAATTGTCACAATGTGAAAAAGAGAATGTGAATTTGTCAGTTTAATCCGACGATTTATTCCCTTCAATAATTCAGGTTTATGTCAATCGAGTCCCTCATGTTCGTAAACATTAAGGCTGCGTTAATTACAACAGCATAAATGTCCGTTCATTTTAAAGTTACCGACGATCAATAAACCAAAACATTTTCAGAGTTTCGTAATTAAAAAGAATTTTAGCAGCGCGCTTGATTTGTAATCCGTCGATATTGCAACTAGAATTTCTAATCACACGTTACGATGATACATCATTTCACCCTGCATATGCATTCGGGCGTGGACCACATTCAAATCTACGATGACAATTACCCATTGCAATCAATATGTAAATGAACAATAAACCAAGAACTGATCAGACGCAAGCGTATATTACAAACGTTGTACAGTTACTCTGGTTACTGCTTCATACTTGGTAGTACCGAAAAGTTATTACCCACTTGCAATTAATCTAAGCTGTTGAGGCTTCAAATTCAATACAATCTATGAAATATTGAATTGCCCATCCGATTAAGGGGGAACACCACTGTGACGGCGGGAAAAATGAGCCCATTTTTAAGATTTTTTTAAGGAATAACTTCCAGTTTTATTATAAAATTGTTATTACCTATCTTTAGAACAATGTCTTAAGAGACTATAAAAAAAAAGTAATAGAAAAACATGCATAGATTTCCATATACAGTTAATCTCCTACACCCCTCACAAGAAAAACATAGGTCGCTTATCGAAACGATATCTCTGGAACGGCAACTCTGAAATCAAATTTTTTTTTTAATATAATCGGTATGAGTGTAGTTTCCGTTGTGCGTACCGATTTTTAAAAAAAATTATTTTTGTAAAAATGGTGCGCTTGGGAAGAAAAAGTTTCGAAAATCGGCAAAAAAAATGGATAGTTTTTCGAGCGTATTTCAAAAAATATGTTTTCGATCAAAAAATCGGTACGCACAACGGAAACTACACTCATACCGATTATATTAAAAAAAAAATTTGATTTCAGAGTTGCCGTTCCAGAGATATCGTTTCGATAAGCGACCTATGTTTTTCTTGTGAGGGGTGTAGGAGATTAACTGTATATGGAAATCTATGCATGTTTTTCTATTACTTTTTTTTTATAGTCTCTTAAGACATTGTTCTAAAGATAGGTAATAACAATTTTATAATAAAACTGTAAGTTATTCCTTAAAAAAATCTTAAAAATGGGCTCATTTTTCCGGCCGTCACAGTGGTGTTCCCCCTTAAGTCAAATGCTAGATAAGCGAATATACATACATTGTACGTACGTCTCTGTTCTATCATAAAGATTTATGTGTCTTTTCATTTAGCAACGACGAATGTTGAAGCAGGAAGAATTTTTCAACAGAAGGACGCAACTTGCACATGTATTCTTAATCGTTTCTCCCGTGCACGCGTCGGGACGTTTAAAGAGGCTCTCTCCCAAGAAAACACGTGCTCTTGACGACGCCGTCAAGACCCGTTCCGTCGCCAATGAGCCACTACGCGAAATCCGTGTAGCCAAGTTCCACGAGTGGCTTGAAAAGGGCAAGAAGGTGAACGGGTACGATCCTAGACGGAAGGAAGAGCATCCCGTAAACCGAGGACCCAGCCCGAAATTACGCGCAGCGACGTGCAAAGCGGAACGTCGATGCGATTAGGGGTAATATAGTTGAAAGTCCACTTCCGCTGCATTAGCTTCCGAAGCGATGGCGGAGGCAGTATCTAAAAGAGAACGAGGAGGATGGGTAAGGCACAGACTTTCCCTAGTCCGGAGCCCGTTACTATTAGAGGAACGTTACAGTTTGTGCCCTCCCCAATTTCCTCCCGTTTTATTTCCTTATCTTTATCTCCTTCCCATCTGATCATTTCTAGAGTATCTGCCTCGCATCTCGCGTCGACATCCCTTTCTCGTTCACGGACCGTCTTTTGCCACCCGTTCGCAAACGAAATTACGACGGCCGCCCTCGGTGGCGAGGCGCTTCGACACTTCGGGCAGCTTGCATCGTCGAAGGGACGACGTTAGTTCGACGAACGACCGTCGCCACTCGAAGAAGGCAGCACTGAACGTTTCGTATCTGCAAGCTGCCGACAGCTGCCCCCTATGCGGCGGAACTGGCAGGTAGGTGCGTGTTCCGGTCTGACCACGCACTGTACTTTATCCACTTCGTAGACCTTTTACTCCTTAGGTTGCTCCAACTGCCTTTTCTCTGCTTGATCGTCTGGTACAGGGAAGTGGAAACCGTCGCGAAATCGACTCACAGTCAGGTCATTTCGAATCGAAATCTTTATCACGTAAAGCACGCGCGAATGTATGGATCTCCATTGTATCATGCGACGGCATGACCATCACACAGTCACACACACAGATTTTATACAAATTTCGTTCCAATGCACTTATTCGACATGTGGACGAGGAAATTTCATACTTTGCTTAACCGGTTAACTGGCAATGTATCATATATGATCAAACAAAAATCTGGCCAATTCTGGCAATGTATCATATATGATCAAATGGAATAACTTTTTTGTTTTTCAATCGATTTGAACGAAACTTGGTATGTAATGGTTTTTGGGGTCGCTGAATCTGAATTTCGCATCGGAATGGTAAAATTCAATATGGCAGACTCAAAATGGCCGAACCAAATTGGCTGACAAATATTAAAATACTATCGGGATATAGAAAAATTGTATATAGGGGTTTTTGGGGTCGCTGAATCTGAATTTGGCATTGGAATTGTAAAATTCAATATGACAGACTCAAAATGGCGAACCAAAATGGCCGCCAAATATTGAAATACTATCGGGATATAGAAAAATTGTATATAGGGGTTTTTGGGATCGCGGATAAAAAAAAAGCACTTGCGGTGGAATTTATGGATGAAGAATTCAGGTATAAAATTATTCGAAACTTTTTCGTAGAAAATAAAAGCACTTGCGGTGGAATTTATGGATGAAGAATTCAGGTATAAAATTATTCGAAACTTTTTCGTAGAAAATAAAAAAACTAAAAAATTAAACCCCTAAACCCTTATTTTTCAGGGGTTGGGGGTGGCATTGAAAAAAGTAACTGCTGCAATCGAATTATAGACAAGAAAACTTCACAAACAAAAAAAGGTTTAGTAAAGAATTGACAAACTCACCCCTAAATTCTATTTTTTTAGGGGTTGGGGGTGTCAGATGAAAAAAATTACCCCCGGAATCGGTTCAGCGACTCGAAAAACCCCTGTATACCAAATTTTGTGTGATTCACTTAATTATTCGATGGTACCAGTTTGGGCCCGAATAGTGAAAAGGACCGTGCCAGTTAACCGGTTAATAGCAGAAAGTGCAGTGTAACTGAAGAATTTGAAATGTAATTGTTTTCGACGACTTTAGAAAGCTCCTGTTAACCTGATCAATTATCTGGCAAGATACTGGGAAATGTGATTGATCTGTGCTATCAGAATGCTAGATTGAAGTAGGACGTGACCGTGCAAGGAGATAGGGAGTGTCTGCGGCCGGACATACTCTTCAATCTGTGGCGAATAAAATTGAACTAGTAGACGTGCCTGGAACTTTGAAAGTACTCATTGGTTCACAAACTATTTCGCGTGAAGTTATTTTATGCGGTAGGGACTTACAAAATATGTGTAAGTCTTGCACGCAATTAATTTAAAAATTTTATATGCTGTTGTGTCTAATACGAAACACCTCCGCATGTTACGAAGATCTGAACTTCTGACTTTGATTGTATTTTGCCGAGAGAAATAGAAAGATTTTCTAGACACACATGAAATTATTTCATCGCCCGAGTATCGCATGTAAATTGACACCTAATCAACGCGATCGAAATAAGTTTTATTGAAGTTGATTTAAACTGTTTCGCTAGTTCCATAAAAATACCAGAACCATTCGTAAACAAACTTTTCACTCTCACCTAATCGCGTCTCATCAGTAAGAGTGACCGGCATACCGGCAGCTAATCAAGGAATGGAGGGCGAGATATTGGATTGTTGTCGAAGCGAAACGTGCAAACAAGTTCTAGTTTTACCTACCTAAAGATATAAACTCTTGAACACACTTGAGGAGTTTGTATTCCAGTGTCATTCGCCGGTAGGGAGTTGCGGAATAAAACAATTAAATAATTTTTTTTCGCCAAACTGCGACCATAGACACTTGCGCGTACAGCTCTGAAGTAATGCGCGCTACAGAACACCGTCACAAGGGTTCGATTTTTATGGGTCGGCGCGCAACGTAGGACCTCGTACCGTATGAAATTTTTAGTGTTCGGCACGCAATACGCGCTGTTGCACGTGTTTAACTCTGCCTTAACGCAATCCTCCCGGCTCTTTGACAATTAGCGTGAGGCTATCGCGAGTGCAAGGTTCGTTAAAAAAACGAACAACGTGGTTCACTAGAATTACCACAGTCTGATAAAAAAAAATGATCCTGACGAACTTTTTAATTACTTTCCTAGCGAAGGAAATGTGACATTTAAAACGATTTAATGAAGATGAATGAGAACAAATTCCTCTATCTTTCATTAAAATAACATATTCTCTTTCGTTTCTTTTTTATATTTAGTTATACAATGAAGTCGCTCGCATTATTAATTCAACGCGAGCTTCGAACAGGGGTGTCCACCCTTCGACGCAAATCCCTCTGTAAATAATAATAGGCCAATATGCCAGGGCTTAATTGAAAACCATAAATAACAAGGAGCTCTGCATCCGAAATAAATCTTCGTAGCAATTTTATCCAACGACATTATGCCCCATACTTGGTTTATTACGGAGGCTTTGAGGGTGAAACGGCGGCAGATCGTGGATGTGTGATAAGTGGTCATTGAATCTTGGGCTTGGGGGATGAACAGATTCCTCGGTTTTTGGGACATGTGTGCACTTCGCTTCCGCCTGTTACTTCAAATTACGGCATGTACCTATTGTACGAAGACGGAACAGCCTCGTGATTTGCAATACAAATGAAGAGCCATTCTCAGCGCGTTGTTATGCCACTCGAAAATCCATTGTTGCCCCGAGAGATGTTCGCCCTATTGAACCGCTTTCGGTGTATGAGCAAAGAGAATTCGTGATTGATCGTTTTCGGTAATCCATTGGCACTCGTCCCGCTTTGATTTCGGACCGAAACGCGAGAACAATGATGATAAATGTGGGAGAAACGTTGCGCAAGCTTCTTTTTATAAGACGGAGCAAAAAGATATGGTCAATAAAACAGGTTAAGGTAGATGTATGTTCCGTGATACACTTGAAATTTTTATTCTGCACAACGATTTATGGAACCCACTGCAACCTCGTCGAAGGACATCAGCTGATGGCAACGTATGAAGTCGATTTGCTAAAGGGGCGTGTGGACGATTAGTTTACATGGGCGCGTTACCAATCGTTGCCCCTTTCCCTGCGAGCTTTTACGGCCCTTATTAGGAAGCATTTTCCTTATTACAGGGGTTATTATCGACGAACGCTCTCTAATCGTCATAGGTGTTTGACAGATAATTTCTAGAGAGTAACTTTGCAGAGTACAAAGTAGATATTATCTGCTAGCAGTAATTTCCACGTAATATTTACAAAAACCATGGATGCAACATTGATCAACTAGCAGTTCGAATATTTGCAAGAGAAAGGCTAAAAGTTCTTTACGAGTCTTTAAAGTTTGAGGCGACAAATGACGTTAAGGGGTAACACCACTGTAACAGCTTGAAAAATAGCGTTTTTTTGGCAATTTTTCTTGGATGGAAGGAAAGGTAATAGAATAACTATACTGGAGGAAGTTATTTAGCACATATTTTGTTATTAAAAAAAAAAAAGTTGTTGAGAAATATTACAAAATGGCGGCACTGAAGCCATTCTCGTGAGGCATGTTGAAGTTTTAGCGCTCTGCGGCACGCAGTGTAGCTGGTGCAATTTTGAATTTAAAAAAAAAATATGACTTAAATCTACATGATTATAGCTAGAGAAATACGTAGGGGATTTTAAAAATATTGATTTTTGTGTGATTGGTGAGCATTTGAATGAAAAACGTTCAATTTTCTATAAAAAGAGGGCAATCATTTGTTAATAAGTAATGTTTAAATTAACTTATCGAAAATCCCGTACGTGTTTCTCTTGAAAATGTTATTTTAAAGATATTGTTAAAAGTTCGAATGAAAAGAATGAAAATTGTTGGAGTTATGCTGCGTGCCGTGTTGAAAAATCGTGTTTCGAGAAAAACGCGTTTAACGCCGGTAGTCGTTTCGAAGCAGTCCGATGCGCTTGGGGAAGAGCTCGAAATTTCAAGGAAACCAATTTGTTTCAAGTAATACAGTTTTTGCCCCATATTCTAAAAGGTTCAAACCATCTTTTAAGCAAATAAAAAAAAAATCAATTTTCCGAAAAATTTACAGTGGTGTTACCCCTTAACAGCCCATTGGAATATTATTCGTTCCCCTATCTTGCAAACTCACAGTTGGGATATCCGTTTTATGTTAGAATTATGAAAGAGTTGTCACCTCTGAATGAAATCCAATATCTTCATTTTACAGTCACCCGTTCTCTTTTCGATTTTTACGTTACGATCAACCATCATATCCTACCCCTTCTCGCGTTTCTAGGTGCTTCTTTAATTAGAAGAGTTCTTTTACATACCCACGGCACGGAAATACGTTTAATCCTGCGAGGATACTTGCAACTTCTGCGCAGTTAACCCGATTCAACTGGACAGATAAAGCTGTATATTGGAGCTGTGCGTTCCCAAAGGGGTGGAAGTCACACAATGAAGCATCGTATAATAATATTTGTTTCTGCGCCGAGCCTACGCTCTCGAGCAGAAGTATGGAACCACAGCTTACAGAAAGTAGAAGTAGAAGTACCATTTTCCGTAAAGACTGAACATCTTGCACCAGCCCAACTTCAAGGCACAACTATTTGGCAAAGCTCGCGGTCCTCCTTCGCAGCACAGTTGCGTCCAGTCGAAAGAGCGATAAGGAAAATATTCGCCCAATTAATCCTCAAACGAAACGGCCTTTCTGCGATAAGATTTTCAAGATTGGATCTCGTTAAAGATCACTAGCGTCTACGCTAGAGAATTAATGAAGCCTCCATTCGTTCCCGGAAGTCGTTCCACCGCGGGAGTGGGACGATATTCGCCCTTTCAAGTTGTTTCCTCTCGACCCCTGACCCTTACACACGTCTGCGTGCCGCAATCCCCGTATCATCTCCAAGTTTTCATCTTACACAGGCGCCGAGACGCGGGATAAAACCGGGAGAGTAAGTGGCTCGGCTCCGTCCGTAAAGATGTAACCCCGAAAATTGCATTCGCGTCGCGCCGTCCTCTTTAAACTCCAGGACTATCGGCGTTTCCAGAGGGAAAACGTAATACGGCCGTGGAAAAAAGCACCCCCCCCGTCAGACAACATTACCTGATGAACGAAGGGGAAGAACAACCTGTCTGGAGAGCTGCAGATCGCTTAAGTGTGCTTGATAAATGGCATTACAATGCCCTAGACCTGGAGTAAACAATTACGGTATCCTTTCTGTGTAAGTACATTGGACGAGGCTTAATCTCGCAGTTTGCTCGCGACAAGTTTCATTAAAGAGTTCGCGCTGGTCGCTTCATTAGGAACAATGGGGAGCGAAAGAACTCCGGCTGCTTCTAATTCTTCGAAGTTCATCGCGATTCTGTTTGCCTGGAGCCGGAGGAATAATTTAAGTCGCGAATTCTTTCTAGTAACGATCCATCATTTATGTACTTCACCGTGATCTCCGCCACCCGTAGTTATTTAACGAAGAAACACCTTTCCCGTCGATCTAAATAATTTATGAATAAAACGTTGATCGTTACAAGTGTTATTACAATCCATGCACCGAATACGTGTTTAGTCGTCAGATAGGAGGAAGCAATGGACGCGGCGAGACGTTCCGCTGGCCGATACGCGGAGAGCTGCAAATGCTCTTAAATGAGGAAGGAGGTAGGAGCGAACCAAAGTGGAAAAGAGTGTCGTGCAAATACGAAAACGTTACCTGGGTATCTGAAAGGCGATTTCATCGAGCGAGTCGCTCGGCTGCAGAGGGGCGCGCTCAAAGAGCCTGCTTGGGCCCCGGTGGACCCTGTTGCCGGAATGCATCGATCCGGCTGTCGGCTGCGATTGGTCCGTACAATTGGTCCCACGTTGGCCACACCGATTGCTTTTTCCCTTATGTCTCTTTTTCCGTACCTCCTCCGCCTCACGGCGTAGGTTGTGCAGCCGGAAGAAGTACATTGACATCTCTGTTCCGAGGGAGGCGAGTACATTCGATCAGATGGTTGATCAGCTGGGCGCCGACGAACGAGTACTTCGAAACTTTCATAGTGCAAACGAATCTTATTTTACGACCCCCCACCCGTATTGTTAGGATAGTTTCAGAGAATGGAGGAAGGGTGGCACATGAGGAATGTGTTTGCACCCCGGACCAACTAGCGAACTTCCCGAGGAAAGTAACTTAGAGGAGCTAAGTATATGTACACAGTTCTTGGTATGTCTAACATAGATCTGCTAAGTAGTTCCACCGAGAACCTTCGAAATAGGTCTAAGATGAACAGCATTTCCTATAGCCCCCTTCGTTTATTTACCCGTCATTACGATTTTTCGACTTCCCTTATTCATCGGAGTACGAACATTCGTGTACCTTTCCATATCAAGATCAAGATATCCATAGTGTTGTGAAAGCTTCTATGAGCAAGGAAGATTCGTTCGCACCAATCATCAGTCTGAGCCTCTCCCATCGTGCGATCGTGCAACGCGGAGGTAATAGTGGGACGAACTGCAGCGCACGACCACGAGCAAAGAAATAAAGAAAACGGGAAAACTGAGGGGGCCATGGGGATACATAATTAGGCGACAGCAAAGGAATCTGTGCGTGACCTCGTGCACTACGCAATGTTCACATGCTAATTACAAACGTATCTCGCTCGCAGCGCGCAAAGGTTTGTTGCGCGACGAATCAGGGGACTTGACGTTTCAACCTGGCGTCTCGTTGCGCCTCGGGGACACGGTAAATACTACGTGGCGTACTCATGCAGCGGCATGCAACTATAACGGCGGTAACCACAGCTCACCGAAATACGAACTTCGAAATCTAAAGTTTGACAGTCGCAAACGGTACCCAGCGCCCACCGTTGATACTTCCACGAAATATCAATTAGACAAAAAACAACCAGCCTGTAACAACTACGTGCAGTAAATTATTCAGGGGGTCTGGCGCTCTAACAACGTACAACAACTCGACTCACCACCAGAGGTTAAGATAATTGATGTGTGCGTACAGATATCTGTCAACGATAAGGAATGGCAGAATGTAGTTGGAAAAAGTGGTAACTGAATATAAACCACCTAAGAGAGAATGTGAGAAAGCTGGCATACAAGGCACAGTCATCCCAAAAGGGAATTTTTAATTGCCCCGTCATTCATTTTTTATATTTCTCCGTCTGCAGTCCCTTTACCCTCCGTCTGCAGCCCCTTTACCCTCCATACCTTCCGTGCTTGGAGATTTGCATAACGCAGAAGGGTAAAAATGTACATCCCATTGAAAGTCATGTCGGTCGCGCGATAACATTTCGTTGTACATATGTATGTGTTTGTCACGATTGGATCGATCGAATGCTCGGCAAACCTGCTAACAATGAACCCTTAAGTACGTAGTTAGGGTTCCCCGGAGACCATTCGTCAAACTTCTTTCTCCGGCTTTCCCCCTTCGCGAGCGGAATACTTCGGGATTAACTGAGAAACAGGCATCGCGTCTCTAGGCATTTATCGTTCAACCAATCGTCATCGCGAAACTTACGTCTGACACGTGGGCGGATATTGGGTATCGTATTCCTTCACTTTCTCCGCCACGTTTATTAACTTCTCCCAACTACGTGCGACAAATATGAATCCTGCGATCGTTCTTCGTCAACAACACATTCTTCAAAAACTCCGACGTTACCACCCGCTAAATTATGTATTAAAGAACGAGGGAGAACAATGTTGCGACGCGTCTTCGTCCATTATTAATATCCGGGAGTTGCTGTTCTGTTTAACGAATAGCCTGAAGGAAAGAATAAGGGTGAAGTTTGAACGGATGACAATTTGTTCTGCGCGTCAGTATGAGATACCTACTTCATCCCCAGAGTGGGCAACCTTCCGAAGCACTGTTTTATTAACCGCTAGTGGAATTCCATCGCACAGGCGTCAGCTTTTAAGTAATAACCTGTCCTAATGGGGCAGCAAATTTCACAGAAAATACAGGGCACTAAGGACGAGAATGAAATCAATTTCACGAAGATGCTACAGACAAGTAAAGCAGCCCTTGCTTTGCTTCCTTAAGCTTCCCTTCCTCTACTCCACCTATACAGTATCTCATATCCTTTTTACGATACTACATGCTGCGCATGGCCATAAATCCAAAGACAGCCTACACCTCTCGAAACCATCCGTGTCTGTGGTGTCGATGATAAAAGCCACGCGTAAAAGAGGCAAACCCTAAGCAGGTATATGTATCTCGAAAATACTGCGTCTGCCTATTCCCTGCATACTTGCGTACGTTCTGAACCACGCAATAGTAATCAAAATTATCCCGTCACTTCCTGCAAGAACCGAATCCCATCGCATCATTCTCCCCCATAGCATTGTCTCGATTCTCTTCACTTCAAGAAATTGTTACAAGATTTCTTAACATAATTTCCCAGCGTTTATCTCAATTGCAAGTTTTTATATTAAACCGATCTTCTAATCTGTAAAGAAGATTCATCGTTCCCCAGAAGATGATTCAATATAGTATTGCTCGACGTATTTCTCGCAAAAGTGATAGCATCAAATTTTCATTGCAAGCGAAAGAAGAAGCACGTCCGCGCAGTGAGCTGTATGCGAATAAAATGAAACGGTGGCTCAAAATCGGTTACCGAAAAAATTATCTCCCTGGGAAATTATTCAAATTGTAGATGCGAAAGCGGTCTCGTGAAAATAAAAGGCTTACTACTGCATCAATTTGCGGCGCGTCCCAAGAAACGACCTAGAGAAAAATGCTCCACCCTTGTAGGATTATGAATCCGTAACTGCAATTCCTTGTCGAGGCCAACAAGAAAGAGTTGCACAGTCGCTCTTTTGTCTGCAGGGTACTCTAGTGAAACCTAATTTCTTACACTCGTCCGTTTAACACATGCCTATTCTACTTGCTGCACGGTTGTAAAAGTCTATTCGATAAAGAAATCTGTAATCTCTTTAGGTGTTTAAAAAAGTGTTGAATACAAAAACACTAATAATTGTAAATTCTATTTTGAACAGGGGCGGGGGGTTAAAAGTGAGAAATGAAAATCGATCACCCCAGAAAAATGAAATGTAACGAAGGAAGCCACGAAATTGAATTGCGGGAGATTCATTCACTGTGAATTACGTTTTCGAAAAAGACATTCGACCAATAACTAAGAATCCCCACAAAATTAAATTTCATGAACCACTTTATATTCCTTCCTGTGAAAACTTTATATAGGAAGCACTATGCGCGACAGAAAATTAAAAATTCTAGTAAAGAAGGACACGCAGTGCCCGTAAATACAGTAATGCCTCGTTAGAATCACGACGATCGGGGCTGGCAGCGTGATACTAACGCGATGCGGAAACTATTCGTAGCCGACGACAACATCGTGTCGACTCTTTTGTTCTCTCGCACGTTCTCGGATTCTCTCACTCTCGACTGAAGGATTCCAAGAAATGGTGGGGATAGTGAGCGTGATTATAACGCATGGTAAAAACGTGACACTAACGAGGCATTACTGTAAATGGTTTTTTCGGTACCAAAATGTAAAAAATATAATTAAATTTTGCCAGCGTCGGGTCACAAAATTGAGAGGTGAGTTAGTAAATTACCTAAAAATAGGGGTGTTCGAACGGAAAGCTGAATTTTCGTCAGGAGTTTCAAGCACGCCAAGAAATATTTAGAAGCAGAAAATCCTTTGAATTCAAAGGAGGAGATTCGAAGCTTCTCTACGTGAAAAAATGATTTATTTAGTTACGCAGATTATTTCCAGTTCGTTAGCCGACCTCTGTGAAATAGTCTGAACGAAATATGTGCCTTTGGACGCGCATCCACGTGGAAGCGTTTTCGGAGCGAGTACACAGAGGAAGCTACGTCGAGGTTAATCCGCGAGAGTTTCTTTAATTTCGGCTGTAAATATTTAACTAGCAATCGACCAAGTAGATGGCGTAAAAATAAATCGCGCCCACTGCTGTTTATAATCTTTCGAAAGACAAATGTTGCGTCTGGTTCCGTGGAACCATGCTGGGAGCGTTGGCGTTGCTCTTAAAATACGCGGCTCGCTCGTTTAAGCTGTCAGCTGTGCATCGTGCAACTGTCGACGTTACAATTGACGACATAAACTAAACTGCCACCAGACATGAAATACTTGCAGTCAATGCTCCATTATTATTACTAGCAAGCGCGCAATCTGTCAGAATCCCTATCGGGGAAGGGTCGACATAAAATTCACGCTGCGGAATACAAAATAGAATTCGAGAGTGACTGACGTTATCGCGAAAAGGTTCCGAGTACCAATGTTTCAAATCCTACTCCACGCGACACCGTTGGCTGTGCGTAAAACTGTGCGTAGGGGAAGAAAGAAAGGGCGCATGCACGACTAATTCGACGCGGCCGATGATTCACTTCCATCTCCTAAACGCGACAGGAAGGCACCAAATGGCAGAGCTCTCCTGAGGTTAAGCGAAGATGACCGGCTGCAATCGCCGTAATGCTCTTCAGCATTGCGCAAGGTTAATTAAGTCGCCCGATCGCCACAAACTCGATGTCGAGGCCACCACGTAAGAAGCATCCCGAGAATACATTACGCCCGACTCTTTCCCGGTCGATGTTCTCGAGGACTCGCCGCGAATCTCGTTGGAAGTTACGATTCAATGCTCGAGCCATGTGGATGGCCACTCGAGGCAGAACCGGGCTGCGGGAGAAAGGAAGCTTTACGATACTTGGAGGAGTTTGAAGACTTACAGCGTCCCATAAATCTATATTCAAGTAACTAATATCGGACTCCGAACTACTGCCAGTAGATCTCCTACGTCTCGTATCGAGCATCCTTTTTTCCCTCACTTTTTAACGAAACTATTGCGCAGCTGCGCGGTGCAGATCTGCGGGTTTGAAGTCTGGAATTGAGGATTTCTTAACACGTTTGGCTCGTGTATCAACATTACTGAAGCTTTTCCACGTGCCCACGATATTAGCAGGGTTACTATCTGCCGCTGACACAATAACGCCCTTGGAAATTTTAGACATATTTTAGATACCAAGAAGTGGTAGCGCATAATGTCCTTTCAAAGAACATGGAAACACACTTTTTCAGTGGAATCTATTCTATGGTGTTCCAGGCAGAAACAGGAGGGGATCCCAACGGACGCTTGCTAAAGCACAACGCAATGGGAGCCAAGAGAGCCCTTCGACTCGTAACATTCTGCGAACTCTAAATCATTCTGGTCGCTTCGAGCCCGAGTTTCCAACCTAGTTCGTTCTTGTTGTACATGGGACTTCTTAAACGAACGATTGCGCAGATTTGATGCAGCTTCACTGTACACCGTAAGTGCTCGAAATCTCGCCGACGGACGCTCCAAATTTCCGGACCTCAAACATCAAATAGAAGATCAATTAAAATAAAGTTCATTCGCGAGTCGTAGGTGCGCGATAGAAACACGAAGCTACTGCGTTTACAAGATACGAAGAAATTGCGCGATGGTTGCATGGAAAACACCATTCGCTCGAGCCAATTGTTGTCAGGATCAATATTTACTGAAGCGCTACCAATTATGCATCCCATTCTGCATATTACAACTCCCTCAACGGTGCAACTTTGATTATCGAAAACTACAACGGCCAAACATCCACATAGCCCCGTGACTTCCCATTCTCTGTTATCCAGCTGCACTCCAACACTCTTAACGAACAGTTAATAAATTGTACCTAAATACGAAATGATCCAGAATTCTCGTCCCGCTTAATAACCCCTGAACATTAAATTCAAATTTCCAATTCCAGAGTACTTTGAATGAAGATTCCTGTTATTTATTATTTGTCTACGTAGCGAGATGAAAATATGCGCGACGATGGCCACCAATAAGTGGTTTCAGAAATGAACGTTGCTGCACAGCAGGGCGAAACCGACTGATCGCGCGTTTCCTTTGGCGTCGAAGGATCAAACGAAGATAGGAGGGTGGGTGTACGGGGGCAGAATACAAGTCGGCGAAATAAATAGCCACGGAAGAAAGTCAATTTCTCAAAGCTAATACAGTTATGTACTAAGCGGTTTATTCGTGTCTCTTGCTGGCTGGTGTTTCGCGGCTACTTTGCCGCGGCGACAAAGGTGCGGCGATTAATTCCGCCAGGGAGGAACCGGGTCAAAGACTCAAAGGCTGTTACCCGACTTAACGTACTCGACGCTTATTGCTGAGTTCTAGAGGCTATCGGTGGAGGATATCCTTGCTGGTATTGTCTCCCGCGGAAGCATTTCCGCGCGGAAATGCGAAGCTTCCTTCATCAAATATTCGGTTTCCATCTGACACTTCGGGCGTGAATATTGTAATTAAATTCCTTTATCGGATATAGGGTGACTGTACCTAATATCGCCAGTGTTCCTAATATCGCCACTCGCTATATCTCTTAAAGTAAGCTCTAAGATTCATCGGTTATGCACTGAATTAGTACCTAAACATATGTAGGAAGACATACTATAATTGCAGCATCATGTGATCAACAATTACAGAAAGGGAAGGATTTTAGAGAATCTTAATAGTGTAAAAATTTATTGGACTATCACAATTTTACGTCACATTCGGAGAAGGTAAGTCTAATAAATCTGTGAATGCAAGAATATCTACTAGAAATACCTAATTAATGATGTACTTAAGAAATGAAATCAAGTCAAATATTTTTCATAATGAAAATACCGTTTTTCTTTTAGCAGTATGCGTGTTCTCAATACCGCCTACCGGAGAACAATGGTTTCGATGTAATGCTTGTTACAGGTGAGGTCACGAAATGTGCGGAGCAACCGAAATAAAATTTATTTGTCCAATATGTACATGGGAACGTAAAAAATAAAATATTTTAAAAATCTATATTTTCAAATTTCTATATTATTCTAATAAAAATGAAATCAAAGATGGATAAAAAGACATTTATAGAGCAAGAAATAATAAAAGCACATGTGAAAATGACTTTAAAAACTCATATGTACACGAATTAATCAATATTTCTTGAGTAGGCGATATTAGGTACACTTTTTTCAGGACCCGATTTTTGCATGTCTTACGTTTTTTGAGTCCTAATTAACAATTTGTAGGTTTCAACGATTCTAACATATGCTACATGAAAGATGAATAATTTCTCTTTACTTTGAAACGAACTGCATGGAAAAATATCAATTATTATTCAATCGACAGCGATTTAACTTTTGCCTGGCGATATTAGGTACAGTCACCCTAGTCGTTCGTTTCGACCGTATTGAAGTGGTTTGCGTTGTAAACAGAATGGCGAGAAATAAGGTACAAACAGGATTGGGGTAATTTGTCCTGGAAGTACAAAGATCGAAATTGTGCAGTGAGACTTTTTTCCTTAGGAAAGCAACGAAGGAACGCGGGGACGAAAGAACTTCGGTGATGCTTGGGTAGCCTAATAATGAAACTTAAGTAAACTCGATTGGCTTTCTCTAAGTTCGAAGTTTCCTGCTAAGAACCGCGAATCTTGCAGGTCCGTCTTCTTTTTTTTTTTAGGAAATCTCTGTTTTGGAAATACATGTGAGAAATAAAGAAGCGCGGGAATTCATTTTCTATTTAAATTCAATCTTTGAGTGACATCAAACATCACTTGCTGTATAGAGTAATACATTAATAATTATTAAATGAATAAACATTGCTAAGTCACGGCAGCTCTGCCAGTGTGTAGGGCGTGTATGACTCTATGAAAAAGAAGAGTGCCAACGACCAGAAATAGAAGTATGAAATGGTGGACAATAGACGATGGTCACTTAAGGTCTATCATTCACTCGCGTAGGTGCTTTCTGTGGACCGATTGTTCGTTGCTCCCTTGTAACTACCACTAAGTTCTAGTTTGAAAACAATTCCGTCCAAGCTGCTTGCAGCCAGAAGTTCTGCAAGATAATTAATTACGGGAAAGTGCATCTTCCAAGTTGCACTGTAATTTAGTACTTCAAATGCAAAACAGGGTCGATGCAATATTTCCACGATCAATAGGAAATTCAGAAGTATTAATATAAGTAGAAATTGAAGACCCACAGTTGAAGATGTCGAACTTGACGAAACGATTACAAAATCAATCGAATAACTAGTACAAGTGACAAAACTATTGAAAATATACAGGTGTTAAAAGGCATAAGCATAAGCCATTGAAATTCAAGTAAAAATAAACTTCGAAATAATTGAATGGGGACTTGGGACAAAAATAAAAGAATAAATACAATGGGGTAATAATTCACATTTTTATATTAAAAATTGTTCTATATAAGTTAACTGAGTTTCATTAAATAAATATAGTGATAATAATGAAAATTATATTAAAATATTATAATAAAAGGCAATATTAGCATTAACAAAACACTAAAAAACATTTTATATATATATAAAATATGTATAAAACACAAATCAATAATACATATATATATATACATAAAAAACAAATAAATAATAAATAATTTTATTGATTTTATCTTCAACTTTATCGCAATTACGAATAGATTTCCCTAACAAAAAGGTAAATTACATTCTGTGTAGCAATTTGTAGCAGAAAAAAAAGATGTGGCAATGTGATGCAATAGCTTCTTGATACAGAACAATAAAAATTACAGAATGGTTTGAACCGTTCTATTTGAAAATGCTTTTTTTAAAAAAAAGATTTTTTTAATTGGTGTAACATATTTATGGTATAACAAACGCTATTTTAAAAGAAAATCACAAGCACGAGGACGCTAATTTTTTAGTGTTTAGGTTATAAGAAACAAATGATAATTATTGATACTCTATTGGTTTTTCGGGGTATTATATTTTACATTCGTATTTATTGTTTTCGGACTAGGGTATAACCCCCAATTACTGACACCTACCCAATTACTGTCACCTTAAGCTATTTTACTGAAAATAACGAATAAATAAACGTTGTAAAGTCATACACAAAAAGAATTATGTAATTCAACCTATAATCTATACGCTAGAAAATGCACCACTTAATTTTTTTTTTTTCATTAATTTCTATAAGACGATACAAAATTTTAATTTGATGACAACAGTGGAAATGGCGACTTCCTTACTAGTAGTGAAAGAGAAAACAGGCCACTAAAGAAAGGGCTATAATTACTATATTTAAATTATTTACATAATAAACAATAATTTTTTAGTACAGTATAAGTATCATAGAAAGTCACAACGATCGTAATATAACGATTAATTAAGCCTTTTTAATTATTATATGGGTGATAGTGATTGGTACAAGCGTTTCAAGCATTTTGGTATTACTGTCATAGCAGTAGTTGCTCATGTACATGAGACGACATAACCATAAAATGAGTAATAAACAGTATTAGGTTAGCTGGCAGTAATTGGGGTGTCAGGAATTCAGTCACACATGTTTTAGAGGTGTCAGTAATAGATCTCGAAATATGTTTTTTAGATTAATGAATTTATATATAAAAATAGAAATTCTAAGACCCACAAAATGTTTTTCATGAAGTAAACATATTAAACCATAATAAATAAAATAAAAAACTTATACTTTTAGTCAATAAATACAGATACTATGCAATAATACTAGAGTCAATCCTTAATGTGTCAGTAATTGGGGGTTCTACCCTAATGGTTATATAGGATAACTAGATGAAAATTGAACATTGATTACTTCGATTTTTGCCCATTACGTGCCGCACTGTGCGGATCAGCGTTCACCCTAATGCCTAATGGTCGAAAAAGAAACCTTGTCAACCACGCTTCAAGTACACTACAAAGGGAAAACTGACGAGAGAGTAAAGGACCGAGTCGATCGAGTTTCCCTAAGTCAGCGCCTCCTTGTACCGGAAATCCGCTCGATCCAGTTTGAGCGCGCAGTGGCACGAATTAGCGTGGCTGTTTCGTGCCATTTAACCCTCTACCCTCGATCCACTTTGCCAAGGGACAGGGAGACTCCGTCTCGAGGTTTCGACCTATTTAACGATCTTCTTGCCACTCTCGGATGCTGCTCGATCTACCCGCATCTATAACTGGCGAACTCCGCCCTTTGGGGCACGCAATCACTCCCTCCGTGCCACGGAATTCGCTCCCGACGCCGCGTAAACGCGCCACAGCATTCGATTCCGTGTCCCAGTTTGCTCTGCGCGGCTCTGAGCTTGCAAGCTTAAGGCGCACGCAATATGCACGACGTGTCCCGGTCCCTCCGCTAATGCAATCGCCTGAATATTGGTTGTAATAACGTCGACTCCGCCAGCGACACGGAGAGGGCGGTGGAAATTAAGCGAGCATATCGAAGTAAGCCGGTCGCTTTGTCCCGCGAAATTCGACGTAGCGGCGGCGACCACCTTCTATGGAGAGACCGATCGACGTGACTCGTGCTCCTCGTCAAGAATTCAACCGTTCCAAGAAACTTCGAAACCGTTGGGGTGGTTACCACGTGCCCTTGTAATGCGAGCTATCGAAACGGGAGAGACTAGGACTCTACGAGTTTGCTTCGAACTTCGTATTCGATGTAAGCGCATTGCTGGGGCACAGGATGAGCGAGGGGGAGGAATGTTGATTATGAATTACATCGAGGGAATGGAGAGCAGGTAGAATTTGTCGCGTAGTTGCAATCATCTGTCACGGGCCGAAGTTAATCTGGCGCGGCTAGAGTGATTGGGGTGTTCCGCGCGGTGGGACACGTGACACCTACGATGGTAACTCGCGGGAGACGTTGCGAGTATGGAGGGTGGAGCAAGGATGGACTTTTTATTAGTCATTGCTCGACCTTTCGTGAGTAGTGTAGGTGGATGGCGGAGGGCCGTTGGTCAATATTTTTTCAAGTTCGTGACAATTTGCTTGAAAAGGTTGCTGGGAGAACTGCGCAAACTGCGAAGGTAGTTGATAAACGAAAACAGCGAGGCAAGTTATAATTGATTTAAGTTGGAAGTCGGGAGAGACCCTAGAAGCATTTCCTCGGTTTAAACAATTAGTCTCCTTTGGCAAAGTCTGATGGGGACCGTTCAAACGTAGTTCATGCCATTAAATTAATACTCGACCAAGGAAAAGATTTATTAAGTAAAGAATAAGAGATGCAAAAGGTGCTTAAAGCCTTCTCAGAGATTTCAATAATCACGAGATATGAACCGTCGAAATCACCAGGGGCCAATCGAATTGATTGGTCCAGCGAAAGCAGTGTATTGCCTCCGAGTGCACAATAATGTAACGCTCATACAATGTCGATTGCCTGGTGTATCGATTCGCGCTTCAAAAGAGGTGGAGCGGTTGTTTACTGCGAAATGTTGGACTAATTGAAAATTTCTTGTAAACAGTTGTTTGTGTGCGAAACACATCCGGATGTAAACTTGCCCCTTGTATTTAGCAGTAGGTATTAGAGAGGAGAAATTATGATACCGCGATATTTCGAGCACGCGGAATGAGATGTCAACGTGGTCCAACATTGTTGCCTCTATGGTGACAAGAAGCTGGCCCAACTGTATCCCATTTTCTCGAGAGCAACGGGAATAAGAAGTTTCGAGGCACGTAGATTCACGGGCGGGTCTGTCGGGAAACGTCTGGAGATTTACGAGGGCGCCGTGGGAACTCCCCGCAGCGATTTAATGTCTGGATAAGTCGAAAGGAATGAGTCGCGCTGGAAAGTCGACGTCGATGGGGAACAACGGCACAAAAGTTACACGGGTCTGGGTGGTTTCCATGCCGCAATGCAGGGGGCCAAGTCATTAACTCGACTGTTTAACGCGGCTAACGGGCATTCGCCCCTACACGCAATATCCATGTCCTCGCGTGATGCGAGAATTCGCATGACGATTACAGCCGACGTTTCGGTGGCGTAAAAAAAAAAAATCGCCGTTCCAAATGCTCGGCTCATTACTTCAGAAGTTACGGCACGATTGTCCGTGATCACACGTTACAACGATTTTCGTGTAATTCAAGCACAGTCCTATGGAGAGTATCGCGAGACGTGTCCCCCTTAAGCCGCGGCGAAAACAACTTGCTTTTATACGTTTCAAACGGTACGTACGTACTCCGGCAGGAACGTGATATCACTGTTTGCATTTACGACTCATAAAACGTCGACTTGATAGCAGCAACCAAACTCGGGGATCATCAAACGATACGATAATATACCGAGAGAGTAGATAGGCAAACACATACTGCGCGATCATCCGCGAATCTACTCAGTCGCAGAAACGAATCTCTGCTTCGATTAGAGCAAATCTGTAATCCTAGTGGCACGTGAATTTGAACAGTAATGTACTAAAGTAGTTATGATATCGACCGTATTTGTAGACTAAACGAAATGTGGTTTCGGCGCACTAGTTCGGTCAGTTAAAACAGAAAGAAGCTAATTTGCGATTTTAAAAAGTATAAATTCCGACGTTTCGGCCTGTGGTTTAGACTATTTTCAAGGAAAGATATAAAGAATACTGCGTTCGCTTTAAAGTAAGTCACACGTTTGCTACGACGTGTAATTCGCGAGTCGGTTGGAACGTGACTGAAGTAAACATTATACACATGGGGACCTTTTAAAGGTGAAACAAACTGTGGCTAGAACGAAGTCAAGTGCAAGACCGTTGACTATTAAACACATGTTCAAAAATTATTATTGACGGAAAACGACATTTTAAACCTTACGACATACTGTCAAAAATACCACTGGTTGTTATTCATGTGGTAAAAGCCCGAAACACTCTTGGATATATGAAAATACAATTACATAATGTTGTTGTATTATGTATCGATGATCTGATCATAAAAATTAAATCAAAGCAAAATTTCCATTGGAAGAATTTTTTTGTTTTAACTGACCGAACTAGTGCGCCGAAACCACTTTTCGTTCATTGAACAGTAATGTATGCAAACTCCCTGTATAAAGATTTCACTGCAAGCAGAATCGAAGGATTGATGGGAGGGCTGCAAATATTCTACTGTTCGCTTTATTCGATGATTGAAAAACAGTGCTACCGACAAAACCCGTTTGTATTTCTCGTGATCCGTGATTGATTTCCACATGAACTTCTAATAAGATCCTGGAGAACTCTCTCTGCGGAAGATTCTACCGAATTCCTCTATCATGGGAAAATAAATAATTCCCAATAGAAATCTCTTTCCACTCGGCTTTTCACGAAACATCTAATACCAATCTAGTAAACACCTCCAATCTGGATCAATCTCGTTTAATAATACGCCCCATGGACGAAGATGAGTAAACAACCGATTCAAAACTACCGTGTGTTGAACTTGCAGGAGGATTTCGCGTGAGCGATGAGATCGTTCGTTTTCATAAATTCATATGCATAAGCCGTGGAAGATACACAAATCGGGTCGCCCGTGTTTCAAACGAACGCGCTGAAGGCAGCTACAGTAGCAGGAGAACGTTACTTTTGCTAGTACAGTAATTCGTCGTTATTACCGTGCGTAATAGTCCCGCTCACTATCCCCACCATTTCTTGGAATCCTTCAGTCGAGAGTGAGAGAATCCGAGAACGTGCGAGAGAACAAAAGAGTCGACACGAAGTTGTCGTCGGCTACGAATGGTGTCCGCATCGCGTTGTTGTCCCGCCGCCAGCCCCGTTCGTCGGGACTATTACGACGAATTACTGTACTTATTTTACTGTAAACTAGTTCGCTAGTACTTATTTTACTGTAAAAACCACACGAACATTCTCTGTTAAGTAACGTTCCTGGAATTGACAATTTATAGCACCGCAGATAATAAAAGCATAAAAGCGAAGCATGCAGGAGTGAGCACATTAACCCTTTCACGCGTAAAACGTTTGAAATGAATTCTTTATTAACTGCATTTCTATTGACCCAAATTCCCCATCGACATTTCACGTTGCCCCTTTCTTAACTAACACACATTTCAGAACTTTCACGGCTAGAGCTTCTGTCACATACTACGTCCAATTATTTCAACCGTAATCGCAGAAAAACTCCGCAGCGGAGCTTTCCTCTCCGGAAAAGTTTCAAGAACAGAGGTTTGAAGTTTCAAGGAAACTGCAAACGAAGTGCAAGGCGGAGCAACCATTCTACACTGTACTCCCGCGCGAAAGGGTTGAGAAAAGTGCTTCACTCGAACGAATAATAATTTATTAACCGGCTTCGACATGCGTTTGTGCAACGTTAATTCAAAGTACACCAACTTACACTCAAGACATTTCGTGCAACAAGTATATAACACTCTGTTCTGTCTGAACATGGCTGTGCACAATACCTGACGATCGTTTCGCACTTAACACTTTGTACGTTTCGTTTTTTTTTTTTATGCTTTTTTTTGGTCGCCGATTTCAGAGCAACGTGCTGGAGAGTCGCCTGGTTGTGCTGCGAGTCCACCAATGTTTCGATGCTCCCACGGATAAAAGCTCGGAGATATTGTTGATGACTGAACGTGATGTTTATAAAGGTTTAAAAAATATCTGTGATCTCTGTGCTTCTCTTTCGTGATTCTTTCGCTTTCTTCCTCGGCCCTTCTACGTTAATTGACTGATTTCTCCTCGGCAAAGAGTGGCCCCATGGATGGCGGATAGGGTAAAGATGATACAAATTTGGATATGGATCGATAAAAACTATGAATCCTTTCTTCGTTTTAAGGGAAGCTTCCTCTTCTTGTTGGTCCACGGCGTTACACTTTCAGTGGCCTATATCGTAGATACAGTGATTGACTACGGACGAAAATTCTTCTTAGCTTATGTACTCGGGCATTCGGGTTGATTTCACGGCTGTCTCACTCTTGCCGCGACTGCAATTAAGATCGCGTTTCTTCGTCAAAGTGGGTTCGACAAATCGGTGTTCTCCTTCGCAAATTGTACGGCGCTTTCGGCAAACTAATGGCGAACGCGATACAAATGGGAATTTTGTCAAACAGGTGGAACGAAGCGCTGTGTCTTTCCAGAATTATTCGTAACACTTGTCTTTAGAAAAGTGTTAGAGCGATGTTAGTGGTTTAATAATCGCACAGAAGGTTAATTTCGATTCAATTGAAGACAGGTTAAATGTACAGTGCCGGGCGAAAGTATTGGGACATCCTTTAAAACAGAGTAACTTTTTTAAAATTGGTCCAAACGACTTGAGTTTTTTTTTTAGAAGCTAGAAGGATTAGTTCACTGGTGAGGTGTTTCGTCGTTTTGAAAATATATTGCAATTGATCGGAACAGCGAAGGAAATAGTGAACGTCGCTTTTTTAACTTTTTTATCTGAGCCTGTAATGAAAATTCAAAAATTCCGTTTGTAGATTTAAGTATGTTGCATACGTGCTGAAAATTTGATCGGAATCGGCTAACGTAACTACCTATGAGCTACAAACTGTAACTGTGATAAACCTAAAGATTTTACATATTTCGATGCCTGACGCTTGTTGCATTGCACGCGAAGAAAATATTTCCGGACTCAAATTTGAGGAAGTAGAAATAAAACACGCTTTTTAAAAAATGTACAGAAGAGAGACACAAGAAGCTTCTGAAATTATGATCAGTTACGCGTTAAGTGAAATCCGTTAATCGAAACAAAGAAGTTTAATTATTATAGCTGTTTTTTACTAATAATTTATGTTATAGGTAAAGTGAATTCTTGTTATATTGTGTCTTTAACAGAGATTTTCTAACAACAATTTATACAGAATGGTCGTACGAATCAATCAAATCTTCTAATCTTCAAATCCGCCGAAAGCTTGGGTTCAAAAACTCCGCTACACTCAAAGAGCTATGCAGCGTCTGAAATTGCTTTTTAAAAAAATATGATGTCGTCCACTTCCTCCTATAACCGTCTTCCCTTCCTTTAACATGCAGTTCAATGCTAAAAATTCACTACGAGGAAGTACCTCTGCGTTTCATCTGAATTTCATACGACGAATAAAATTCGTGTTCCTCTTTCTTGCTATTTTCTCACGTGAAATGTACTCTTCCAATTTCTATCGGTTCCACCAATGCTGCACATTAAATTCATACAATACTCTTTTAAGAATCTTATATCCAATTTGCTAATGCATAAGAATTGTTTGCAGTTGAGTAGTCTCAAGCCCTGAAGAGGATGACGAGAACAAGTGCAATTATAAAATTCTTGTGATGTAATGGTATTACCCATCGATATATCAAGTGGAAAGTATAAGAGTTGCACAATCAGTTGAATAATCGATGCACTTTAAAGTTCTGACGATTCCAGATACGAGGCCGCGCGTAATGCTGATCTGTGTCACGTTCGTGTAAACGTGATAAAGGTACTTTTACTGGTAAGCTAGAATATTTATATTTTATATCGAGGTGACGGTCTCTTCGAAACGTGACATATACCTATGTATACCTGTTACGCGTATTCCCCTGCCTACATAAAATTGAAACGTTACTTCTTTGCACTGTGACTTGAACGTTTTCTAAACGAAATACCGATTTTGATTATTTCTTTCATCAAGTTATCGTCGAGACAAAGAGCAGGAACCTTCGGCAGCAGTTTTGTGCGAGAGTTTGCATTTAATTTTATGAAGAAATGTCCTAGAACTTTATCAAGGAACCCATTGAAAGTAGAAGAGTACAAGAAGCGCTAAGAAAATCAATCGAACTATAACCATAGTTGAGTATACATTAAATTGTACATTCAAGTGAAACAAAAGAATCGTTTTCAACGTGCGCCCAGTGTCATACAAAACAACCACTAGAAACTTAAACCCAGAACTGGAAAGGACGAAGAAGGAGGTTGTAGAATCAATTTGAATAAAAGTCCACTTTGTCTGAATCAGATCCATTAATTTCTCGCCTGTGGCAGCACCGACATTCACAGAAATTACTTTCAACTTGCAAATCATGGAGACCTGTTTGTCTGCCCTTTTAATTCCAGCGGGTCCCTTTGTCTCCGCAGAAGCACGTCAAATTCACGAAATTAACGCGGAGGAAACAGTAGCAATTGCACATTCACGCTCATTACTGTCTTAATGGAACGTCTGAAAGTTCCTAATCCTGCCGGCGTCACAGTGCCACCAAGGTAGAATTTTGTTTCGCCCGCGATTTCCCGTTTGATCGATGAAGCACGAATCTCCATTGACAGTGCTGTGCACGCACCGTAGGAGCGGTTTTCAGGAACTTTTAGAATTGCATTGTACCGTGCTCATTCGCCCCTGGAATTCATCGCACACCGTGTATGGGTATTAGATTTCTAATTCGCCTGCACCAGGCGGTTCCGCGTGATTGATGCTGAATTGAATTTAGCTCACTATCGATATGATTTTATATGAAATGCCATTCCATTTATTTGGAATTTCATGCGAACGGAGACTTTTCAAACATTCGTTTTACCTCGAGGAAATTGATTACGTTCCACTATGCTTTGTACACAATACGCGCTAATTAGACGAATATTTCGCGTACCTACGCGTTCTGCATGTAATATACAGGTGGCATTAAGGTACAGAGCAACACAGGCTAAGTGCATGGGCACGCTTTAGGAGTTAACTGCACGAGACTTTCGCGTAAAGCAGTGCTAGAATACTTAACAGTTAACACACACGTACACCTCATCATGTATCATAAATGACTCTCATCAAAGTTAAAATGGTCTAAATATCTCAAAGTCTCCCCTCGCGTCAAAGATAAATTGAGGTAGTTCGGATGAAAAACTAGAATTTCCTTTGAAATTCCATCCTGCTGGCCCTTCCTGTCTCAAGCAAACTTTCTGTTGTACGAAACTCGTCTTGATACGAAACGACTTCGTAAGAACCACACTTTCCTCGAATATCTCATCAAGTTCTAACACAGATACTTCCCTTTCTGTATGCAGTTCATATTTATTCTATTAACTCAATTCACCACCTCTCGCTTTCTTTTACTCACAAGTGTTCGTACCCAAACTTCGATTGTCTCCTTCACTATTATTATAGCTACACACTGCGAGCGGTTTCGGCACGAGGGAAGAATACTGTACAAAAAATCCGGGCTCTAATCCAATTGTCAGTCGCGCACGTTTTCGCGAATGGTCGAAGTACTCGTACAGCGGTGTTCGGTGAAAGAGCGCAATCACAGTGCACTAATTACGACGTTCGATCTGTTTTGTAGTTTCCAAGCGGACTGATCGTTTCCTGTAATTACCTCGCATCAGGGCTCGCCACGAACGACACCCGTCTACTAATTTCACGGCGCAAACACCGTAGATGGAGGATATTCGATTAATTGCACAGCTTTTCGCCCGACACCCTCTGTACACCCCCTGTAGCAATGTGAAAGGTGTCCTCGACGACGTGCTGGAGGGTTTGAAAGTGCTAGATTGAATTAAAGCCCGACTGTCGCAGGCTAAGACTTGATCTGCAACCAACATACCCTATCATGGCAATAGAAGAAAGATAAAGTTGGAGGAGGGAAATATTTTCCCATCCAGCTTCGCGATGCTGTTGCTCCGTCTGTTAATTGGACACGTTCCGCGAACGAGAAACACAGTTGGAATTGGTTCAAGGATATTGTTGATTTCAGTTTAACGATGAAGACCTGGATCACGGTACATTAGGCTTAACTGTTTTTCATCCTAATTGGCAGTCGTATTTGTTACACCGCTCCACTGTATACAACGCATCACTCTTTCTCTGTAATATCGTACTGTAATTTAATTATCGAGCAATTCGACTGCGTCAGGTAGGTATTAATTTATAATTAACGTGGAAGATGTATTAATGATGCTATGCTACGAATGTTTTAATATTATTGCAAGGGATGTTCTACATTACCTCTGGCAATGGTATATGGATTGGTAATGATACTTATGATGTTTGTTGCAGTTTTTAACACCAATTAAATGCTGCATCTAAACTCGACTTCACGATGCGGATAAAGGAGACAGGGTAACGTGGAAAATTTAATGACCGGTGATGCCAACATTTACATACATTTTAAGGAAATAATTTTTTGCAGACATTTCCCGGGAACAGTGCAATCACTGCTTCCACATTAATACTATCCTGTGGTGAACAAGGACACCGTGTATGTGGATCACCAAGTTGGGTCTTTATTTATGAAATATTCATTCGGCAACACGTGAGCTGGGGTTGCACAACGATATCAGTACCTCGAAATATTCATAAAGAATTTAGTCCTCGACGGTCGAGCATAAAAATTGCATTTTATGGAAGCGCCACGATTTATTATGCGTTATAATTTAGTCTTCATTAATCCATGATAATTACTACGCTCGACAACATTAACAGGGTCCCCGATTCCAGTTTGAAATCTCATTTCAAGAGCTAATGCTTTTCGGAAAGATTCAGCAATCTGGGCGAACTGTTATTCGAATTCCGTAGAGTGCGGATCGAAAGTTCTGGACGGTGAAGTCGTGGATATGCGACAATGCTGCGCGTCGCTTCTTTTCGAAAGCGAAGGTAAAGTAAGTTGCATAAAGAAGTTAATTTCGATTCTGATTATATGGTAAGGCTTTAAACGACGGGATGGGACGTCGAGCGAGTAGAAAATCAAGATCTGAAGGAACGACGAGCGGGTCGCGTCATCCACCGTAGAAAGTTACGAGATGCAAACGAAAAAGAGAATTTCAATCTTCACCGAGAAGACTTTATTTAATGAAGCCCCAACGTGATTATGAAAGGCAGCCGAAGTGAAAAAGGATTAGGCGTGGGTAAATGGAAAAATAAAGATCCACCAAATCGAAGAAGACGGCGAAGGGGCTGGACCCTTTCTACGGTTAATGGCAGGACCGAAGGGCAAGCTTCCACAAGGAAACGAGGACTTCTGAAGGAATGACTCGGAAGTCGTTCGAATAAAACTCACGACTTTGTACGTTTTCATTATGGAAGCTGTTGCTTAATGAGGGCTGCTACCATGCAAGTGGAGTTAATGCGAATGCGAAGAACGAAGTTCAGGTTTGACACCCACACCGAGATCCTCAAATAATTATTTTCAATTACGAAATCCCACGCACAGTTTTTCACGTACTGAGAGATCTGTACAGAATCCTTATTCTTCATGGTACATTAAATTCGTTACTTACGTTTGAAAATTACAATCTTGTACACGCGTGAGTGAATATGGAGCGATGTAAAAGGGAATAGGTATTTCACGAGATCAGCGACACAGACGGTCTTTCTTCTACGAGGGTAAACAAATTCAAGGGTGCACAGATGGTAATTGTAATGTCGAGCGACGTTAACTCGCTCAGTGAATTCTCCTGAGGAATATTAACTGTTACGCACACTACATTGGCCACACACGAATTGCAACGATCTTGTCCCGTACTTTTTGTTCCTCGTATAAAAAATTTAACATGATGCAAAATTTTACAATGACGCCAAAACACAGACTTCCGTGGAGCCTCGAAATTATTCTAAATCGTATTGTTCTTTAATTCCACTTTCCACGGGTTTAAGTTCATTGCAAATGGAACTCGTTCATTTATGAAGAACCTACAATGAGGAGAAACATCGTGGAGCGAATTCACAGAATTGAAAAATGCTCTCGCACGAAGGACTTTTACTCAAACGCTCTATGATTTCGACGAAACACACACAATAAATTATTGAGAAGGATTTTCCGCTAAAATCACGCGTGCGAAATTTCAATGGCTCGTCTCGTGCACAAAAGTGTGTTCATTGTGCTGGTTTTGAGTATTCCGATACATGGCTATTCAAAGCATTCGAAAAGCTGGCCAGTGTCTATTCAGATCCCTATTCGTCGTGATATGACTTTCAACAGAGACAGATGCGAAACAGTGAACAAATTCGATCGATGTGCCAACAGATCCGCCGCCCGTTTCCCCGCGAATGGCAAACAGACTGAAAATACTCGCTGGGGCTACGAACAAGTGCTCGTTATGAAGAAACTATACCATCTCGAAGAACATGCCTTATCTGCCACGACAGAGCCACGTAACGTTAACGAAAGTTCGCGCCTATCGTGCAATGCAATTCAAGCGTCCATATGCGGATCGAGTTGTTAATTAGGCACTCCATCGATTATCCGTCTAATTAGTAGTCTGTATGTGCTCCGAGTAACAAGACGTGGCGCTTGAACGGCCTACTTAGTGTCCTCCGCGATTCCTTTTTGCACGCTTCAGATTGGTCGTGTTCATTCTCGAGTGAAACGGAAAATTTGGGTGGACATTTGATCGGGAAATAAAACTACACTGCACAACATCACGAATGAAACAGAATAATTCTGAGTACTAAAATTTCAAGTACCGTTAAGGAACTACCGTTAAGGAACTAGTTCTTGATCAGGCACTAATTTTTGATCAGTTCATGAAATAAATCGTTCTTTTGAGTTTATGTCAATAAATAATTGTTTGAAATAATTACTAACATAAAAATTGATAATTCAAAAATATATGTGTTGTCTGTGAAAGCAGTTAGTATTGTTAGTTTTAGATGATTAAAAACTAGTTCCTAGTCACCTTATTATTCCATACCTTATGAATAATGAAATTATACTTATTTTCAACTTTTTAAAATTTTTCCTTATATTTTAAACATTAATTCATCTTTTGGAATAAAAAAGTCTATGGTTTAAAGTTGTATTAGGTTAAAAATAAATATTAAAGCGGGAAGCCCTCTAAACTGATCAAAAACTAGTTCCTTAACGGTAGATTTCTCAAAAATAGTCATTTCGTGCGAATTATTTCCACTCTTCGCGAATCCTTTCCCCGTGCGAACAAATTCGAAGTTCTTCAAGGATGTTACTTGGAAGAAGCTATTTAAAAACGATTAGGTTCTGCGAGCAACGAGTTGCTTCGCTGACTAAAGCGAGCATCCACCGCCTACATAGTGCACCCTCTCGTCGCGACTGTAGTTGAAAACCATTACCATCGTCTTCATCCGAGCTTCTCATTAAATCTGCTCGAACACCCGAGAAATGACGGGGCAAACTCTCCTCCATTGAACATCAGGCGGGTATCGTTCACGAGCCATCCTTTCTTTAAACGTTAAACATCGTCTACGTGCCGGCGCGTGTCAAGTGCGCCCGTTAATTGTGCAATCGCAACAGTAGTCCCGCCGTTAGTATTCTGCGCACGAATCGCTTAACAGTGCGTAATTATTTCGCTGGCCCACTTAACGCCTCATTAGGCCCGCCTCTGTCATCGGCCTCGTTTTAAGCAAATGATATTAATCTGCCACTCTTTGCGAACCAGCGCCGCGAACTTGCACCGTTCTTACGAATTTGCGCGGGCGCGGCTATACTTCGTTAATTCGCGCTTCCGGACGCCGAAAAGGAATCCGTTTACGAGCAAGATCTTGTTCGCGTCGCGTTTTATTAGTGGTTTAACGAAACACGTGTGAACGCTAAGTTCCCATGCGTGAAACGAATGTCTGCGCCGTGACGTTCAATTTTTTGCTCCTCCGAAACCGTTCGTTATAAATTTCCGAGAGTTAAGCTACCCATAGGCGCTTCAATCGTAAATGGTTTAATTAACTCCAACCAGAATTCGAATTTACTCGCAGAAACATACGGCAGGGTACTGCAGATGGAGCGCCGCCACAACGAGATTTAAGAGATCCAATTAATTCCCTGCTATCATTCAACTATTCATTCATTTCCTCTTCCACCGGCTTAGCTAATAGGCCGCATAATTTGATCGTAGACAGCATCTTGTCTTCTTCCCGTTCAAGGAATTGAACGCTTCGGGGTAAGAATGTCTCCTCTTGCAAAAGTAATCAACGTTCAACCGACAGAGCAGCCAGGAATTTAATATTTTTCGTAGGTATGAGTAAACAATATATTCTACGGAATTCTCGGAGTTTAGAAAAAGAATCGAAATACTTTGCGTTCATGTGCGCTGTGCTTACAAGGGATGGGAAAAACCACAGCCCACGGTTGTCGGTTAGCTAGAGAAGGCTCGCTGTCGACCGGCGAATAAACCCCAACTCTGCATCAATGACGTTCAGAATTTATCGCCCCTTGGTTAGAACGTTTCGTTGCGCCCTACGACTACGCGGAACAATTTTTAACGGGAAAGGAGAAACCAGAGTTCGCGTGTCCTCGCGTGTCGATTTTCATCGGTCGCGAGAGATTCCAGCGGATTCGACGCTGATAAATCGCATGGTATATTGGCTTCCGCGTGAACTGGGTCTTCCCGGTCAGGAAGCGGAATGAACGTGCTAGAACTTCCTCGTAGGATGTTTACTTTGCCGATCAAATATCAAATGGAGAGTGAAAAGAAGAGCAGATCTTGCAGGGTCTTATTGGTTTCGTGGATCCGTCACATGTGTGTTGAAATTTATTCCGCGATAAAACCATACTTATTTAAATGTCCTTTCAACGCATAACATTTGCAGATTATTCGTTTTCCAATCGCCTGCCGTTGGAACGAATGTCAAATTCGGAATAAAAATATGAGCGTAGAGGAGTTTTTGTTTACCCATATATCCCATGTTATTTATAACGCTTTGACAGAATTGGGCGAAAAGCTCGCGGGATTGTACACGACAGGCATAACGAAAAATTGTTGCTTCCATCGCTTTAATTCAATATCACGCTATTAAAAGTCCATCAGAGAGTCGTATTGTCTGCGTCAATACGCCTCGTTACCGCAAAAAATATATCACTCCGCTGTTTGGAGATCTCGAACGAGAGACTCGTAAGTATGAAAATTGATGCATTGGCTTCGCAACTGGGATTCCTGTTTCAAACGTAGCTCTACCTCATTCGTCTTCTTGTCAGGGAAATGTATTAGTGATTACAGAAACCCCGTGCGGTACTTTTCCAATCTGAATATCAAAAAAGCAACTGAATGGACTTTATTATTTCTGGGTGACGATGTACGATGAGCTGTGTGTAACTAGGAACACTGAAACGATATATGACACTGTGCAACTATGAAAAAGTTTCTTTTGTAATGCAACATGCAAAGCCAACGTTCAGGCACACTTTTAATGAATAGCAAATGAAGTCTTCCAAACACTTTCTCGATCACCTGTCACAACTTTGATACTTCGTTCCACCTGTTGAATTCATTGTTCGCTACGCAAGAAGAATAGCAGCTATAACGACTGTATAATAGACGTGAAACGAGCACTCTTGTTACCGACGAACCTTAAAAAAATCCCGACATATAATAGGTACTTCGATCTTTCTTATTCGCGTCATTCGATACTGTGTAACTTCCATCTGGTTAGTCTTCAATTAACGATTAGGTTTAAAAGAAGCCACGTGTGAATAACACGCGTCGCGGGAAGACGTTTTCGACTGGACCGTGAATAGAATCGACGAATTCTGGCGTGTTGCGAAAATCGCTGTATGCTATTCAAGGGAGAGAACAGAAATGTTCCTCGGCAAAAATACGGCGCTGATGGAACTGGTGCACAGAAATTCTTGGTACACTCGCAAGAGCCACGGATGATCTTGAGCGCGCGAATATCGCATGTTCCCGGCGAAGACGCGACAGTAATGTACAAGAAAAATCGCTTCGAGCGGGATCAAGTGTTTCTATTTCCGAACGAGGATATTCGATGAGGTACGTCGTTATCAGATTAACGTTAATTATAAAATAACTCGAGGGGGGCTACGTTACATCGCGTCAATTATGGGCTACGTGCAAACTTGTCCTATGGCTACATGCTACGTGTTGCGAATGCATGCGAATCGCTCGGCCGTGAATTGCTTATGGGACCGTGGCCGATTTCCCCGGGCAATCCGAAGAAAATGAAATTCGTAATCAAGTTTACGGAGCTGATTACGGAAAAATCTATCGGTCGTCTCTCTATCCCTCCCTGCTATCTACACGCCAACTTGCCTCTCACGCGCGAATTATTTTCCACCAATGAACATCAAAGCAGCAATTTTATTAATACGCCTGGATTCGATTTGCGAGGAAATTCGTATTTTAGAGTAGGCTAAAGTAATGGCGCTTCTAACGACAAAGTTGTCGATGAATATCTGTAATTCAGACGATCGATCTTCACGGATAAAAGTGGGTATAATTTAGAGGCGGTAGCGTGGAATTTGATCAACGATACCGGAATGAATTTCGTTGTTGACATTATTACAAAAATTGCGTCCAAAAGCACGTTGTCAGTTGAAACTAATGTATCCTACATATGCATAGCCATAAAGGCCATCGGTAAATGACCGAACTAAAGTTCTATCTTCGCTGTATTGAACCGTTTACGCGGGCCTCCACGGTGCGTTTATTATTTCAAGAATCTAATTTATTCACGCATTTACGTATCCCTGATGCAAGCGAAGACTAAACCCAGGCCTATGCCTACCTACGCGAATGCCGTCTAGCTGGCGGAACATTTGCCGAGGATCATGTCGAGTTCCACTCAAATTTTGCATGCTACTTTACATTACAACGCGGCACGACTATCCTCTGAAGAGGTGAGAGAATGAATTTCAAATAGCAATCTGAACGTGTCCCAGAGGTCTTTTTCTCCGAGACGATTGCTATTCTGCAACAATCTACGAGCCGCGAATTCGTATGAAATTCGGATGAACAAAGTCGGTTGAAAATCGAGCGCGATACTGAAACCGAACGAAGCGAGTTTTAAAAAAGATCCTCCCCGTTTATTGTTCGAAGCACCCAATCCTGGGCCGAGAGATAGATACGCGTGAAAACACGTACGATTCCACGCGGAATCCCGCGAAACGTCTTATTTACCCCACAATACGAGGCAGCTTGGATGAATTACCACGTGAGACTCCTGTAAACCACGTTCGTCTTAGGCAGGCGCATTCGTAATTGGCACCGCCACGAGCTGATGGCGTCGTTACGGTGCGGGCGAAGATTGAATCGTCGTGCGGGGGAGGGATGAAGCAACCGTTGTGTTCGGTTCACTGGCACGGAATCGATCGGTACGCGCGCCAGGCTAATTGATTTCGATCAATCGTCCCTTTAAGACCCTCCTCCGAGGGTTGCTACTTTCGATTAAAGCTCTGCTACCATAAGCATAGTCAAGGGGTGACGCGTCACCCACCCTGTATTAATTGATTACGATTTACGACTAGCGGTGCCGTCTAAACGGCGAATAGAAAACTATACTTTTCTGCACGCGTACTTGTGCCCCGCGTCTGTCTATATATACACGCGCGTGTACGTGTCCGCCTTGGTGGCTCTTCGCTGCATAGGCGTGTTAAGTTCGACGGTAGGTCGGATCGCATCGGCGCTCGATTTCATTTCCTAGGGGACCGTCCAGCCGGTCGGTATCATCTCGAAATCCTTCGTCGTGGCCAATTAGACGGCAGAAATTACGGTAAGTGAATTAGAATCATGCCAGTCGGGCTCTAGGTGACGCGCGTCGACGTCGTGGCCCGAGAACCCTCTCGGCAGGCTCCACTGATCCTCCGCCTCTAAATCGGCTTCGAGGCGCGTCCTTCCGGCACCGTCCGGATTGAAATGTCGCCCGATGGAGGGGATCGCCGGCGATTCCTCTGGGGATGTTTCGGCGAATACGGCTAACGTGTAAGCTCGTGGATACATAGGAAGTATATAGCGCGGGACAGATGGCGCCAGGTCCGCACATACATCAAACTCGAAACACTGATCACGAGTTCGGCTCTTTCTCTCCCTTCGTCGCCTGGGATTTTTAACGTTCCACGCGAATCCACGAGAATACCGCGGGCGGGAATCGTGGGGACTCGTGCGCCGGCCCTCCGGGGACACTTTCGCCCCGCGGAATCGTTCCGCTCGGCGCCGATCCTCGATCAACGGCGGCAACGAGCGACAGCCTGTTCAAGGATCTCGTCAAGAATTCGTCGGGTGAGCCGTGGTCTGATTCGCCTCGTTACTTTAATTCCTCGGGATACCTTGGAGCCAACGACGACCGACACCGAGGAATCCTCCGCTGGACATCGACAACACCTGACCGGTCGAGTTGTGAGCCATTCGCTACGGTATCCCTTCGAAACTGGTATCTCTTCTTCGTTGCAAACGGCCAGCCGGTGTCAAGGTAACCGCTGAACAACGAGGTGACTCTCCAGCAACTCGTTGCGCGGCAATATTTCACCGAGATCAAGAATAGTACACCGATCCTGAGGGTAGCTGCCCCGATTCACGTGCGCGGCGTCTATATCTACACGGTCTCGCGCGGTTACGATCAAGGACTCCGAGCTGTGACGAGGGGGCAGGCCGATCTTTCGGAGGAGGATGGCGGCCTTGGCGATGATGGACGATCGAGGAACGATAAGAAGTGCACGAGGTTGTGGTGATAAGGAGGTGTTAGGAACACTACAGGTCGCATCTCAACCGCGCGGCGGCTCGGAGTCGACTGGCATCCCGAGGGCTTCGACGCCTCCTGCTGGTCGCTCGTTTGTTCGCTTGCTCGCTCAGCAGTCCTCTCTCGCACCACCAGGCGCAGACGCCCCAAAACAATCGCCAGCCACGATATGTTTCTCTTGCTTTACATAGTGCACAGCCCCTCTCCTTCTCCGATCTTCCTTTTGCCTTTGGTTTTCGACCCTTGTAACTCATTCACGTTTACTGGCCACGTCCAGCCACCGCGCGCCACCCATTGTCCCATTTGCGAGTTCCATTTTGGGCTTACTGGCCTTTGATCGTCGGCTGGCGTTTCGCGTCTGCTTCTTCGATTAAAATGCTGCTTTCTTAAAGGTAATGATGTTGACGGTGTAACGTCCAGTGAATTAAGGAAACACTTAAGTGGCAAGATGGTGACAAAATTCGCCGTGTTACGAGTTATTGAAAAAATGGAATGCGCTTCAGTATATATCTATCGAGGAATTTCAATATTTGATTTTGCCGTTGGTTTCTGTTTTTTTGAGAGCAGCGCGATAAATAAATGGAAATGGCGTTTCGAATGCCATACACGAGGAACAACACAGATTCATCTCGTTAACCAATTCTACGATAACTGGGTTTATCACGAATTCGATTATATGTTGGATATCTCAAAAATTAAATAATCTGACACGTGTCAAGAACCATACTAATTTAATTCTCTCCTGCTTTCCAATGGTGTGTTTGAAAATATTTAAATGCGTTCCAACAGCTCTATGCTGTACTGTTCCTTCATTAGCTTGCAAAAACGTGCACCTTTGCATCGCTCCACTTTTGAAAACCTTTCGGTGTCGTTTCTCAAACGCAGAAGCAGAAATGCCTGTCTTCCTTTTCAGCTACCGTCTTCTTTATTAATTCCTTAGCCTACGGCCCTCTTTTCTGTCTCAGACGACCTGGTACATAACATATTTATGCCACGTGCCAGTTCGTTCTTCCACTTGTGTCCACACTGTTCACCTCGAACTTAGAGAACATATCCCTCGCAATCTCTCGACCTTTGCGAACAATGCGAATCAGTTCCTCATTTGACGGTCCCTTCATTCGTTCCTGCCCTTCGTGATCACATAACTTTTATTACTGCTCGTCCCCACGATCCCACGTTCCACCAGTTTTTTTTTAAATTAGTTCGTGATCTGCTAGATAGGTTTCCCCACTTTTCACTGGCATTAACATGGCGCACGGTAAAAACTGAACGAAAATGGATTAGGCCAGCTTCGAGGAGCTGATGGCACGTGATTCTATTCTTCCGCCGGGTTCAGGCTACTTAATATGCTCGATGCACGCCGAGCTTTCGTCTTTGTGATAGTTGGCTAGCCCCAAATTTGGCAGGGCATACTTTCGCCGTTCGTTGTTCTTTCCTTGGGGAACTTTCGGCGTCGCTTTCTAACGCTGCCTTCTGGCAGAAATTTCTCCCAATATCCCATAACTTCCTTCCCAGCGCTCAGAGCCACAAAAAGTATTCTTTTATAGTTCTTCCGAGACTTGCCCGAAGTTCTGCTTAACTATGAGCGCAGATACATATTGTCCACCTCTGGTCGTGTTTCCTTTCCCTCGTAACGTACCTAAAATTATACTCCTAACAACTTGCCGCGGTATATTTGCTTTACCCTTTCATCCGTCCTTCGGGATTATCCATTGCAAGCGATGAAGCACCTTCCATTGTCGTGCGAAGTGTCTCTGAAATACATGTGCTCACAGATGCAACATATCTTTCAGTAGCTATACAAACGTGTGCGTTAACTTTTCCCATCGTTCGTATGTAAAGTTCGGGTACTTCATACATTTAATGGAGATTTAATTAAAACTTAGCCGATAGAGTATCGTATATCGGGATCATAAAATGAGCTTCCTTCAAACTGTCATTATTTGAATCCGTCTCTCGTTTAAAGTTTCGTGCAACAAGGATCCGATAAATCCCACAGTTAAGGGGACACTTTGTTTCAGTTGGAACACTCGTTACAAGCTTGGAGCACTTATTATATTTTACGAAGCAAATTGACGTCGCCCAGTAATTCCATAAATGTCAGGAGCACCGTCGTAGCTCCGCGTTCCTAATGATCGTTATCATCTCAGCACTCGTTGGCCCTTGATGATCAATAACGTCACGTCACCAATCATCTTCTTTTCTTCCCCTAATGGATCCCATCAATTTCTTTATCGACACAAACATCGGTTTGTTGAAGCTACTTCCACCTGCGACCAAATTCTTCATTTCCATTGGTATCCAAGTTTGATTTATACCACACCTAGCGTATAGAATGGACTTCTAATATTCAGGGTTGAAGAAGAAATTTAAGTCCTTCGCTTTGGTTCCTCGCAGGGATTTGCATTGCTGGGAAGCACAGCTGAACTTGTGTAATCATATCATAACCGAGTGGTCTTTCATTCCTTCATACGATGTGCTTCATCCTAGTACTATAACAAGTTTCATTGTTCTTCAACTCTGCAGTCTTGATGCCGTTTGAGGTGGATAAGATTGCTCTAACCACGTTCTGCTTAGTAGACACTCCAAAGAGATGTTTCTCTGTGATAAAGCACAAAGTCATTCCAGATCCTTATAATCATTTCTCTTCAAAGGATGAACCGATTCCTCTAATATGCAACCACACCTACTTTTTCAATGGAATCGCACACTTTCCTTGTATACACGATATATTCGTTAAGGTTTCATAATTCTACCCGGGTAGACTTTGCGATAATGAAGCTCTACTTTGGCTCTATTCTTTCCCCTGATTTGTTCCGCCCAATTAAACGAAACGCAAGCTCGCTGCTCTCCCCCCGCAGCACCTCAATCCGTCAAAGCAGCGTGTTGCAACGAGCTCGTAACAGTTATGAAACAGTACAATTTTCCCGCCCTGGCCACATATCCCAGAGATAAAGGGTGCTATAGCCGTGGCAAGTCTACGACCCAGTTTCTTCCTGTGGTTTCTTTTGCAGCCAGCATTCGCCCAGCATACATGCCAGTCTTTGTCAACCTTCGGACTTCCATTTCGTTGGATTTGTCAGACTATATTCTTATATTGTCCGATAAAGTCCACGGTGCCGTTTGAATAACACGATTCGGACGACTCGGCCGTTGTACACCGTCAGTTGCACGCGCAAAAAGTCTCCAAGGATGCTTCCGAGATAATCCGTCCATTGTCCCCTGCGTGAAGCGGATCTTGACAGACTTTTCGGAATCGATTTACAGCCGCACAACATCGGCACTGAACGTACATCATCTTTCGCGCTCGGATTTATCAATTGCTTCGCAGCGTCCCTCAGGCAAGATTATCCGACAACGCGTATAAAAAATAATGCGCGTGCTCTGTCACAAAGATCGTGGTTTGAAAAGTGAAGCCGAAGGCCCTGCGTACATTTGAATGCACGTGAAATAATTGGTGTAGAAGTATGCACGCGGGAATTACGAAGGGAATGAGCAATGTTGTAGGAGAAAGGTACGCAAAGGGACGAACAACGCCGCATTCCATTTGCCACGTGTATGCTTTTTCTTTGCGTGGAATCATTATTAAGCTTGCCCATAGAAAGTACCATAGCCGTGCTTTGTGCTACGCAGCCCCTTTACACGGTCTATTCCTAGAACAAAATTAAAAATTCTCCCTCTTCACCGACGCGTGGTTACACAAGTCGCGCGACATTGTTTAGTGTGATTGTAATTAAAAGTTCCATTTCCCTTTGTGCTCTCTACTTCGCGGCTCGGCAGTAAAAGCTGCATAATTAAAGTGAAATCAAATAAGCTCGTAATATGTGCGGGGCGTACGAAACACTATATCGTAAGATGGAAATGTGCCTAAACTACAAAAAAAAAAAAAAAAAAAAAAAAACGCAAACGACTGCGTATCCATTGTGGAAGGCGTGTTTTCCTTTAGTTTCCTCGTAATCGCATTACGACGGCACATCGATACCCTTTGTTGTTTCTTCTGGCGTCTGACAGAACGTCGAAATCATCGTCTAAAGTTTCCTTAGGTCCTGGGGTTGTGCAAATCTCCCCGATCCTTTAACGGCAACGACAAAAACCTCGTCGAACTGAGGTCGAGGGGAACGCCATTGATCCTTTCCCAACCACGAGGACAGCAGCCTAAATCTTGTTCCGCGTCTTGCGTGGGACGTGATTCAAATTGAAATTACTGCAACCGTTTAAGCAGAACGAATTGTTCTGGAGTCTACTAAAATCGAATCGGGAGATAATTCACTTCCCTATTAACTTCCCCCGTCACTTTGATATTCACTTTGCAAGTCACACTGTAAATGTAAATTAAGAAATATTACGTGACGTCCGTGAGGGGTGTCTCAGCGGTGTAAGTGAACTTTGAAGCGGTTACTTTAATCATATACTAAAATTACATTATCACGCTTAGAAGTATGGTTTCCCCTCCTTCGCAAGGATGCCTCGCTGTCCATCCCCACGATAGATCGTGGCAATGATTATTCAGACGCGGTTGAGACGCATTAGGCCGCGTCCAGATCTGAACCGAACGCCGAACTGAACGCCACTTGAGTAGTTAGACGGAGCAAGACAAGTATGTCACTCGTCTTACTCCATCTAACTACTCAAGTGCGTTCGGTTCGGCGTTCGGTTCAGATCTGGACCGGGCCTTACGTGTCGCTGTGTAGCACCAATGCTTTGTTCTTCCGCAACGTTGGACACAGAAACGCTTTGTGCTCTCCAGTTTACCCGTAAATACAATATCAGCCCATTACGGGGCAAGTTCGAGCGAGGACGAGCTGCGTAACAAAGATCGATACCATGGAACAGCCAGATTGGACTGCTTCAAACGTCATTGAAAATATGCTTCTGATTTGATATCGTCGAGATATCGGGGAGGAAACTTTGCAAATTTACACCGATAAATTAAATCCCCAGTGACACAGCTCAAAGTTCGATTCGCCCCGAGTAATATGGCTGAAGTTTTACGTGGATATAATCGTCATCGACTTTGGAACCGAGAGATATCGAGACATTCATCGGGAGATACCGTTTAGCAATTTACGAGCAGCAATGAAGTTCTTTAATTCTAGATGAGTTCTACAAAATTAAGTATTCGTTTCATCTGCAAATTTTGTGTTTAGAACCAGTTTTAATGAGGCCCAATAACCCGATTCAAGGGCCGCCAGGAAATTATGTGCGGCTTGGTTATCTCGTTAGAACAATCGTGAATAGCAAATATGTTTCATCCTCGACATTAATTAATGTCAAGTGCTGACGAAGTGCGACAACTTGATTCTTTGTTGGAGACGCTACAATGAATAAAGTAGCACGACCTCGTCTCTGGCGCTCAGCTGATTACGCTTGCGAGAACTTTTTCTCAAGTTTCTCAATTAGATCGCGACGGTGCCAGAGATATCGATGTCGCTCAAAAACACTTTTGCCTTAAATGGCATGCTACCAGCTTGTAATACTCTGAGCGAAGAAGTATCAAGGGCACACAGATAATTGAAATGCTTCGGATGAAGTGAGCGGACGTAGAAGTGGAATGAATTAATTGCAGGACTTTCTTTTAAGCCTGAGTCCTACCTACATTAATTTGCACCACTAAGATTTTTCTCAAGCTGTACCTTCTGCTGCTGTTGGCGCGAAGAGCAAGTAGTGCACACGAAATAACATTACTAACGTACATTTTCTGGTTCTACTTTAGAGGAAGAAATACTAATGGTAATTAGATGAGGCGTTTTAAACGACGACGAAGCGGGTGGTCTGACCATAAGTAGATAATCCCCCAGTGGTCGGGTCCACCGCGTATGACTCTTATTACACACAAACGATGATTTCCGATTTGAATTTTTAATTCTTTACGTGGAGTATTCTTAATTTCGAGTTGTATTAATTTCTATTACAAAAAGGTACCTATGTATCGAAGTTAGGAGTTGGCTACGCCTACGTCTGATATTTGAAACTATATGACGATACCACTGCTAGGGGCGGTAGAGTCAGCGTAAAAAATATTCGTACAGCGACCAATTTAAAATAAAACCTTGTATGTCCATGTCAGCAATAAATTTTAACGGAAAAAGTCGATTAATAAATATTCTTAGATGTTTGTAGAATAGACTATTTTATAGGTAAAATTTTATTCCGCGCAGAAAGTATTCATACAGTTAAATATAGAATTAATCAACTATGGAAATAAACTAAATATTGAATGTTTTAATAATTTTTTAGATTGCCTTTAGATGTAATATTATGACAAATATATCTACTTACGTGAAAATATATATCGTCGATATTTTGCTAAACGAAATCGATTGATGCCTTAAGTTTTCTTAATCTGATTCTGCCAGAAAAGCAAGAACGAAAGGAAACTGAATCAACGTTGTACCAACTCTAATATAATTTTCTTATTATTCTCTACAAGAACTAGTTACAAAAATGCACATGGTGCATCACGCAAACGATCCATTGAAAAGAACTGAATCTATAGAGATGGCAAGGGCTATCTGTTGCTTTTGCACGCCCTTAAGGATTCAGGGAGACGCGCAAGGGTAACAGAGGTCCTGGTTCTCATTTCCATAGTTATATCCGGCAGGTACGAGCCACTTGAAGACTCAGAGCTTGACGATTCGATATTCTAACGACAGACAAGATCGATTTACATTTTCAACGGATTCGAGGGGATTACGTTAGAAACGAGGGATAAGTTCACAAACGATCGTGTTAGCTCCGTGCATACCTAAAACCGAAGACAAGCATATATTTCCTATTTTACAACATCAACTAGTGATACTGTTTGAAAGTCGCGCGATGGACTGAGAATTACATATGTAATGACCTAACGCAGTTGGTTTCGTGGAGGAACAGATAATTCTGGTTTTCGTTGCATCGAAATTCCCACAATATGAAACCGAATTTCGTTTTCATTCCGTTATGTTGAAGAGATTTTGGGTAGCCTGATATTTGAGCAACCCATATTTAAGTATTTCGACAAATACGCTTATTAATCAACTTTTCAGGGAGAGCGAATCAATATTCGGTCAGGAATTTGAACCTAGCGTTGCCACTTTGTGAATGGAGCAGAAATCCAATATCCATTAAGGGTCAATTGACAGAGTGAAGCTCATGAAAGCTACACAAATATGTACCAACATCAACAGAAAGACAAGTGGGAATCTAAACAGATATGTACTTAGAAAGAAAATTAATCTATGGAAAGATTTATCATGCTTCTTTCGTTTATTTTTAATACACTCATCTGCTGTCTGAGTCTTCCAATAGTTCTTTATTATATTAAGAAATAGGAGACTGATTTACGATATACCTACGCTGTATCGTAACGAAAATATTAAAATCTCAAACATAACATTTAACTTTTACTTCTATCCATAATTCACGATGATTCGTTTTATTTCCTGGGGTGTTATTACTCAGTCGGCTTGCCGTTTCCCTGGCGCAAAAGAGGGAGATATAATGAAGATAATTTAGAACTAAAATCGTCTTCATTGAATCACGGGAAACGAGGTACGATATTACCCAGCAATCTCTTCGCCGTGAGAAATATTTCATTAAACGCTCGTGTTACTGCCATAGATCATATTTTTATTTTACCACTATCGAGAAATCCACCGAATGGCAATTGCGAAGTTTAGATTTCCGTTCACCATTAATTAGATTATTATTTTAAGGTATCCACTAACGAACCGCTGTGTTAATATTTGTTGGGAAATTTCAGCTGCCGTATCAAGTTTCAGTTAGTTAAGTGTTACTTGATATCCTATAATAATGAACATTTTTGGTAGGATTCCCGTACAAGTTCTAGCTTTCAACGCGATGAAACGGAGGGACTATCATTATTACTCAGGATCGTGGTCCATCCTTATTACTCAGGATCTTAGGGAAGCGAACATTCAAGATTTTCATAATCCCTCTTCAAGATAAGTACGGTTCACCACTTCGAGAGTCCCACTTTCGGCAAAATGGGAGGATAAGAAAGTTGGGGGTAGATAGGGATAGGGAAGCTATCATCACGGCATCTGCGGGTGCCAGATACTGATAACTATCTTTGCAGGACATATCATGTCCGAAATGGCACAATTATTAAATCTATTTATCATTTACGTATCTACCCTTTCCGAAGCAAGGAAAAGCTGAGCTTGTAAGTGACCATTCCAAAATCTACAAGTAAACTTAAAGTGCAAAGCGCAAACTCGAATTAATTTAACTCCTACGTTTGTACTTCCATGCAGTATCAACACATACGCTGAACTATTAGGAACTAACAAATTGGTTGCAGGACTCGTCTAGTTCTTGTTTCTGTTACATATTACAGACCTCAGACTATTCTGTGTCTCATGGGCGTAACCAGGATTTCATTCAAGAAGGGGCAATAAATAGCGAAAGAAATGTTGTTATCACATCTTACGTATAATTAGATAAACAAAGAAATCTGTACACAATGCAATCAGAGTGTAATTTATTTTTTAACCGACTTCAAAAAGGAGGAGGTTATGTATTCGACCCGTATGTATGTTTTTTTTTTTTATGTTTGTCCCCTCATAACTCCTCAGCATATGGACCGATTTTGATGATCTTTTTTTTATTCGAAAGAGGATGGTGCCCCGTTGGTCCCATTCTACGCGGAATCAATATTGGCCCAATATTTTACCAGTTATAGTTAATAATAATAATTTATATGTTTGTCCCCTCATAACTCCTCAGCATATGGACCGATTTTGATGATCTTTTTTTTATTCGAAAGAGGGCGATGCCCCGGTGGTCCCATCCTACACTGCATCAACATTGGCCCAATATTTTGCCCGTTATGGTTAATAATAAAGACTATTGTCACCTAATTATTATTATTTTATGTACGTACGCGCATATCTCCTCAGCATGTTGTGTCAATATATATAAAACTAAAAAGTTAAAAATAGACAAAATTTAAAAAAAAAAAATTAAAACCGACTTCAAAAATATAAAGTTGCACTAAAAAGTAAAAAATAATTCTTTCCCTTATTTAATCTACGACTCATATTTTTCAAGTCGGTGCCTCATCATTTGCACTGTGTAAATCTGGCGCCGGCTTAAAAAATATGAGTCGTAGATTAAATAAGGGAAAGAATTATTTTTTACTTTTTAGTGCAACTTTATATTTTTGAAGTCGGTTTTAATTTTTTATCCTAACAACTTAATTTAATTTTGGACGAATGACTACTTTATTATTTTTTTTCCTGTGTCGGGAAACAGCGCCCACCCCTGACTCAGGTTGGCTACGCCCATGCCGTGGCTTATCTATCCAACAGTCTTTAAAATATGTCGGAGATTGTCGAATATTCAATTTCTCTCACGAAATTATACATTTTAAAACAATTCGAAGATTCGCAAAATGAATCCGTATCACAAATATCCTCTTTATTAATAAGAATACCCTCACTATTGGAGTACAAAGTGAAGCACGTCGTGCCAGGTGGCCGGAAGTTCACCCTGAGCATACCCAAACAACCATCGGTAAGGTGACGAGCCGGTAGTCGGCCCTTTATCGAACAAAAACGAAGAAGCTGAGCTTTAAAGCAGCTTTTCCAGGTATCTACGTTACCAACGGCGGTAGAAGAACATCGTCCCTCCAAGTGGCCCAGATCGACTCCAAGAGGTGAAGATAGGAAGTAGGAGCGAGCTTTCCCTTCCGACGGCTGATAAATCACTTCCGTTCTACGAGAGACATCCTATCATTCGCTGAGTGAAAAGGGGAACCTTCCATCTCAGGCAATACTACTGACGGGGGCGAAGAAGCAAAAAACTGTCCCCCCTAAATACTTCCAGTAGGGGATGAATCATTAATGAACTAGCAAGAGCAAACAAAAATGCGTTTCTTCAGCGGGTGTCATCCTCGAAGCGCGAAACCAGCTAATTAGTCATTTTTATCACCACCGATCAATAACTCTTCCAGCTTTTTTTACCGCACTCCTTTCTAGGTCGTATCGATACTTCTTTGTGCACCGGAGAAACACGTATAACGCACTGCCTGAGTACATACGCATGCAGCGCAGAGTAGATAGCTAAATATAGTATGTTTCAAAGCTGTAGGTGCAAATTGGAGTGTGTAACGGAGCTCGCAAAAAGAAGCAAAAGAGCCCTGATAAAAGTAGCACTGGCAAGCTGGCCATTTCTCAGATATTCAGCTGCGTAGAATACAAGTTCTGGAAATCTACGAGCGAGTTACTAATCCCGCGTCACCGGTGGTATTTTCGTAAATAAAATCAGTATTCAACCGAGGAAGAATTATGAATGCTGCCAACCCGAAGACTCTTGTGTCAGTTCAGAAACACTCTGTACACATCCAATGCAAGTAAATCACAGTTGATTAGATGCCGCCAGGGTGCGGGGCCGTTAGACCAGCAGAAGACAAAATATATAAGCGATCTTAAACAATTTGGCACGCTCTTAGCCTGTACTGTGTGGGCACCAGAGTATTTATGTGCAGAGTATGCTTCTGAACGGAAAATATTGAGTTTGGCTGTGACAGCAAACTCAGTCGGATACATATTCTGCTATATATAATGCTGAGCGATCTTGAAAACTTATGTAAACTCGTACCTAGCTGTATGCGAAGCTACAATTTGTTCACGTGAACATTCTTGCAAGTCTATACCAGCCTGCATCTGACTCAATAGTGTTAACTTTGCGTTTCAATATTACACAAATGTTATTCGACAAGTTACATATTACACTGTGTCTACTGTGCCCTCAGTGAATAGACAGGTCAGCTACATATTTCATAGTACAGAACAGGGTTCGTTTATCGATTCCCGAACGATGCATGCAAGCGACATGTACTATCTGCACTCGGGTCTGGCAGTTGGTCAAGTTTGACAGAAGCTGCCATGCACTCGTTCATCCAACCGAGAATCTCGTTTAGCCACGGAGACTGATTTATCGTATAATCCGACTCTTCCACGTATCTACCGCGGTCATATCGGGCAGCGGAATTAACGACACGACGATAGTACGATTCCAGCTATCAGCGTAAATACCAAATCGTGACAGGATCTATTCAAAGAGAAATATTGATATTTCGTCAAAAGGAACAGTGGACTTCTGTCTAACAGTTTCATAGTGGATAGATTCGACATCTGACGATCTCTTCCGACCCCTGACGAATCATATCTTCGGGGATGCGAATCAGATGACCCAAATTAGAGGTGAATTGGTGCGATTCGTATGGATTTTCTGCCGCCTCTTTCTGTTTCCTTGACACGTTCGTTCCCAGAAAGCTATGTTGCGAGGCAACTGCTGAAAAATCAGGGACAGCCCCTACGACCCTCGGACCGTTAAAGTGAAAACCGTACGGCGCAATGGGGTGGAAGCTACAGCTGTGGGAGTAGCGTAATGAAACCGTTGCGCTGTGTTTTGATAGTTTGAATCGAAAAAATGGAGCGTAAGGGAGCCAGGTCCCAGTGCTTGCGCGCTGCATAAAAAGCGCTGCAATAAAAACTTATGGAGTGAAAGGAGCGGCGAACGACGCAGCTCCGATAGCAGCAACGAGACCGTGCCTTCTGAAGAGCTTGTCCGCTTGCTTTTTAAATCCATCGAAGAAAATGGTATAATAAAAAAGTCACCTATCTCATGTGAGACAGCAAATGGTTGCCCGTGGGCGATCGTTTTGCAAGCGATATAAATATTTGTGAAAGCAACCTTGGACTTTATATGTACAAACATTTACATTTTACTGCAACCACAGTCCATCGATCTCGGTTTAAAGAGGTAATTGTTCCACCCCGCAGCGCGCCTTTCTGTCAAGATATAATCGTCGACACTTTGCACGCAAAATCCTCTATTCCACATCCTGCGAGAAATTATCGCGACGTAAACTGACGTTTAGTGACTTACTCGTTAAGGAAGATACGGTCATCAAAAGAGTGGTTACTCACCTGAAACAAACAAATAAATATCGCATAATTAATCACTATTACGGATTACATTTTTACAGCTCTCAAGAACAAAAAAAAAAGGAGCTTGACGGTAATGCATCGAAACAATGTATTGCAATATATAAATAGCTACGAAATAGTGTGCGACCCACATTCTATTCTCTCTTTGCGAAAGAGTACGCCCTACTTTTCATCTCCAATTTCTCTGCGGGCTATTTACCGTGAAATGAAATTAACTTGCTCGTTAAAATAATATTCGACTCATTACGACAACGTACAAAGGCTTGACAAACCATGCCACCTATGTATAATACAAATCACAAGGATATATTCATATTTGAATGGTAAGGGGAAAAACGAGGAATGTCCATCTTTCGTGATTTTGCGATTTATACCATACTAGCTGACCCGTTACCCGGTTTCACCCGGGAATTATTATTATTATTATTTATTATTTTAGATACCATATTTATAAATAGCCTATAATCTAATCTAGGGCGTATTTAATGTATATTCAAAATTTCATTGAAATCCGTTCAGCCGTTTAGGCATGAAAGAAGGACAAACAAACAGACAACGTTTCACTTTTATATATTAGTAGGATTTTGGTGGTGGCAACTGGGACTACAGAACTGTCGAATCACAAAGGGGTATAAAGTTCAAATGCCCCCGTGAGATAACGTTAAAGTTTTGGGGTACTGGGTAAAAACGGGTAATGTCCACTCTGCACTTGAACAAAACACTTATTTTTCTGGATAAAGCTGTTTTGTGATATTCCCTGCCCCCCCCCCATGACCCTTCATTTATTCTTCTCCCATTCTTAATCAACGTAGAAAATGAGTTGAGTCAAAGACAAATATAACTGTGACCAAAATATCTGTCGAAGCTTTTCAATTTCGCTTCGATATACCAAATAATGAGGGGATCGAAGGAAGAAAAGAAAGTGGGGCGCTGGTGATACGTAAGGGAGAAGGGAATATAACGACTCAAGTTTCTGCCAGAAATACTGGGTCAATCTTCTGCAGCATCACGCACAGACCTTGCAACCAGCTTCTATCCCACTTAAATAATAAATCAGCGTTCGCTTTTTTCCACTCGCTTAAATACTGATCCAAGAGGACGCGTAAAAAATAGACCGCGATGGCGAATTCTAAATTGACCACCTCCATGAATTAATTAGGCCATTCTACAGTTCCCTTTTTCAGTTTCTCGTTTCGCCTTAACTACAGGATGCGATAATGTCAACACTCTTTCTTTAAGTAGAATAATACCGTCGCATTGAAGACTGCTGAATGGGGTATAAAAAAAAAAGGAGGGCAGATTGGGGTGGCGGTCTTGAAATCGAGGATTAACATGAAAGAACCTCTCGGAATGAAATGCGGTATTCGTTCGTCCGGGCGTAATAGCGAGGGACAACCTTTTGGCATATCCTGACCTTGTGTCTAATGGGGCGAGAAAAATCTCCTGCGAGAGTAATGAAACCGACCTAAGACTCCCTCTGCGTAATTTCCACGCAACTGTAACGCAAGCCTCTCGTAAATGTCACTCCCGTAATGCATTTCCTGCCAAGAGTTCATCGCCGACAGTCACCACTCGGTTTAAAATACTGTCGAAGTTACTGAAACTTGCTTCTCCAAATACAATTAAATTCGAAGTTAAACTCGTCGGATAAGATAGAAAGTTATAGGTATATTTCGTCGCCTTAAAAGTCTGCGCACACATATCCGTTCCGTCTCAGTTCCGTGTCAGTGTGCCTGTGTTAAGAAGAAGAGACCCTCTACGCCCCTCTTCTTCTTACCAGGGGCGTAGAGGGTCTCTTCTTCTTAACACAGGCACACTGACACGGACTGAGACGGAACGGATATGTGTGCGCAGACCTTAAGACCTCTAGAACCCTTGTACCCCTAATATTCCGGAACCTTCGAGATTTCCAAATCCATGAGACCACAGGACCCACAGCTTTCAAAACCCTGAGAAACGAAGAAGTCAACTGGTCACGCAAAAGCAGGTAGATCTGTCATCATATCTTCCCTTTGCCATTCCATCATGACCTACGAATCCCAGAGTGCTGGTACCGGGTTCTACTTTATCTAAAACCTTACGTATGATGTCTTACAACTCCAAGTTCACATCTACTCAATCACAGTGGGTTTGGGATACTTTACACTGTCCCCTATGATTTCAGGCTCACGCGTATCGAGACGTACTTTATCTAGGATATTCTGCAATGTTTCATGTATTCGAGGTCACCTATATTGGATTGTAATAGGTCCACGATCGTTCGAGGTCAACTCTGTCACGTTCTACGGAGTCGTCGTTGTCTGCATCGTATCGCAATCATTCTGGGTCACGTGTGTTTGACCTTACAGACCCGAGTTCCTTCGTATGTGGTTTCGCGTCTTACATAAACATGCTTCAGTGTAGAACAGCAATAATGCAGTGGGAGATTTTGAAATTAATGCAGAAAGCATACGATTAAGTCAGGACTGATGTTATATACTATACTCGTAAGTTTATGTTTATTACGTGCTGCTTCGCGCACTAATCCATTGAAATTCGCCCTTTCGTAGGGTTTCGAAGGATAAAATACTGTAGTAGTAGAAACACAGTCCAATTTTATAATCGTGCGGTGGCTTGGAACAGAGAGATCTTCTTGTCTCGGCGACGTTATTGCTCGATGACAGGGACATATTGGGAGATTTCGTGAGCAAGCTGGGACATCTAAGTCTTTGTATTCGTTCCAGCAGCAAATTGAACCCTCCTGTTGAATTCACTCACCATATAACAGGTGAACCGACTAAAGTAGGGTAACGCCAAGGTAAACATGACCCTCGCGCATGGATACCTTCGGGTTCTAGAAAAGTAGGGTTAATACACAAATCTTGAGCCATTATCTTGCCATTCACTTCAATTAATTCGGATAACAGTTTCAGATTCTCAAACCATAATCTGATGAAGTTTTGATGCGAAAAGAAGATAGGAGAAATTTAAGACGTTGAAAGAGCGATATTAAATTTGATAAGTTTGATATTACTTCCAGAGTATAATATTCAGCGCAGAAGTAAAATAAATTTTTACACGACATTTATCACGTACAATTAAACTTAGAGTAATTTAAAAATCAAATCCTTGCTAGAGCATGATTTATAGGGATGTTATGAAAATCGCACTCCATTTAGATAGGCAACTTTTAATGTATACCATAAAATTCCTTATCTAACGACGTTCAAATTAAATTATACTTCATAACCACGCCATGGCTCCTGCTTTACTAGGCACTTCCTTATCACGATTTTCCCTGTTTTCAATAAGGGAAAAAGAAAAATGTTTTAAAGTGCCTTTCTAATAATAGCTGATTATATGTTGCCTCTAAAATATAACTGCCAGTGAAGTATTGTTTGGCAAGGAAACTTTCCGTACGAAAATAGTGAATACTTCGAGAAAAAACGCGTCTGTCCGCCAAAGATCTTTATCGATTTTACAGCAGTTTGGCTTGGGTGAAGCACAAGAAACAAAGTGGGCAACCAGGCCATTCGGAAAAAGCACTGCGAATGTCCCTGTGTGGAGCAAATGACAAAAAGCACTCCGGAACCGTTCGCTTTGCGTGAAACGCGATACTTCAACCGCTTAAACACGAAAGTCCTAAAAGCATCACGTACAATAGAAGATATATATTTCTACATGGTTGATCAAAACGATGCGTACGAATTCTGCGTATGAATGCAGGAAAAAGCAATTAAATAAAGTCCTCTTAGAAGCGTGCACGATATATCGCCTTGCGGTGATACACCCGCTGTCTTGTTTTAAAAAAAGAATTACTCTACTGCAGGAATAAAAATAAATTAAAAGTTCCTTTCCATTTGGAATAAAATTTGATGACATAGAAAACAAAGATAGTTTGAAAAAATATATTGCGTCAAGTGTGTAAAATTAGTTGAAACGTGTAACCGCGACAAAGAAAAAATCGATAATTAGTTCTCTTACACAGTAAATTTCTTGTGAAATTGTTTACGAGAGTGCCTTGGCATGTCGTGGAAATATTTCAATTAATTTACCTCTGCTTTAAATTTCATTACATGTAACATATTCAAGCTCCGTTATGCGATAGATTGGAGCACCAGGTTAACCATTGCCGAATTGATCAACTTCTGTTCTAAATTGGTTTCCAACTCGCTTTTGTCTCGGTTTCTGCGGTAGTGCAACGAATGTTGAACGAACAAAGCCGTCCGGGATATATGCAATATATAAACTGCATTAAAATCGAACTTTTCATGGAGCACATAAATACTAAACTCCCCTATGACAAAGAATTTATTTATGTGTCAACAGAGAATGTATTTTGCTTTTATATTTTGCACGTATAAAAGCCATTTCTCTTCTTTTAGTAACTTTCTTTCGCCACGTTCCACCGCCATCATCTTGATGCAACGTCCTTTATTTTTACGATATTAATATATCTCCTGATATAATAGGGAAATTTCACGTACTCTCGCCGTAATGCAATATATCTAGGTAGTCGGAAAGTAGGTTAAACAGGAACAGCTTATTTTACTGGCGAAATAACTGGCTGCGTAGGGGAGCAAACGCAATGGTATTCGGCTCTCCATGCTTTGTTAACACGGACATCACATTATTTCTACTCTCATTTTTATGGCCAACGATTTATCACCGCGGGATTTCATTTTTCGTACAAATTACAACGTGCATGGACGAAAGTGTAAAATACTTCAGTATTTAAAGCCGAATGTGTTGGTACGACAACCACGGTATTCTGACTCCAGCTGCGTGAGAGGGAAAAATAACGAAATCTGTCAAAATTCGCGATATGTCCAGACAGTTATTCGATCCACGCGTAGCGGTATTGCAAAAGTGTGAGTTCACTTTCCCCGGGAATCCCCAGACACGCGGAACATATAACATTAAGAGAAAAGTTCTGCACCCAACGTTAACAGCACCCTGAACTTCACACTTTCTCGGAGGACCAAAATTTCGCAGTTCGAGAAATCACAGGGAAAGTTCAAAGTGAGTGGAAAGTAATGTCTCATAATTTATAAAATCGCAAGTCTGCTGGAAGACAGAGTAGTTGAAGATCTAACGTAATTAGAAACTGGGATTTAACAAGAAATATGGATGGCCCATTCCACGCTGCACAACTGCTTGCCATAAACTTGATCCATGGATTAATATTAGTTCCGTACTTGAACCAAGTTTTCGAGTTACCTACTCCAGATACCACTTCTGCCCGAAAAATTCTCCTCTAACTACTGTAAATTCGAAATAATCTAGATACTAATAGGATAAAAGCGACAACGTGTCAAGCTGTACAGGTTTAAAAGCGTATAGATAAAAGCTATAGTTTATTACCACTAGCCCATCAGAAATTAAACTAGACGAGTACAAATGGTGGACCGGCATTTCAGCTGTGTATGCCCCTGTAACAAGTGTGTAGCATGAAACTCATTCAACAATGGAACCCTCGACCTACCTCTCGTCCAACTTGAAGGAGGATCTCGACAGGTCACTCCACGCGCTCATGCTTCGGCTGCGTCTCCTGCAGGAGGTTTGGGGCGCGAGTAACCTAGAGCTGCTCCGTCTCCTGGTGGAGGCCAGATTCTCTGCCTGGAAGTACACCCTCGGCGAATGGACCTTTTGCTGGGCATTCGACGGCGGCGTGGACGACGGCGTGACGGCCGTCGTGGTGTGGAGCTCTGGCAGTGCCTCGTAGTCCCATGCTCGCGCGCCCATCTCGAGCAGGGGCACCGACGAGGCAGCGTTCTGGCCTCGAAGGGGGTCCCGAGGCTTACGCTGGTGAAACAGGGCGAGCAGGTGACGGAACGCCGACTTGTTCGCCCGCTGTTCCTTCTTTATCGGTGGAAACTTCACTGTGTTGCGCGTAATCGTTTAAATGGTCTGTCCCGAACGGATCGATCTAGGATGCCCCTCCGACGACATCATTGTTCGCAGTGCTCACACGCGCGATCCTCACATCGCGAATTACCTCGTGGGAACGCGGTGCGTCCAGACATCGTACTTGAACAATTTACTAGCGGTTTTAGAAGAGTCGGGGCAGCAGGGCGCCTTGCACTCCCGTTCCATGATGATAGGATAATCGACTTCAGTTGGGAAGTTGCTCAACTTGTTTTCTGTCACGCGACGAGGGTCAGTTTCCGATTCCAAGGGGACACGTGTCACGAGCGTGCCACCGTTATTCAGCGGCGGTGATCTTTTGATAGGGCGCGGTGGATTAATGAGTTTGGAAGAAATTTACACTCGCCTCGAAGCACCGGCGTAATTTCTGATCGATAAGGCTGCCGCCACAAACTGGGTGGCTGTCCACTTTAATGACCGGGTATTACGTTCTTGGGAATGAATGAGCCTTCGTGTTTTTTCAATGTTTTAATGCAAGTCGAATACGTTCCGCGGAAACGTCGCCCACGCGGAAGATCAAACGGACTACTTTCAAATTGTTAGACTACTTCCCCGTTGAAGCAATTACCGAGGACTGCTTGGCTCCGGCGGAACGCGTCCGTGATAATTAGTGCATCGTAATTGCTGTGTTTCCATGCATTTGTCCACAGCTGCGCAATACTGTTGCGATCAGATAATTAGCAGCGAAAGAAATGCAACGACATTTGCGAAATCAATAACTACTCCCTTCTGAGTCTGCTCTACTGAATGCCCCGCGAAGCAGTAACAGATGAAGCGTGATGTACAGCCTCGTTTAACGCTACGTGATAAAATTCTATAATTCAAAAAACCTTCTCCGAGGTAGTGACAGAGTTTAACCAGTGCGACGTTCGGTATCACAGTGAGGAAAAGTGTTCAAAAATTACGCACGAGATAACATTTCGCGTGCGCCGACAACGGTGAAACAGCTATTAACAAATTCTGCGCAACTATGAAACGGTAAAGGCTTCAATAACAATCTCGAATGGAACATCTAGCTTTACCGACTGCTCTTCTAATGAAATAATTCGCTCACGAATGTCCCTGTTTCAATCGATGTCAAATAACAGTCACTCTCGTGGTCATAGCCGTAATATCCATTGACATCACGCGCCATTAACACTCGATGCGACGAAAGCATTCCTTGTACCCGACCGGTGCATTCCATTCGTTCCCATCGACGTTAATTGTGACGAAGCACAACGACCGCGGCGAGGGTCGTTATCTTTTTCAGAGCACTATCGCGATTGCTCTCGTTGGGGCACAGGTACGGCACACTTCGACCAGACTTCTCCAAAGGCTGGGTATTATCGAGTAGAAGCAGAGCATCCGCAGAGATGTCGTAAACAAAACGGACAAATGGTCCACGGTGACGTTCCGACAGCGAGGTTTAATTGATCGTTGCGGTTGGAATGACCGGCATTCGAGCCAGCAACAATTCGTAGCAGCCCCTTGTCACGACAAACCTCCGACTACCCTGCACGGAGTCACGTGATGACGTTCATTATCAAAGGTCACGACCTTTGCGATATTATTTCCACAGTCTGCCCCGGCGAAATTACCCTCCTACGTTTCGCATTTCTACTGTGCTCATTAGGAAGGTTGCGGCAGGTTGCGAAGCGATCGATGCATTGAATCCTCGACGTGCCCTCTTGTTTCCCTATGTTGTTCATTTTTCGGAGGATCAATCTTCAAGCCGCAACGGGATTCCCTTCACAATGAAAATCTCCACTAGATACGTGAATAAACGTCGGCTGCTTGCCAGATAACTGACAAGAGTACACTTCAACCGACACACAAAGCAGAGTCTCGTGTAAACAGCCGACAGCTATCAGCTGGAACAGTCATTAGCAAGTTATCGTTTGTCTCGTCCCCGCCGGACTCCGTGCTGATCGTTTCAAGGCAGAATGTCGCATTGCTGGGCATGGTGGATGCAGGGAAGATCCTATGTCACCCTCCGGCTGCGCAATTTAGGGGAGCACCGTGAAACCACGGATTATTAAGCCAGCGTTCGTGGTCGGCGCGGTCAGCTTTAAAAACTTTCACGGCTCCAATTTCCATCGACCTCGGGACGGGGAATCAGCTGATCCCCTTTGAAGAAATATTCACAGAGCACACGGAAGGGCAGGACTGCCCCGATATCTTCGATGTCTTGCGATTCGACGGACTCTCCCGTTGCAGAGGGACGCGTGCGAAGGGCTGAGTACCACGATTAAAGCGATGACACGTATCGACGGGTTACCGCATCGGCCTTGACATGCCGCGAGTGCTACGACATCCCGATAGCTTCCGTAAAGTGCAACTCCACACGCGACAAGGGTGTTGGTCTAACGAGACAGACGGAGGAAACGTCTATCGGGGGCCACGAAAGGTGAGCTGTCCTTGAACCGACACCACGCACGATGGTATCGAAAGCTCGTGGTGACACAGTCCCCGAATATCAATGCACGAGGATATCGGCCAATGGAAATGGCGGAATGCTAGCAGCATCTGTGACGATCAGACCCGATAACGTGCCGTTAGGGGTTGGTGCCGGATTGCGTTCTCCTCTGCTGGTTTTTCACTGTGCGAGGAGCCAGCTCGCAGCTCACCACCCCGTACTGCGGCACGTCGTAGCAGTTTTCTCTCGTGCTCTGCCACCCCTCGCTCTCTCCACCGATCACCAGCACTCACCCCTCACCGTCACCCCCTCCCTGCACCGTCACTTGCCCCCTTCTCACTCTTCCAGCCAGAGTCTGGTACTGTCAACGGCAACTCGCTCTCGTCGCCTGTTCGACGGCGGGCTCCTCTCCATCTCGCCTCTGGCAAATACGCGATGGCAAAACGGCGCACACACGCACGTGGCGCCGCCGTTGTCAAGGCGACTGCGCCACAGAATGCTTGGTACGTTTCTGCGGTTCCGAATCTCCATCAGGTCCTCCCTGTCAGGCCCCAGAACCACGCGAGTCACCCTCGTGTTCTTGATAAGTAACCTTACCCGGGACAGATAAACTGGGCCGTGGGGTTGGAAAGGCTGTACCTACCCCTCTGTCGTTGCGCTTTAATAAATGGTACTTGGATCACACGCGGAGCCTCGGTGCGAGCGCTACGAGAGTCTTGGGCGAATTTCTCAAGAGTAACGTGGCTGATGCGCGATTCGGAGGAGAGTTTTCTGACGTTCCTTTCCTCGGGCAACAACACCTCTGGTGGCCTAGTTAAGGGAAACGGAAGGCTTAAAGTAACGGATCTTCGAGAAGAGGGTAATTGCACTGCGATGACACATCCTCTCGTTATTCCAGGCCAACGAAGGAGTTTGAATCGGGCGGTCTGCGTAATTAGATGATAGTATCGGAGGTTGTACGGCGTTCGGAGCAGAGTTATTTCAGAGTAGTGGAAAGGGATGAATGGATAACTGGAGTACAGCATCGATTCGCGCCGGGGACGAATCTAAACTTGCGTGACGGGCGTGCGCTCTGGTGGTTCGCGTAACGCGGAAAGCTCGAACTTTCAATAAACCACGTGGCTCGCCCCTTGCGATTACCAGCCACCGCGTGCGCGAGAATAGACACGAAGCATATTTGCGTCTCGTCAGAGTGATAACGGGGGTAGCTTGATGAAAATATGATACACACATTACGGTTACCAGTGTTCGTGAAACACGGCAAGATAATTGCCATCTAATTTCTGGAAATTTAAGGCTATCCATTGACAACACGCTCTATAAGAATATGTAGAATTCAAGTGCAGATCACTAAAGGTTATTGGTCACATCGATGCAGATACTGTCAAGGATCATAGCAAAATTGAAGTATTTGAGAATAAAAAGGTATGCAACAGAACATTTTCGAGATTGAATATAAAACTGCTGACTATTTGCCAGGCGTTGCAATTCTTGTAAACTGTCAATGACCCGTGCGAAACTTCACTGAAATTCTATCGAGGTACGTCTACACGATCACACTTTTGTGTCCAGATCAAGTCTCTTTTGTGTCTAGCTAGAGCTGAGTAGTTGCAGTGTCCTCAGTCTAGCTCTAGCTGCAATTCCCGCGAGGATAGGTCGAATTCAGTGTTGCGGACTGCTCTAGGCACTTTTTTTATCAGTGTCGTATACACTTGATCTAGACAGAAAAGTGTCGCCGTGTAGATGTGCCTTAAAAGGTACGTAGACAGTTCATCATCAAGATAAACGAGATGAAAATCAGCGTGAGGTATTGTTATCTATCGCCTTGCAAGGAGATAAATTTAGTAACATCAAGGGGCGCACTCTGGGGAGCAGCAAAAGTGTTGGAACGATCGCCGGGAACTGTAAACGAGAAAGCACGAAAGCTCTGCAAGCTGAAAAGATGCATAGCCGTCGATAAAGTAGAAAAACACCCCCTCTCCGAGGTGAAACACGATGATATCAACTTGCATCCCTCTTTTGGTCCTCTAGCTCAACGACGTGCACCTCGTTGACCCATAAAGACCATCGTTAACAGCAACCCCTATAAGGGGGTGAAAACACAAAAGAGTCCGTCGTTTAAGCAAATGCGTTACAAGTTACTCCGAAGTAGGGGTGAAGCGTGCTTATCGAGACACACTGAATAAGCGGAATAAAATTTACAGAGTAAATTGGACTCGGCTTTTGCACCCTCGAGGGGGTGCAGAAGTTCCTACTTTACCTACATAAGACTTTCTAACAAATCGATTAACAAATCGAATGTTCTGTACAGATTTACCATTGTAGTTTACAACCACAAAATATTCCAAATAGGGGATGCATCTAATAAGGCCCATATTTTTATTATTTTCGATCCACTTTTTAGTGTCGACTATAAGTCACGAGGCTTTGTAAGTTTGCACCTGAGGCCCCAAGGTAATAGTGAATTTTTATTCAACTTTTCAAGAAAAATATGGAATGAGAATATACTCATAAGGAAAGTTGCCATGGGAGGAAGACTTGCAAAGTTAAATGGTACCAGAGCACGAAGTAATATCAGCCTCCGCGGTGCGCAGTGGGTTATACATAGCATACATTACTAATTCTTCATGGTCCACATTTTCCTGGACCCCTACTACTCCCTTAGGCTACCTTGCGAAAGTAATTACTCAGTTAATTAGCAGCTCCTATTTTCTTGTAGCAGAAGCATTACTTGAGCATGGAACAGTGAAGTCTGATAAACGCACGGCATTGATACACCCCCTAAATAAATGGTAAATTATGTTGTGAGACCTGAAAATATTTTCAGAAAAGTGGGTCATTTTTACTATGCCTGAACACGCATCAGGGCACTACAGTGCCAGACACCACCTGAATGGGTACATTCTCACGAAATGTGTCTATTTCCTTTGATCGCCTGATCTCGCGAGAACGAGATTATTCAAAAGAGATCACATTCATTCCATCGATTCCTATGGTGACCGCCCTTTCAGTTCTTCGTTTGTCACGCTCGTAGAATGGCTTATATACAGGCAAACATAAAGCTTGGCTTCAATTTCCTGGCGATGGGAAATGTGAAAGCAGTCGCAAAGGTGTGACCACTTTACCCTCCGTCATTTCCTCTAACCACAGGTTTCCATGGGAAAGGATGGATCGAGGCGAAGGGGAAATTAAAGAGCTCCATGACGGTCAACGACTTCTCGGTGATCATAGATGCGAAATCCCTAAAATGTGTACCCATTACGAGAAATTCAGAATGTGCAAGAGCAAGCTTTAAGTACTTACTTGGAGAATTATGGTTATATAGTTTCTTAGGAATAGAATTTGTAACATAAATAGAATCCTTAGCTGGTAGGTATTAATTTCTACTGTTTAACGATCGAAGCTACGGTGTGGAAACAGGTGTGCTAGTTATACGTTTCCACGACACTCGCGTTTTAATTGGCAAGAGAGGCAACTGGATTCGAGGAACTACCAACTCAACCATGGAAATAGCGACGCTAATATGAAATGCTGCACCTGCGTTTCAAGAGAGGAGACAAGTTACATCTGTTTTCAAACTTAGCAGTGTACTTCTAGCGATCCTGTTAATTTCATGGACTTCATAAGAATTCGCGATAAAGGACAGGAGTAACGTTGAAAAATCTACGGTCCCCCGTTTTTCCATGACTTTACAGGGATGTCATTCGCAGTCATGATGCACTGAGCCTTACACCGTATGTCGGTGAAGATTGGAGGAATTCGATACCCTGGTGCTAGGTACATACCTAAAGAGGCAACAACTTCCTGCTAAGTGCATTCTACTTGCGTTACTATCCCGCTATATTAATGATATACAAAGTGACTAGGATGATTAAAGACTATAAGTAGGGGATGAAAAAAAAAGCTCCATCGAGACAAAGCCATTTAAAAAAGCAATATAAGGTGTTCTCGAGCCAAAGCATAAAAAGGAACAAAGTGATGAACTCTAAAAGTTACAGGAAACGTAATGAAACTGATACATTAGGAAACCCAAAGAGATATTTAGCTGTGCATTTCTGCATCCGTACAAAATGTTTAATAACTTCTGTAACCAAAGCTTATTACCCTCGTATGCGCTATCTGCAAGCTTCAATATTCCGAATAATCAAATACGTTTAAAAACAGAGCGTGGAAATGAAAAGCGCGCAAATGTTCCTGCTGTTATGAAAGTCAAATTTCGCGTGAGTAAAACATGATTCCCTGTGGGAAAGGTGGTTCTGAGCTTCGCTAGAATAAAGACTGAAGCTTGGAAGAGGGAAACACTGCAATTCTTCGGGGAATCTTGTTTGCTACATTTTGGAATACGCGTGCGTACGGTAAATAGAGCGCCGCGACGAAATTGGCTCCAAGAATTTCATAGGTGCGGGAAGGTGTTGACAGAACGAGCAAGGTAGCAGAAAATAGCAAAAATAGAAATGCCGGTCGATATTAATCGTGTCAAGTGTGGCCCCCCGGCTTCTGCGCCAAATAAGACAATGCGTCTTTCTGCATCGCGTTTCAATCCGGTCGGTGTCGATACGATGAAGCATTACGTTGGCAGGGACCTATCAAGACCACCGATGATTGCGCCTTATCAGAAACGAGGGTACCAACGTCAACCCTGATCTTGCATATATTTGCACTAATGAATACCTAATGGCATTAACCACACCTTAATGGCCACCGCGAGACCACGAAGCTACGAATGCGGTATCATGAAGTGATCAAGCATATTTCGTGTTATGATTACAATACCCATCGCTGTGGAGATGCGCGATAAATATAATGGGGGGAAAAGGTACGATAAGAGGAAATTGTGCGGCAATGCTCCTCCTCGAAAGTTCTCAAATTCTGAAAGAGGAAAAATGGTAACAACATGCAAAACGATAACTGCACGTGCAATGGAGAGGAAAATATTGCTGAAGAGGTGATAAAAATCAACGGAACAAAAAATGTATGAGGTCACAGAGGATATAGATACCCTTGTTAAATTCTACTCAGTCGTCACAGAATCGTACCAGTACCTCCCCTTTTTCTATTTCTCGCGCGCTTCCGACCGAGATTCTTTCAAAGCAAGTCAGGTTACTGGACCGTAAGAAACTAGACTCTGTCATTGAAAGAAGCGATTCAACGTTTTCCCGAGTTCTAACATGGGCGGTAACAAAGCAGGTGCGCTCTCGCTTATCTAAGAGTAGCAGCGTCTATGTATTCTTTCCCAAATTTCATAAATTCTACGAAACGCTGGAAAGTGCACGCAAACCATTTCTATACATTTTCCGTCCACGAAGCTTACAAACCATAAGCTTCCTGCCATGCGTCAGTTTCCTCTGTTAAAGCTGAATGTAACGTATGTAAGTACTGGATTAGACCACGAAATCAGGCAGAATAAAATACAGCACAGAAAGTTTGCTGAATAAAGCGTTTTCACATACCTATAAGAAAGATTTGAAAGAATAGATTTGACTGAACTCTATGATTTTATAAATTTGATGGCGAAACGAGATGATTCAGAAATCACATATTTATGATTATAGTTTTAGAAAACAGTTTCAGTTTATATTTTCCAAAAACTGCGGATGAAGTAGGTATTATAGAAATCATAGACAGGTCCTTCAAGTATTTATTTCTGAAATTCAAGTTACAGAAAGCCTCTTATCCTTGATAAACTTCGACTAACTCGGATCGAGTACTTTCATCGGGAGAAGGGAATTGCTAGTCTGTTCTGCCGGATAAATACTTAACGTCATAGTAATTTCACAATCTATATGTTCCCATAAATAGCCGCTCCGTGTATATTTAATTCTTGAAATTCCGTCGGTAGAGTGACATATTTGAACCACTATTATTCGATTATATTTAAAAAATAAAGCTTGTTCGTGCAATTGTTCCAGAGAATCAATTTCTAATCATGATAGGTACACTCAATTCGGACTTCACACGCATTCGTTTCTCACAGGACTGTAGAAGTTTGATGTATGTCACGACTGATCTACTGTGGATAGTGTGATGGGCTGTCATAAAATTACCGTTAGTTATAATATCCCCCGACATTGTGCCCTAAATAGAACCACTATAGGTCCGGAGGTCCTACTATGGGGTCAGATTCACTTTAACATAATTGAAGGGTGTACTGGTAAGCCGATTAAAGGTATCGACGAGCAGCACTTTTCAAACAAGTAAGCAAAAACGTATAACAAAAACCATAAAACGTATAATAAAGTACCCTCGACCAATGTGATACTTTAAAGGCGACAGTTTTGCACTTCATTAGAAATAACTGACACTTTTGTTACCCGTGGAATTCATTTTCACCAGTAGTCAAGAATTATTTATCTACTAATCGGTTTACTCAGCGTGACAGCATTTATTAGTATGTACCTATATTTAAAATATATGTAATTCATGAATCGAAAATTATTCGCTGATTTCAATCGTTAGTGGTAAATTTATGATAATAAAGACACGAAAGAAAAATTGCTCGACCGACCATCAGTTAATTCATTCGGGAGCATTTTCAATTCAATCGATTCGCGGCTACGATGAAAGGACCAGTGGAAACCCGCAGGGGTAACATAAAATGAAAAGGTGTTAGGTGCTCCAGAATAAAAACAATTTCTTCTCTCGTTTTTTATACGTTAAAGGGGCATACCTTTTTTCCTGAAATATTTCTGATTAATCCTCAAGCGAAGAATTGTGCGACACGTTCGAAAGAGATTACCAGTTCCAGAGGGTTCCTTGTTTAAACCCGTAATTACTTCTATCAAAGTGGAAACAACACGCGGAATAATATGTTACCCATTTACTTCCTTTCTTGTCGCAGATTGAATTAGTTTCACCAAGTCCTATACTTCCACACGAATGCATCCGTACACGACTGCACCCAGGCGGATATTGTGCATAACGGGTAACCCTGATAGTTTTACTTGCAACACAAAGTTGCAAGACTACTTAGAAGAACACACCCGATGAGTTTTAGAAAGTTCGCGAAATGTTATTTTCACGTTGGCTGCAGTATTAGTGTATCCACAGTGAAACGTTCAAACAGAAGAAGATAACTAGTTAAAAGAATTCAATAGTATCCGGGCTTCTTCCAAGGAAAACATACGTCTAATGGAATAATACTGAAGATCCGATAAATCGAAAGAAGTATCTAAGATACATAAGCTTCATTAAATTTTAAACTTTAGATATCCATCTCGAAGAAGGTATATATTTTTATGAAACTTCTTTAGATTAATATTTCTTGTTAAAAATACAGCTTCTATTGTACGAATGTAGCAGCGTTTAAAAGTACAAAATGATGTTTTAATTAGTGGAATGACTCGAGAGTGAAATTGCATTGCACTTAAGTAAAGAAGAATACAATTATACTGGGTGAGATTAATGAACAATGGAACACGGTATAGTGTGACACATTTTTCAGCTAATAAGATAATTCATTAGAGCCTGAGAGATTGCAGGCGAAAAGTGGAGTGCATGAGTTACTATACATACCTATATCAAAGTAGTTAATTAGATGTAGCGTGAACAAAGTGCTAAATGTTGAAAGGGTTAATATGCCTACATAAATGCGGATGCCTCATTGGGAAATATGAAGTGCAAAAACCATTTACGATATTACACAACATACGTTAATGAAGAAGTGGATAAAATAATTCAATTAATATAAAATATTCTACTCTAATTGGAATGCTATTCGTCATACTTTCATTTTATTTATAGCTATTTGTTATATGAATTGTACCACTGAAAATAGTAATATAAAATTGATATATTGATTGTATTCAATATTTATTATCTAATGGAAGTTTTAGTAAAAAGTCGGAAGTCGAAGAGATATTGTAAAATTTTAAGAGTGTTTCGTGCAAGGTAATAAATGGCCAGTTTCATCCCCTTTTGTGCTTGAGAATGAGCTCGAGTGATTGGCAAAGTGAAGTGATGTTGAGATAAATTTTCGTTCGCGCGAAAGGCTTCAATCCGATTGTCGTATTTTATTACAATACTCTGCACAGATTTGATTACACTGCTAGTCAAGTGTTTCACAGACAATCCTTGAAGTTTCCGCAAATAATTTATCGGATACTTGTTTGAATATTGTCACGAATCTGGCCAGATGTTTATTCGAGGATAGCATTATAAAAATAATAGATAACGGACTCAATGCTCGTACATTCAATACCTATCACCAGAAATGATCAACTATTAAACTATTATTTAAACGAATGTGTAATACAGTGAAATAAGAAATTCTATTCTTTATCGCCACAATTATTTACTATTACGAGACGTGCATTTCTGTGTTCTTAAAAGAAAAGACGCATAATATCCGCTGAGGAAGTAATGAAATTCCTCCCTTTGCAATAGGTATAGATACCAGAAAAATTCACTCACCGTTCCCCGTCGTCGTTGAAAGCATAATCCCCCAAGATTAGATCGCGAAGTCGATACCTCGGTGGCAGGATAAGCGGCAGGCATGGATCCGGCTCGTTCATCGCCGACGACGTGGTTTCGATGCTCGATGATTCCTCGATGATTGTTTTCGGGTGCCCTTCGATCCTGTCGAGGGCACCACGGAAAAGGAAACTTGCGAGTGCCACTGTTGCTACGTTCGACTTCACGTTTCTTCAATCACCGCATCACATCCTGCAAAATAACGAAAAGAATCCAAAAGCCGGAACGAAGGAATGAGAAATGAAGCACTTTACTCAGCCTGCTGTGTACCTGCTATATGCTTTGTGAATTCATAGGATGCATTCTGGACCTACACCTCAAAATCGATTCAGTGGCGTCCATTCACGAGTAGAAACACCTTGCATCACAAACAGTGCATGTGCATTCTGTTACGTGTTATACTCCGTGGCTTACCACGACGGTAGCCGCGCGGAAATAGAATAGCTGCTAATTATTTGATTAGACCCATACATTCTACACGCGCCCTAATCAGCGGTCATTTGCGTGGGTGATAAGACTCGGGCATTTATGTGACGCTGTTCGTCTGTGCCTAGAACGATACTCGATAATGAACTAAAGTAACCACTTACTCTACGTGAACTTCCTGACAAACATAGGCAGAGACGATAATTTAATTATCCGTTTCGTGAATTACGACCGATGGAAATGTGGCATTAAAAGGGACTTGCTTTGGGATTCTAAAGATGTGAATCGATGATGAAGAGTAACATGAAATGCAAACGTTCGAGACATGTAAAAACCGACTGAGAATTTTCTGAATATGCTAAAATTATGTTACAAGTGGACAAAATTATGTTAGGTACATCGTACCAGGGCTGGGACTATTCGAATAATTTAATATTCGAATATTTTACAAGTATATTCGAATGCTACGAATAAACTTCGAATATTTGAGTATTCGAATGTTATTAATCGAATATTTAAGTATTCGAATACTATTCGAATACATCAGTACTGTGCGAAGTTTCAAGTCGATCGGATATGTTGAAGTGGGTCAAAATTAACTTACAAGATTTCACCTTGACAAATTAACGAACTCACAACTGAAACTAAATAGAAGCTTGTAAAAAAATGAATCTAAAGAACTTGATTTATTATTCACATCATACTATTCGAATACATCAGTATTCGAATACCGAAATATTCGAATACCGAAATATTCGAATACCGAAAAATTCGACAAATAGTCCCAGCCCTACATCGTAGAGGTAAACGGAATTGTTTTTTTTCCAATTCCATTTCAATCACTTATTACACGATGCTCTGTCGTTTACACGAGCTGAGGCAATTAATGCCAATATCCTTTCGTATCGATCAATGTCTAAATTAATTTACAACAAACAACGAATTACAGGGAAATAAGGACTTTCTTATAATTGCGTTCTTGTATCTGCTACTCGATGCTAATTCCAGACCACTTAACTGAGTATACTACATAACTGATAGACGTTAGCTGCCACGAGACTACAGTTATTAAGCGAACAAGATAAAAAAACCTTGAGTTCATGGAATTTCAACATTATTGACAGGCGTCAAGCTCCTTTTACGCGCAAAATAACGTCAGCTTTTTATTGTGACTAAAGAACAGATGTACCCGATATTTCGTTAATTACTCTTATCGACTTTTACTGTATCGTGAATAGCTTTCAGCAGAAAGTGTTGTACTACTCTTTCCACGAACTTTTGAGACAAATAAGGTGAAATATTTATTATAAATTCATCATAATAATGTAGGTCTGACACAAGAATGTGTCGATAGATATGCAACGGTAAACACGTGCTTTGCAATTGGCAAAATTGTATTACACAAGCTGCGCATTCTGTAGATCGACAATAAAATCGTTCAAAATAGAGACATCAGTATTCCTCGGGTAATAAATGCCATCAAATTACACGCTTGGATTCAGACATTGCTAAATTGCATTTATTTGTCAGGCCACTATCAAGATGTTCCAGCGATTGCCACGTTAGAACCTTTCACGCGGTCGGATATTGGTAAATTGAAAATCTATGGAGCGAGATCGTGAGCGACATCGTTGTGCAGGAACACTTCCCTAGAATAGCCTTAGGATATTGTCATGGGATTTACGAAAACCGGCAAATTGTTTTTAGACACGAGATGGAGTTCTGCGCGCCACGGTGATGAAATAAAGGACTCAACGCGTCAATATTAATGTTCCACGTGTTTACCATTACTATTGACAACCCCCCCTTACATCGACCTACGATACTCGAATATTTATGATGGTTTATGCATTTATGTATGCACGGTGGCGGTTATGTATAATTAGAGAAAATTCAGGAATGTAAAGATATTATTCCATTGTGATATTCAATTTCCTCCTATCACTTGGTGATATGTGGATGCATGTAATCAATCAATGTGTTGCTTCTCGGCTGCATTTACAATTTCTGTGCAAGAAAAACAGCTTTTAGGGAAAGCGATCTAGTATCAGTCCCTCGATAATATTATTACCCAACATGTTATTCCAATTATGCATATTTACGTTACTTTCAATTGGAACAACAATGATATCGATAACATCGGGATTACTTTCTTATTCTTATCGGATAAATGTCAGTTTCGTGCCCCAAAGTCTTATATATCCCCGAGGTGAGAGTAACTAAAATACACATTGCTGACGGTAAATAAAGAACGAAAGCCGGGGTTCGATCGAAACTTATTACTGATCTGTGGCAGGATGTCTGCGCGAGAAGCACACTCTTCTCCTGCAATTACGCGTTGTTCCGTTCCCACATGTACATACAAATGTACATGTTACTTGCGCTTTCTACTCAAAGGCTAGTTGCTGACACGTAATAGCACTACATACGACTGCCCTCTAATTACTAATATGCTAAATAAATGTAGAAAACGACATCGGGAGTGTTATTTATTTTCACGAGAAGAAACTTGGAATATACACAGACACACTAAACCGCTACCAATGTCAAGTTCTTGAAACAGTTATGCAACGCTATTGCTTTTCATTCCTTTGTATAAATGTTCGATAATTCCTAGTGTGGAGTCCGAATAGAGTTCGCAAGAAATTGACACGAAAGATAGAGATCAGATTAAAGATCGTGATAGGTGATTTAGTTACTGGGGAACATTGGCAGGGTTTTGTAACATTTTGTTATATAATATAAAAATTAACATTTTCACATTTGCTTTAAGTATCCTATTTTAACTACAATCTATACTACAAGTGCGAAAATGCATAAAAATATTGTCCGTTTCCTCCATTAATGCATGTTAATTAACTGCCGATGTTCTCCCAGTTTACGGTATCTTTCCACCCTTAGGTGTTCCATCTATAGAAGGTAGACTAAGACGTTTGCATATTCTATATTTCTCAGAAGCTACGCGATGTTCTTCTCCTTCAAAGCTTCTATTAAAATTCTTCGAACGTACATTTTACCTGTAAACATTGTCTACTTTAAACTACCCCGTTTAATCTATTTTCATGCTCCAGATCGTGTTACTCACAATGTATTGAAACATCGAACTTAATGTGTTGTAATATATATGGACGGAATAAGAGAAATTTTTGAACAGCAAAGGGGGTACGAAAAAAAAACAATTCTTCACACTTCGAAAATAAGAAAAATATGTGACGAAATTATTTGTTGACCTGAACGACCAGGAACCATCAATTACTCGTACAATACTAAGAAAATTGCATTAAAAACGAAGTTCAATACTGTGTGCACCATAAAAACAATAAAAAATAGAGGCTGTTTTTGGTTAAATTTTATAATAACTCCGTTGAACGCAAAATTTCCTGAAGTATTCCTTACAATCTTCACACTCCATTTGGTTTCTGCATAAATCTATCAAACTTCCTCGACTTTGAAAGTTTGTAGTAGTTTCGTTAGATTTCCCATAGGTCGGCTATATTTTTAAATATACCGCTGTAAATCAATATTTCTTTTCATAGAAAAGGAACGTACCTGAAGAATACTACGAAAACCTTCGATACACACAATCCCCATTCTCTAAAAACATAACTATTACATTAATAAATAAATCTACTATGATCGTTGGAAGATTGCAAACCCCCTCAACTATTGTGACGTTTGGAATTGAACTATTATTTAAACAAAATTTCTGCACACACTTACGTAAAAACAGTGTTTCAAGCTGTGCTCCATGGGCTAGTTTGCCATCCTTTTCTGTCGGTGGGCTGCTCGACCATCATCAATGTCCATTTTCCTCGAAAGAGCCGCCGCGCCGACTGAAATCTCCGCATCGTTCGTGCACAGACACGGCGATCATTCGACACTTTTTCATCGATCGACCCGATGCACGTTGCTCGAAACGGTTACCATGCCGAACATCGCGGTTCTTAAACAATTCAAGCAAATTCTATCGGTCCGATCGATGGGTCACGATAGACGATGTTGCCGCGGATCACCATTCAGCCAACTGCCGACCCGTTCGCATCGCGGACTGTGACTCGCCCCTCGAGTGCCCTTCCGGTTCCTCGACCAACTCGATCCTCCGACTCGTCGTCAATAATTGAACTACCGCCCTCGCTCGATCCCTTCGAGCGTTTCTTCTACCGTAAGAATCGCGCCAACGTCGGTCTTTAACCTCGTCGAACGGGTCACTGACGACTAATCTCACTTTCGGTCCAGAAAGCACGCACCGTCGTGCGAGGATCGCCGAACCCGCGCAACGGACCGGGCCGCTTTCGAAACGTCTCTAATTTTCCAAGGCAAGCAGTCGGCGAGTGCGCCGATCGTGGTCATGTTTCAATTATACGCTGCAACTTGAATATGTAATACATGAAATTTACAGCTCGAGAGATCGGGAATACAGGTAAGTATCAATATTGCGCGGACGGAGGGGGTGTGTTAAATTGAAAAGGCGGGAGCGAGATTGTGGTGAGAGCTAACTTGAGTCGAGTGGTAATGGAATTACCGGGAGGCAGTGCGGAGTGACGGCAAAGCGCGGGGATGGCACGTGCAACACGATCGCGGCAGCGATTTCTGTGAAATTATTCGAAGCCCGCGGGTTCGACACTCACTCGACGGTGTCTCGCGGTCCAATGATGACGTGCCGGCGCCGCGACGCGACGTCGACGCTCCCGACGACGCCCACCGAACCCACCGACCACCCGCACACCTGACGAGGGAAGAAGGGACGCCGACCCTCGCACGCCGCTCAACACAAAAACCGACGTTAATGGGATCCTGACGAATCACGCTTGTTCCGAGTCCTTTCAATAGACAGACGAGGCGCGCGGCGGTCGGTGCTGTTATGCAGCGGTGAGTGTTTTTTCATACTTTCATTCATATTTCGTACACTTGTTGCTGCGTTGAGCAGCGAACATGCATGTGATTGGCGAATGACACTCTCTGGAGAGACTTTACGGATTGTGTTGATTTCTAATGTTGTATAGGCTGTTTCTGTGTTTACCAACGTTAATATCTTTAAATATGTATTTGTGGCGGGGTTTTGGTTTGTGTACGTTGGGGAAGTTTCAGTTGAGTCTGGCATGAAGTTATGAGACTATTGGATGCTCGTTCTTTAGATGAGTTTATTCATCGATTGACTGATCGTATTTAAATCCGCATTTTGGTTGCACCACATGGACATTTTATTATTGTAATACTAAAGTATTACGTGATATAAAGACCTGTCAATGATTTTGACATTAGTGATCCTCTAGGCAGTGATCGGTCTAACCGCAGCCGTTTGATGCAAAACCGGAAATAACATAACCTAAACATTCATTAAATCGTCTGCTTTCCAAGCTGCTTGTTTATCTATCTCTTTCTATTCGTATTTCTGTCTCTTTCTTTCTTACAGTTTCTTTCTCTGTCTACTTCCGCTTTTGCCACAAATCGCAGCAACCAATCAGCGACGATACGCGTTTGTCCGATCACTGTCTAGAGGATCACTATTTGACATTTGATGCGGGTGCCCTCTGGCAACCAGAACTGTTACTATTTCGATGGCTCCGGTAGTACCACAGACGAGGTATAGGATAGACCTACCAGCCTATTACCTTACGGATGTTCGTGTCGCCACCACAGACCAGGTATAGAATAGACCTATCACCCAATGTAATTTTGTGTCACACGCTCGGGGGGCTCGCGAGGCCCCTTACCATTTTCGTGTCACACCCAACGTTATCGACTCAGTCTCAAATAAGATTACAATCACAGACGAGGTATACGATAGATCGCAGACCAGGTATAGAATAGACCTATCACCCAATGTAATTTTGTGTCACACGCTCGGGGGGCTCGCGAGCCCCCTTACCATTTTCGTGTCACACCCAACGTTATCGACTCAGTCTCAAATAAGATTACAATCACAGACGAGGTATACGATAGATTTATCAACAAATATCAATATTTGACGAAAATTAGATCTCGCGATTGCTTCTCTTACTTATATCTACTTTCCGTGGAGCTTTCATTACCTCTCGTGTTAATTACTAACGCCTCACTATGCTCACGCAAATGTAGGCAGAATGAGTATTCATTTAATGTGCAAATGGTAAAACGGGATTGGTATCTCGACTGTATATCTGTTGGCTGTGGGGTAGGCGATTAATTAAAGCAAGTCTTTTGTTACTACAATCTAAAACTTTAATTAAGAAAGAAGTTGGAATATACGTGTGTAACAGACAAGTCGCAAAGAACGAATGGCTTCAACGAGAGCTGAGAGAAAGACTATCGATGCCCACGCGGCTTAATCAGAAAAGGAACATCTTTCCTTCTTTAAACAATACACCATAATCGCAGTAGGGTAAATCCGGGACACGCGGTCGACCTAATATAAAATGGCTATTAAAAGTAATATAGATATTACTTATTTTATCAGAAAAAACATAATATGTTCAGAATTGTATGCCGATTCAGAAAAACTGGTCGATATTTGCTTTAAGACAATATTTACTGTAAATCGGGTTGAAAACTGAAGTCATGACATCTGACCACCTCTCCCGAGGTGCCGGGAGAAATGGTTTTCGTCGTTGGCAGAGACCACTCACATAATTATTCATGGAAAATTAAGAAAGGATAAAACAAAATTATTTATGAGTGAATACAACTACGGATTCATTCATATTTAATTTGTTTACGCTAAACAAGTAAAGAACACATCAAAGAAAAAGTGAATTACCTACTGGCGATTAGCAAGGCAAATGAATACAAAAGTGAATAAATAAACTAAATAAACAAAAATAATAATAAAATAATAATAAAATAAAAATAAAAAATAAAAAAATAATAAAAAAATCATAACTCGACCATCTCACCTTTCTGCAGCGAGACATGCTCTTCTTGTTAGCTTTGAGAGGAAGAGTTAATATGGCCAAATACTTTGGCTGCATTGTCCCTCAATGTCTCTACTATCTTATTATTCCAAACATTAAAGGAAAATAAACTTAGAAGTATATTTTAAATACGATTCTGTACAACCGCTATTTGACAAAAGAGGTTAAATGTAACATCATTTTACCTTTTATAGCCTATAAATCCAGAAAACCACAGAAGGAAGCAAAATAACGCTATTCATTCAACTGTTTGGCTTCTAGAGAAGTAATTGGTCTGCACTTTAATACATTTTTACGTATAGACTCTGAAATATAGCGACACGACCAACTCTCCGGCCCGACCGCGTCTCCCGGATTTACCCTATCTCTTCTTGGAGTGTTGATTCAATTTGGACCCTTACATTCCATCACGCACTCACGCCAGACACGAAATATCCAACAATCGCGAAGCGTGTAAAAAGTTTTCCAATAAGAAACTGTATATCATATATTACAGTAATTTACGAATATATACTTATTAAGGGGCTAGGCCACCTTGGACGGAGCAAAATTGCAGTCATTTTCGGCATTTTTTTAGGAAGATAATAAAATAAACAGAAAATTTAATATGAAGCCTGTTATTATACAACTCTCGCCGGAAAAAAATCGTATTTTTTTTCTTACAAAATGGCGGCGGTGGAGCCGTGATACGCAAGATCTTGTGGAGCGACGTTTTCCACGGTGTTCAATCTCACGGCTATACCGCGTGATTTAGAACAAAAAACCAAAAAGCTTTATTTTCTGCATGCCTAAAACTATGGCAGTACGTAGCGGTTTTGCGATATCTTGAATATGTTCCGTACAATTGACACTTTTATAAAAAAAAAATGCACTTTTTCTCTCCATGGTCATCATTTCGAGACAAATTAATGTTTCTGGATTTCCCTACGTACTTCCATAGTTTTAGGCATGCAGAAAATAAATCTTTTTGGTTTTTTGTTCTAAGTCAAACGGTATAGCCGTGAGATTGAACACCGTGGAAAACGTCGCTCCACAAGATCTTGCGTATCACGGCTCTACCGCCGCCATTTTGTAAGAAAAAAAATACGATTTTTTTCCGGCGAGAGTAGTATAATAACAGGCTTCATATTAAATTTTCTGTTTATTTTATTATCTTCCTAAAAAAAAATGCCGAATATGACTGCAATTTTGCTCCGTCCAAGGTGGCCTAACCCCTTAAGCCATCTGTGTTAATTTTTACAAGCTTTAGTAAAGTTTCCCGTATGTAGATGCTAGATATTTCATAAACCAAGGAAATATATTACGCATAATATTTCTATTTTATCTGTAGCAGAACGTGTGCGGTAGAAAGGACTGTTGTTATGGCCGAGCCATGTCAGCTTTGGAAGTCACCTCTGTTCAGGCGGCCGGCCAGGAGCCGCGATATACGTCACTCGGCGTACAATAACAGACCGATATTCCACATTTCGGAATTATGTACGTGTGTATTGCGTCGCGAAGCCTGCCTGGTCTCCCCCCACCTAAGCCCATATTTGGAAAGGTATAGCGGTGGGCCGCGGGGGTCATTCGTCCCGCGGACATCGTTGAGTTAAGACGCTTCGATAGCTCCGTATTTAAATGGTACACGCACATTATCTATCGCCATCTAATTACTTCTAATCATTATTAGTCTTCTTCTTTACTCTCTATCGTCCCTTGCTGCTACTATTAATACACTTTCGTCCCGAAATTGATGAAATATCGCGAGAAAACCGTTAGATGTTCGTCGCGTATTCCCTTCGTTGCCTCAACGATATTTCTGCACATTTAGTGCACACATATCGTGTCTCCGTATTCAATTACATCCCGTTTCGGGAATATTTCAAGTTTATTCGATGTTTAATTCCCTTACGAATGTATTAATGCTTTTGTTTCAAACTTGTTTTGCATCCTTCGGTTACAGACGTTGAAGCGAGATTCAAAAGCAAAGTGCAGGCGACGCCGTGTCTCTTGACCGTTAATTTGAACGGGGCTTGTGTGCCGTCTGGTCGGTCATTCCTTCGAAAGAAGAGGTGGCAATACGTGTGGTATACGTATCTGGTAACGTTATTTTATTGAATCATTATTGGCTGTGAGGGTGATGGGTAACTTTGCAGTCGGTTAGTATTGGGATCCAGTGGGAAAAGATTAAATTATGATACATTGAATAATTTTAATTAGATCTGTTTAAATATTTTTAAATGGTGTCAGTAGATGTTCGCGATATATTGGATTGGTGGAATTCTATTGCATTTCGGTCGCGTTTACGTAGAATTCAATGATATTTAAATGATTTTTAAGAATCTATCTTTATGACGTTGTTGTAATTGTATTTACGTTCGGTTTCGGATGCAAGTTTTGTCCTTTATCTAGAGAAACTGCGTAGTTGGTGAAGGACGTGCTATTCGAGCATGCATAATTAACGAATTTTGAGTTTTGTCATGAATTTTGGATATTTATAAAGATCGTGATATATTTTAAAGTAATATTCGAATAACACGAACATGCTTACAACTTTAATGACGAAAGCCGTTACTATGATTCTTTTGAATGTAAAAATTATTGCTGAAATAGTATATTTTGGATAATATCGTGTTACTGATATGTGAAGCTGCTCCTATCCTTGACTAGTTCTAAGAAAAGCAATATTTTCTCGCGACAAACACTCGATGAAACCACACCTATCCCACCGTCCTATCCAATTTATTTTTCAGAGCTTGTGGCTGCGCGCAATGCAGCCAAATAGATTCAGTGTTTATGTCGTACGAAGTTTTCTATTTTGAAGAGCACAGTTGCTCATAGTAGAGTGTCGTTTAGAATTTGGAGATACGCGAGGGTAGAGTCAGTGTTTCCTACGCAATTTTCATTCTTTCACGAGCGTCGCGGCTCTGAGCTTAGAATCGCGAGAATAGATTCAGCGGTTTGTTCGTCAATTATTATCTTTGGGGCGCGTTAGTAGTCTTCTATTTCTTTATTTTTTTTTTACTATGGAAAGCGAAACTCGTTATCGGCAATTAGAGTCAGTGCGTCAACTGAAGAGGAGATTTGTGCGCAGAATATTAATGAAAATATGTAAGTATCTATGTATTTCATTTAATTCCTTTAAAGTAGAGTTCATTCTTCAAAATTTTAGAAAAAAAATGTTTTTCTTAAAATATTAAAATAATAAAAAGTTTCGATAGTTTTGAATTGCTTCGTGATTCATTATCAGAGTTCAAACAATCGTAACTTTAGAAATAAATTATAATCGTGATCTATTTCTTCGTTACAGTTTTGGCGCAGCTGAGCAGCCTGATGACTTTTTTCGAACAGCCTGATGACTTCTCAGCAGCCTGATGACTTTCTTTGACCAGTAAGCAGCGGTGTTGGCGTCTTCGTCACCGGGGCACAGCGAAATGTGAGTGCGCATGCATTATGGTTCCTCTGGTCACTCAATCATGTCGTAGGACGTTTGGTCCGAATCGACACGAGTGACCGGTTGTATACGTGCTTTGGCGAGCATAATGATCGCGGGTATGGTAACCATGCCCGTGAATTGTAACCGTGTTTCGTCTATGTATGTATTTATTAGACGAGGGCTAGGGTCTTCTTGTACGCCGCGCCTTTTCAATATCATCAAATTGTAATCATAATTCCCATGATAAAGGATTCCTAACGCGAATGTTTATCATTGATACATTGAATACATTGATGTAGATATTTATTAAATAATGCACATAAAGGTGCATAGCAGCTCAGAAAAGTAGTGGAAAAATCGGATGCCCTCCGATTTCGTCATTGCGACGATTATAACGACTTGGTTTTCTTTTATTTTTCTGATTCTATGTGTTCAAAAGTAACTTGATGTCTAAATGATGATAACAGACAGAAAAGTGTAATTCCTTTCTTACAAAGGTCACTCGTTTGCGTACACAATAAAATAATTAATTTCCATATGCAAGAAGACAATTATTGAGGGTGGGCAAATTTCAGATTCAAAGTAATTAGCATGATAACATACTTTCTGGTTTTATGAAATTTACTTTGACGATGGAATCGCCTGTTTTAAATTCTAAAAGTAAATTCTTCATGATTTAGAGCCATTATCTTAAATAATTTAATTTTAGAGTCTTTTTTCTTACTAATTGAATGTCGAGTAGAGTCCTTTTTCTTGATCTAAAGTAGAGTCCTTTCTTATTTATCAAACTTTGAACTATTCACAAGTTGAAAGTCGAGCCATTTTGCTTAATTATATAAAATGAAAGAATACCTTACCTTGCTAGACACCATACAGACTAATCATACTTTCTAGTTGAGGATTTTCAGGATATCTTTCCGTACCCATTGCCTTTTAACACATCCACGTGCCCATGCGCTACTTGGGTGGGCGAAGGCAATGGGGCACGATGACTTTGTTCATTAAATAACTACATGTCGGCGGCTGGCATTGCGTTAGTGTATCGTGCACGTCGCATTTTCCACCTGTGTGTGTTTGTGTGGTTAGGCGGTGGAATTTGCGTCGGTGAAAGATTTTCATCCAAGATCATGTTAACGAAACTATAACATTACATTATTATTAAATAATTATTTTTATTATTAAATATATTAGTAAATAATCTTGGAATATGAAACTCAATCAATCTCGTACAATCAAACGAGATACTAAAAACGTTTGATGTATGTACTTACATAATAGGTACAATGCACCTTATCAATTAATCCATGGTTTGAAATTGAAAATAATTAATTGCTATGTAAATCATACATACACGCAATGGTCACTGCCTTTGCCAGCCGATTTCAGTGAAAACTGGTACGTACTTATTAGAGTGTGATTGTGGCCAAGCTCGGGTGACGGAGTCGTCCCGGGACGGTCTCTCTAGTGTAGGTTTTGCACCCGGGCGGCGATGCTTGAGAATCGTGGAGTGGGTTGACGATGATTGTGTTTGAGAGACTGTTTTGCCATTTTTTAAATATAGGTGTAGGTAGGATAGGTAACTTACCTTCTGGTACGAATGTGTGACTTAAATATAAGTAGGTAGGGCCGGGGCAGGTCATCGTATTCTCTGATCGCATGTTCCCTCGCGCGATGACCTGCTTTCAGGAAATTTGTGAGAAAAGTCGACGGCGAGACTAGCGCGAGTGGGGTATGCCCTCGCTTCCAGCCTCGCTGTGTCGACTTTTTGACGCCAGTGGGACATTGCACATTGTCGCTGGTCGCGGTCGGCAGGACGGGCTTGAGCGGGCTATTAAGGGCGGACCGCCCGAAGCAAGAAGTGGCCAAAGAGCCGAAGATAGCCCGGCCAGAGAAAAGGCCACACCATGTGGGCTACCAAGAATGGCCCTGCATCTTCGGGTGCAGGGTCATTCTACTTTTGCCATTATGCTCGCCTGTAGTTGTAGTAGTAGCAGTAGTTTGGTTGGCCATAGGCTGACCCATCGACACCCCCCCCCCCCCCCTTAAATTGAGCATACCCCGTTTTCAATTAGGGTTGCGAAGAAGATTACGGGTCCAGTTAGTCTTTCGACTAAATGTTGATCACGGTTTGAATTAGCGTTGCGAATCGAGTATTCCCCGCGTTTGGTTCCAGCATAGCGTTGCGAATGGATATCGATCGTGGTTGTTTGTAGTGTTTCGAAAAAAGAGTCGCGATTGTTTTTGAAATTGTTCTTGTGTTTTAAATTCGAGTTACTAGAGTTTGATTCATTGCCTTGTTTTTGATTCATAGTATTGTTTTTATTAGAGTTGCGATGCGACTGATCGCGTTTGTAATTAGATATTGCGACCCCCAGCCCCCAATGCCCCAAAACTGTCCTGGGACATGTCTGGAGACATGTTTCTGGGACCAAGGAGTCACGAGCAGCTGGATTTGCTGCACAGCCTTCAGGAAGGCTGCAACGAATTAAAGTTAGAGTTGCGTATTACGAGATACAGGTGCACTGAATTTTTATTAGTGTTGCGAAAAATGAAACCACCTACGTGGTGGTTTTCGGTAGCTTTTCATATTTGTTAGAGTAGTGTAGCTCCTTGGGAGATTTTTGTTCCCTATTCGGTATTTGTAACAAGTACAGTAGAATTTTCAGTAATGAAGCACCATCCGGGGATTTTGAAGTTGTTTGAGAAATTAGTGCTGCGAGTAGTCCAAAGTCCTAGTGACTATGCTCGGGAGTTGATTTTAGTCTGTAATAAGTTAGCGTTGCGACAGAAAGAAACTGTCCACTCACGGTTTTCTTGCATTAATGAGTGGACAATGATCAGCTCTGCCCTTCTGGCTACTGATCATTTTTTCCAGCAGCCCTACGAGGCTGCACCTTCCTCCTTCTCTTACCATCACCTACCCACCCTTGAATCGAGTGTTTGTCGCTAGAAATATTGTTTTAAAAGTATATTCATATTTTGCAGAAAAACTGTTTTCTATTTTTTTAGAATATTTTTAAATTTGAAGTTCCAATTTTCATGGAATGGCATTATAAAAATTTTATTGTGTGACTAAAAGAATGATAATGAAAGGTGTGATTCATTATTTGTAACAGAAATTACTGACTTCTGACACACCTCCATTCAATTGAAGTTCTAATTAGAGTTTTTGAAGAATCTTTGAAAGCAGCTATTCCTCATTAACGTTGCTGATTTTTGCATAGTAACTTCGCCAATCGTTGTATTTATTTTCAGATTGAAAATAAATGTAGTTTTTTATTTTTATAAATTTTCAACATTCCTTTGCATTGATCAAAATTCACCCGCGATTGTTGCTTAATTTGATTATGTTGTAACGAAATTTGCACTGAAACAGTAGGTAAATGCAATTCGGCACTTTATATTGATAGTAAATTTTCAATATTAATGCCACTTTCTGCATGAAAGTAACTTCGTTTACTGTGCAGTAAAGTGCAATTATTCCAATCTTGAACATTTGCATAAATGTTTTTGATTATTGTATAGTCGAGTCATTGATACATACGCTTTGAAGATGCCAATTAATGAGAAACTAGAAGGAAACTAGAAGCAAAGTGCTTAAAGGGTCTAGCCGGGTAAGCTTAGGGAAAACGGCTCAAGCACCAATTTTAATATTTATGTGTTCTAAATAACGCTCTTTGCCTAAAAAACCATTGAGAGAAATTTCAGATCTCTACCCTCTCTCGTTAGGGTGATATGGGGATAACAACCCTAAACTTTACTATTTATTTCTCAGCAACTACTTAAGATATTTGAATGTTTAAAAATGCAAATAGTAGGTACTTTTTAGCTCAACCACATATATTTTTTTCGAAATTGCAGATCAATTGTTAAGGGTGGAAATAAAGGAATTCATTTTTGGGGGGTTGTTTTTGCAAACAACCCCTTGAGTGACACCTACGAAAAAAATCAGGAGTAAAGCGTCACTACTTAGGTATTATCTATTTAAGTTACAGTGATGTCGGATTGGTGGAACATAGTAAAAAAAAATAAAACGTATATAAAATCTCTTGGTATATTGTACTAAATGGGCCGGCCGCATGACCAATAGGGAGGCCAAAAATCGTACATGTTTAGGATCTTTTTCAGGAGTGCTTAGGAAAATGTATGTTCATAAATGTCATTACGTTGTAAAAATTATTTTTTAGTTGGATGTAACCAACGTAACTGCTGTTATTGACGAAAACAGCGACGAAGATTAGAACCAGAAATCGATAACGTGTAAGTTAAAAAATTATTTTTTTATTAAGGTGTAAACTACACACAAAACCTTAAACGCGTTCTCCTTCTAGAAATATTCAACACATTATCTAAAAATGTCCGAATTGTTTATTTCAGATGATCCATTTTCAATCAGCGGCAGTCGTCGCAAAGCGCTTGAATAATAATTGCCAAAACTCGTTAAATATGTAATTTTTACAACGTAATGACATTTATGAATATACATTTTCCTAAGCTCTCCTGAAAAAGATCCTAAACATGCACGATTTTTGGCCTCCCTATTGGACATGCGGCCGACCCATTTAGTACAATATGCCAAGAGATTTTATATACGTTTTATGTTTTTACTATGTTCCACCAATCCGACCCCTCTGTAACTTAAATAGATAATACCTAAGTAGTGACGCTTTACTCCTGATTTTTTTCGTAGGTGTCACTCAAGGTGTTGTTTGCAAAAACAACCCCCCAAAAATTAATTCCTTTATTTCCACCCTTAACAATTGATCTGCAATTTCGAGAAAAATATATGTGGTAGAGGTAAAAAGTACCTACTATTTGCATTTTTAAACAATCAAATATGTTAAGTAGTTGCTGAGAAAAAAAAATAGTAAAGTTTAGGGTTGTTATCCCCATATCACCCTAACGAGAGGGGGTAGAGATCTGAAATTTCTCTCAATGGTTTGTTAGGCATAGAGCATTATTTAGAACACATAAATATTAAAATTGGTGCTGGGGCCGTTTTCCCTAAGCTTACCCGGCTAGACCCTTTATGAATATCAATTGCTTCGAAATGAAATGTAATATCATTAGTAGCTTCTTTTTCATCAATTGCTAAAGTTTTGATTGCCTACTTTGTCTGCTGACAATGAAGCAGTATTTTTACTTTTCCTTCTTTCATCTTAATACCAAATCGATATTCCATATTGAGTTTTGGCTTGTAGCTTCAAATATGATATTTCAATATTTGGGCAATTGTGATTCAATGAAAAGACTATATATCTGTTGAAATTACATTACTTAATCGAGATAGATTGTAGGTACTAATCCACTGATAAAGTTTCTGTTGCAGAGTATCGCGTGTGAAGAATATTGCAAATAGAGGATTTCGGGTTCATCATCCATGAGAAAGCAAAACTCGAGGAATTTTTATTAATACTTTTGAGAATGTTTCAGGTAACATCGTGGGTCCATCGAGGGAAGTAAGAAACACACGACACTTTCAGATTTATATTAGGCAGGTCATTATTTAAATTTAAGTAGATATGTATATGGTTAGTTAAGGTGTTTAGTGGCCACATAGAATTAAGTAGTTTTTAAGGAAAAAGATAAACACTGCAGTGTTTAACTAAATATAAGTAGCAATTATTAAATACGAGCGCTCGTATATGTAGGAATTATTAGTATTTAAGTAGGCATAGGAAATATGCACTGGCATAGAAAAACTTTTTGCTAAAAGTTTTACCCTATAATGATATATCATTATCAGTGTTTTCACTGATAATTTCCCCCAAATTTTCCCCCCTTTTTCTTTGTTTCATTCCCAAATAGTGAGAAATTATCATGGTAGAAATATACCAGATATTCTTAAAATTTGAAATGAAAGAAACAAAAAAATGTTTTAAATTCTGCTTAGCTTCATCGCGGTAGCTTTTTACAGAAGGACTCCTTCTGTTGCCCGGTTGTGGAGCGATCGAGGATCGTTTTGCAACCCTGCATCAGGGGGATTTATGGAAATGAAAATAAAATTTTGCATAAAAGGAGGGCGGATGGGCCGCGGTTAGGGCGGGTCTCCACTCGCAGCGCCTCCACGTGGTGAGACCTGGGCAATCTGTATTATTTGAAGTATAATTACTAATCGTATCACAAGTAACATTGTAATACAATTATTAATTCCATGACAAATAATACGAGCCGATTGGCTGCGATCATCTATCTTCATTAATCTCTATTCCATCCGTCCAGAAGCGATTCCAAATATTTATCCTTCAATTACATTTTATTTGTCCAATAATATTAAAAAAAAAGACTCCAATAACAATCTTGGTGCCATATTTCCCAAACGGTTGTTCCTTGAGTCCACGTGAGTCGTTGACAAATCGAGCCAAAGCGTAGCGTAACGAAAGCCTGCCCTCTATGTCAATCTGTCACTCTAAACAAGTCACACGTATAGTTCATGAACAGAGGCCGCTGAATTCAGTCCTCAAATTATGGGTCGGTAACACAGTTTGGGCGGTGACACGAAGTCCCATAAGGTGATAGGTCTAGCCTATACCTCGTCGATGGATAGATCTATCATCGACGAAGTATAGAATAGACCTATCACCTTATGGGACTTCCTGTCACCACCCAAACTGTGTTACCGACCCATAACTCGAGGACTGAATCTGGCGGCCTCTGATCATGAACAGCGTCCAACTCCGGAACTACTCTGAAATGGTGAAATGCTGAAAGGTGTGTGCGTGCTTGTATACGTGTGACTTGTTTAGAGTGACTGTTTGACAGACATTCGACTCGCGAAAAGAGACATTCGACTCGCGGAAAGAGATAACAATAATATTTTGGAAGGATGTTAAGTCATAAAAAGTTCACAAATGTAGCGTAAAAGAACGAAATATCCAATAAACATTTATTGTCATGTAGTATATAGGTTACATTTTCTGTCACTTCGAGGATCCGAAAATCATCTCCTCGAAGTGACAGAAAATATAACCTATATACTACATGACAATAAATGTTTATTACGCGTTGTATTTATATAATATTTCTGATCGAAAATCGAAATGTATGGAAATAAGTGCAAATTATGCTTCAATCAAAATCTATTAGTAAATGGAATTATGCAACATGTTTCTTGAAATTAGTCGTGACATTCAGGCCGTTTTAGATTTTAAAGGCTTCCGATGAGATTTAATTTTAATTCCTACCACTCGTAGCATCGTAATCTTATTTTAGACTGAATCGATAACGTTGGGTGTGACACGAAAATGGTAAGGGGGCTCGCGAGCCCCCCCGAGCCTGTGACACAAAATTACATTGGGTGATAGGTCTTTTTTTTTTTTTTTTTTTTTTTTTTTTGACGTAGAGAAATCCCTAACGGATACCCCGCCCCCCGGGGGAGGGACGGGGTTATGTGGGACTTGCACCCACTAAAACTCCACGGTGGTCGTCCTCGGGCGCGGAGTCGCGCGCTCGAGGGGAAGGACTTTTTGCGGGAGCAAACTAGCGATTCATCCGCTACCTCCCTCTCAGCGCAGTGCAAACTCCGCGCTCAACAGCCCCGCGCGGCAACGCGCGGGGTTGGGTTATAGGTCTATTCTATACCTGGTCTGTGGTGTGACACAAAATTACATTGGATGATAAGTCGATCCTATACCTGGTCAGTGTCTGTGCCTATACCTCGTCTGTGTTCCAACGTTTAACTTGCGTTGGTACAGTATCTGCTACCTTCCTCATATCCTGCATCGATAACGTCTCTGACCACAAGATGGCGACACGAGCACGTAGGTATGCAGTAGGTGAATGGCCATGGTCTTATCGTAGCCTGAGGCTTATATTTGTTCCATTAAAAGAGAAAAAAAAAATAGAGTAGACAGAACATCCAATGCATTTTTGTGGCCCCATTTCCTGGGACCCGAAAATCCCATTACCATTTTCAGGTCACTCGCTACGTTGCAGCAGAGTATCGAAACAGATTATAGCGCTCACAATGGTGGGAATTGAAATTTCAATGAATTTAAATAGCGCCTTGTTTTTGGCGGGTTGGATACATTGATACAACATTCCGTGCCAAATCAATCATTTCTTGCGCTTTATATCAGAGACTTTTATAAAATTAAACTATAATGTAGTCGACATGAAATTAGTGCATCCCTGCATCTGATTCTCCCATAAAATGTTTGGGTCTATCCTATATCCCGTTTGTGGTATTATGTCCATTTATTTATTTCAAATTAATAACCGTGTTACAAAAGACAATTTTCATTCAGAGACTTCGATCTGTAGGCATTTAACATTCCTTCTTACATTTATGATGAAATAGTGGCTATGTTAACAGATAATACAAATGTATCGATGGATAACTATAAACTGTCATTATATCCATGATATTTACATGCAAACAGTAATTGTATTATATACATACAACGAAAATAGCATCAAATATGAATGAAAGTTGCTGACAGTTGAAGATGGTAGTGTGTCACAGTAAAACAGATCTCGTTCTTACGTATTCCGTTAGTGAACCTGTTTTAACTGCAGCTATAGCATCGATACTTCGCTTCCACGATTGCCTCGATCGTTAAAACTTTCTCCCGCGAGAATGCACATAGTCTATGATTATTGATAAGCGAAGAAGAAAGATTAAATGGAGACACAATAAAGTAAAATGAAGACAGTTAGAAATAAAGATTATTATTACAAATATTTACAATTAGTGTATGTAAGTAAGATCAGCTTGATCTATGCACAATAAAACATTCAGGAATTATACATAACCGCTGATTATCTTTTACAATATGATTGTTGAAACACAATTTAAAAAATAATTTTTTACTTTCACGCCATTATACTATACCTTAATTATCTTAAAACATATTACCTCTTATGTCTGTAGATTAGAATACCCTTGCACGTTGAAAAAGAATTTTGATTTGTCTTGGAACAATGCGTATATACTTAGGAGAAATGGCACTCTGATTCACGGGTGGAATGACATAATTTCCTTCGTTTTTATAAACCACACGCCCCACGTTCATCATTTATCATGAACACAATCGTGGATTGATTTCCGTCATTAGAATGCAGTTGTGAGCTTACTAAACGATGAATAACATGCTCGTTATGAGAGGAAAGTAACTTACAACATTCGCGAACGCACTCTCGTCTCACGCAGCAAATTTAATTTCTTAAACTTGGCAGAGAGAAGGGCTCCGTCGTTGAAGGCGAAATGTATCTTCGAAGGTTATCAGATCAGAACGAAAATTTGTATTTTATTCAATGTTTTTACATTCCAAGTATATGCTTTTCCCTTTTTTCTTGGCCCCTTCATGTTCGCAATTCAAATCCATTCGTTATGTCGCGACAGCTGACAATGTTAATTCAAGGGAATAAGAACATGTTTAAGTACGTGTACATATTTAGTTGGTTTTACATTTTGTTACGAGTTCGCGTGTGGCCATTGTCCTCGCTCGGCGTAATTGAATCTACATTGCCCGTGGCTACAATTACGCGTTGGACTTGCGCTCGGTTAATAAGATTATTAATTGGTCCGTGTCCGACGTTTGCATTGTACATTAGAAGAATAAAAAGAATATGATAATAGTAGCTCGTAGAATTATTCACCGCGAGCATGCGGCGGATCGGCGACGCGTGTTATCGTTTAATCCCTTACGATTACGAATTACTTATGAAACTCAAGACTAGCATTCATCAATGGCCTCCCCTTCAAGCCCGGGACTTCTTGCTCTTCAGCTTGAACCATCCCGCGCTCTTGTTCGGATCACGTGGAACGGATGTCGACCTGCTTAGTTCTGGTTTCGAATTAACGCCCCGTGACTTGGTGGCCAGCGATTCCGTGGAAACGGTTCTATCCACCTTCTGCTTGTCCTTTGATTTCAACGTACTGCGATTGATTGTACCTGCGCGAGAAGATCTGACATTAGTAGGAGCTAGCTTAGTTACAACATACCAATTTCCTAATCTAAACACAGGGTGCTTGAACGGCGACTGTAAGTCGGCAGCCTTACTGACCTACGCAACTAACGCAACGCGCGCCACTGATCGCCGGGTTGCCGCGTTTAGGCGCTTCTGACCCGAACTTTTAATCATTAATAGGTAACTAAAAAAGGATTGTCCTTAAATTACGAAAGGCTTTGTACGGAGGGAGGGGTTTTCTAGGAAAGGCGAATTTCTTACAATTTCTTACAAGAGGGAGAAGGAGTCAGGTAGCGTCTTACGTAATATTTTTGTAACCTAATTTTCAATATCAGTAGTCTAAAAAGCGATCTTCCATCGCACACACGAGACCGAATTAAATGAATTATATAAACCTTTAAAAGAATTTTACTAACTGAAAAAATACAATGTAAAAAATATTGCGTAAGAAAGGGGGAGGAGCGTTGGAATATAAAATCTTACGAATTCTTATACTTGAGGAGGGAGGGTGTAAGAAATCGCAAAAATTACCCTTACGTAATTTAAGGGCGGCCCCAAAGTGAAATTCCCTTCATTGCAATTTCGTTACTCTTAATTTTCCTTTTACTTTGTCACATAAAATATTAAAGTTTACAACTAAATTAAAATTTGGTAGTCCTCGCAATATACCGTGGAAAGAAACTTGTGCAACAATTTCGAGTTACTTTTGGAGGAGTTTACTTCTATCGTGTTACGCGCATTAAACTCCAGTTGATTATTATGTTTTGATAATATTTACCGGTTTTGGAGATATTGTCCTTGCTTCGTCGAGCATCTTTACCCCGACGACTGAGGGTTTCGCGACTTCTCTGCCTACGTTTCATCGTCGCCACCGGCTTTGGATGCAGTTGTTGATCGTAATTGATTTCGAAGGGCTCCCTGTAGTGTCTCGGCTTCCATGGCGCGAGGACGCTCACGCTCCTTGACACTGTTCTCGTGTGCGATTGTAGGGGTCGATTTAATTCCTCCCTGCTCGCCGCTCTGCGTCTGTCATTGGGGCCGGGTATTTCGCCCACTAAAACACAGGAACATTTAATATTTCATTTTCCCGTAAAAATCTCGAAATATATATTACTGATATATTTTCTCTTATCTTCGAAATTAACAGACATACTATCTAGTATGGCGAAAACTTAATTTGAATAGTAGAAAAAGTTCCACGTATGCTTGGAAATACATAATATTCGTTTTCTTGAATTCGGAAGATACGCATTCAAACAAAAATACTCATGGTACGTTCTAACCCATCACTGCTTTCATCAAATATTGCCCGACTGCATGTATACAAGTGGTCAAGGCAAGGAGGGGAGTGAAATAGGGATTCACGAGTGATGGGAGGTTTCTTAAGTCAATTCTTTTGTGAACTCTAGGATAAGTTAGGTGTTTCTGTTTCTAGTGGAGCAGCCTGTATATTCTACCTGATAGCTCCGCTAGTTTATTGCTATTGAATTTAGAAGCTTCACCTGTAGCAGCATGAAGGTACACTACGGATCTCTGCGATCTCTGAGAGTTTTGACTCTGCTGGCTGCTATCTCCAGTCGTACTCTCACCGGAGGACAACGCGCTCTCCGCGAGTCTCGGCGGTTTCCGTGGCGGCGAGAGGATGCCCAAATTGTGGCGGCTCGAATTCGTAACGTCACGCCCTGAACAGGCATGGTGGTCGTCGGCTCGTTTGTTTCTGTAACGCGCGAATAATTACACACCAACTGATCCACTTCGTGCCCGCAGGGCTCGGAGCTTGGGCATTTTATATCCCACGAACACATCCCCACAAAATAATAGTGACTCTGGAATCCAGACTCGACTTATGAGTATACATACACAACCATACACTTCGGCCATCTGATTTCAACCGATGCAATCTTTATGAATGAATTTTTAATTAAAAATATAAACCCATACTCTATTATGGAATCAGGAATACCCATAAGAGGGAGCTCGGAATAAGAGACCTCGGGAGGTCGGCGTTGGTGGAGTTGGTTAGGCGGCTGACCAGTACGCAGAGGATCCGCAAGACCGTGCGTTCGAGTCCCATCACCCGGGGTCCATTTTTTCGTGGCTCCCGAAAAATATTGGAATTACGAAACCTACACTAATTTTCCCTTAATCCTCCAATTCAATTTATAATCTGTATTAATTCAATTTATACTGTGCATTAACTACTTAAATATTATTCTACATTGAACTCCAGTGGCCAAGGTGTACGCCCTCTGAACTCACAAAATACTGCACAAACTAAACAGTCCTCTCCCCCGTGTCTCCCCTAAACAAGCGGCCGGCCTGGCAAAACGGTTTACCGACATATCGCTCCTCCGTCGCGCTTCCTACGCCCCCCGTAATTCGCCGACCGCAAGATAACGCGCGTGTCAGTCTCACCTGCGGTCTCTATTCGACGAAACAGACTCCTGATCAGTATCGCCGAAGAAACGTAGGTTCTTCTGCACGGAGACCCGCTCGGGTGCGGACGAGGCTTCCTCGTCCTCTGTGCCAGTCGTCAAGATCTCGCTCTCCGGTATACTCGGCTTCTTATCCACCGCCTGGAACAACGAAATACCGCTGGTAACGGTCAGGGTTCGTGGAAAAATCGCCGGGTTCAGGGCAACGCGGCGTTGAGAACGAGGGGGGGGGGGGGGGCATCGATGCAACCAAAGAGAAGCTTGTATCGTAAGAATCATCGCCAAGGAGATATTGAAAGGGGGTTGGGGGTACAAGTAGGAAGACTAAGGGAAACGTGCACTCCGTGCTCACAGAGCGAGAGAGAGTAAGAGCCTCGAAGAGTGCCCAACTGTGTCTCCACGCTGGCTAGACGAAATACAATACACTCGAGCACAAAGGGTGTATTCTTCGCGCGGCTGAGAAAAATCGCAGCATCCCCGCTCGGTTCCATCCGTGGCGCCCTCATGAGTCATAATCCGCTCGTCTCCACTCCCCCCCCCCCCTACCTCTCCGACGTGCTGAGGCCCATGTTCCACTGGCCACGATAGATCATCGATCCACGGGCAGATTCACGCGCACGCAATCATCTCGAACGAACGGCTATCGGGCCCGCGGAGCCAGAAGGATCGGGGATATCGGTGCCCTGACAGAGATTATTCCGCGGGCCGATGGTTAAAGCTAGGCAGCCCCCCTGATCGGCACTTAATCTCGCGATTAAATTAAACCACAGAGCGCGGAGTTAGTTAAGCATTTAATCAAACTGGTAATTGGAGGTTGTACCGGCCTAATGGCTCCGCTCCGTAGCGACCCGCGCTGACTGATGAATGCGCGCGCCGCGCCGGGCCCCGCTCTCCCTGGCTCGCCCCGCGAACCCGATAACCGGACCCACGATCCCTCCGCTCGTTATCGGATGCTACCCGCGAAAAATGCCCGGACTTCAGAGACTTCCACGGCGTTCGAGTGCCCCCTATTCCCGCGGAAGAAGAGGGGCGTGTGCATCGTGCGCAGTTGACTTCGAACCGGGTGACGGGCAGCGCCCGCACTCGATGAGCCGTCGTAAAATCTTACGACGTACCCCTGGCCCCCGGGTCGAAACTAATTCGCGATTAAACGGCACAGTTTCAGCTTGATGAATTCTTGAGCCAGCTGGGGACAACTCTTTCTTTCGTCGATATACGATGTTTTTAGCGATTTTATCTGAACTATCTCATCGTTCAATCGAGAGGGTACTCCGGGGGGCCGCGCTTCTGATAAAGGCTCTCCTTAAGGCAGGATACCACCTTTGCACTTAAAAAAAATTGAAATTTTTTTTTGTTCTCAAAGTACTCTTTTAGGTGTATAGAATCGAAATTCATTCATTAGAAAGGTGGCCGAAACCTTTTTCTTGTGTAAAAACCGGATTGGAGCAGATATATAAATCTATATAAAACTTTAAACGCGTTTTTCTCGAAACGATGTTTTCCAAATCGGCGTATCAGATTACTCCTACAATTTTCATCGGATTGACTTGAAACTTTGTACAATTCTTCCCCGTGGTGTAATCTAACGATGTACGTAGGACTTTTGCTGTAGCGTTGTTATTTTTCTTTTGGTGCACAATTTTATAAACTTTTTTACCCTAAAAAATTGACCTTTTCGTTAAAATGGCCGCCATTTTCTTAAAAATCGAAATTTCGTAAAATCCCTGCGTACAGCATTGAAAAATATTGTTGTTAATAGGAACATTCTTTGGTTTTTTTTCTAAGAGCCACGTACAAAGCGGAATTTGACACGCGGTCTAACGATGTTCCTCCAAAGGAGTGTATTTTGGCGCCACCTACAAGAGATTATTTTTTACTTTTTCAGTTTCAAAAAATGTGTAATTACAGATCAAAGTTACATTAATGAATGACTGAAACCGATTTTGTTTCTGCGCATTCTTTGTATGCAAAAAAAATTCATGAAAAACGCCTCCAAAATCGCAGTCAAAGGTGGTATCCTGCCTTAACACATTACATACCGGCAGCGAATCAAGCGGATACATATAAAATACCGGTCAACTCGAACTCTTTGGTAATACCGGGGAGCTTGTGAGGAGGAAGTTCTGAAGGTTAAAATTGTTACAACAAGTTCGAAAAAACAAGTAAAATACTGTTATTATCGACAGTACGAGTGTGAATGTGTTCAACGATTTTTCTACTACACCCGCAATCAGATCTATGAAACAGCCGATTTTTAGTCGACCGGTCGATAACCGAAATCAACGAAACGCCGAGTCTTAGGCTACCGGTCGATAAACGCTGGCCTATTAATCGGCTGTCGGTAAGTAATGTCTTAAAGGCGAAGTTACATTTTACAGTTTGGTTGACAGTGGCCGTGAATCCATCGAAAGTAGAGACTGGGTCTGCTTTGTTCACTTTGCTTGAAGTGCAGATGGAGAGAACCTTTGCACCTTTCACTCTGGATGAATCATCCGCGATGCACGTCCGAAGTGTAAAGTCTAAATTCGCTTTAAGACACTTGGAGGAAGCACGGCGACATCGTGGAGGCGTTTATCGCGGCATTGCGCGAGCAGCGAAGTCTCGATGTACAGAGGCCATTCCCCACAAAAACATCGCCCACTCGTTTCCAATTTCGGAGCGAGCCTCGTGGATAGGTTTCTCGGATTCGATTACCGCGGCGATCCGTTCCGGGTGAATGATGTCACGAATAGGGTATATCGAGTCGCGTGTCGTTATTAAAAATGCCGTCGGATGTCCTTATAAAGAGTCGGATTGGACAAACATTCTATTATACGTGCACCTGCAATGTGGAAGCGATTCTCAATGCCAATCCCCTTTAAATAATTATCTTCTTGTTCCCATTTCCCGTCCCTCGATATAGCGGAGGTAAACACTCTCGTCAGCTCTTTTGAAACTCGAAGCTTACTTTCATGTTCGACTTGTTCTTCCTGGAAAGAGACTTGAACCAGCCCTTTCGTTCAGCTTCCTGCCCCTGGTTCTCCCTGGTGAGGGTGTTGCTCGACTCGCAAAAGGTATCCTCTTCTCTGGTGAGCGTGCCCGTAGATCTTGACAGCCTTGTCGGCCTGGGCGGACTGGGACTGCCGCTGGGAGTAGATAGGCGTCTGCGTTGGCTGTACTCCTCCTGCAAAGATATGAAAAGTATACACCAGCGTCCAAGAGAATTCGCGTGTTCCGAAGGGTCTTTCGGTTATTATATCTATAACGCTGCCAACAGTGTATTCGTATTATACAGAACGTAAAATCTTCTGGAATTATAAAAATGGTATTCCTCAAGAACGATTTGCTCTCCAGAAATCCGTTACACGATCACCATCGTATACTTCTAGGTCAACACTTTAAGTGCCGCAAGATTAAGCGAAATACTGTTTCAAGCCGTTCAGGCCTTCCCGTTTAACTCGTCCCGAGAAAACATTCATAAACACTCGAACAATATTACCGACGCTTTCCAGAAACTATCAACGCGAAAACACTCCAAAACGTTTCCAAGGTAATAAAATTTAATTTAAAAAGTTCCACTCCCACCCCCGATCTGCGACTGCTCGCTCAGGGACCGATGGAAATAATCATTCCACAATGTTCCAAGTAGTCTAGGTACGCGTGGGATCAGCCATGTGTCAAAAAATTCCACCACGGTAACAATCGAGGATCGAAACGGGGCGAACGGTCTCCTCATTCGCGGTGCATTAAGATCCTCGATGCACCGCGATGGGGCACAACAAACCGTACCCATTGCCAATGTAATCCGATCGACGGGGCGAGTCACGTGGGTGGTATAACTTGATTCGAGCATTGGTAGCTGGAGGGTTCGGGGTGCCCCCTTTCCTCTCCCTTCCATTCCAATTATTCCGTTGCCCAAAGTCGTCGGAGGAGGGAAATTAGATGGAGATAATGACGGTTCCCGCGACCAGCTGAACAAGTGGGGGGGAGGGCAGGGAGGGTGGTACAAGTGTGCTCTTCGATCATCGCGTTTCAGCGGCGTTTCATTCCGCCTTCAGCCGAGAGATCGCCGGCATAAAACTGCTGGACGACGCGGGGTAGACGCGTGTCCGTTTCATTCCCGGCGACGTCTACGTCGTCATTATTATTATCATGTTCCGCATCACCACCATCATCAACGCTGCCACCTCCGTCATTTACCCTCGGTCCCTCGCATGCACAGCGCGCTCCATGGAACCGGACAGCTCCGGGCGCTTTATCGCAACTCTGCCTGTTTATTCATCGATACTCTTACAAAAGAGAGCCAGCACTCCGCCGTCCATCTAGCCGTGCTCTATCCGCGTTCCCGCTACAAGAAAATGCTAGACCGCTGGTCGGAAGTGCACGATTCCCGCCGGGAAAATACAGCCCCGTGTTGCTCGCATCTGTATCCGATTGTCTTCATGGCCTTCGTGGCGTACGCGAGCTAATTCGCTCGAGTCTCCCTGATTGCGATCTTTGAGCTGAAGCTGTTTGCGAGACGATTAATTGGACGGACTAATGTGCTTGCTAGATTTTTTTATCGGTTTTTTGTATAGGTTGTGATATCTGTAATGATTACTGTGTATGCAGTTTGGCAAATAGTATTCTATGAGAAATATTCGTGCTTTCAATGCGTAACGAGTTGCAGTAGTAAAAATTACCTGAGTAGGTACTAGTTTCTAATAAAGGATCATAAACACCTTGGCTTCGATATTAGCTTCACTTATCACGCTGATATCATTCGTTTCGAGTAATCTCTGCGCTCGGTGCGACGCAGACAGAGATATAGTTCCTTCTGTTCAAAGTATAGTGTAGGTGTCGGCATTCGGCGTTTGGGTACGACACAGGTGCAGGGAGTTGAAGCAAAAGACGGAAGGAGAATCGCCTGTTTCAGCCACCTTGAGCCGGTCAACTTGTGGTGCACTCTGTAGGCGAGATTAATTATTAGTACTAGCGTGGCTTGACGTTTGGCGTGGATTGGCGTAGTTTTAGAGGTACACAGTAGTTACTTGCGGCGTCGGTTCTTGCGTAATTATTTATGAATCTAATCGTAAGAATACCAGTTTGCATTGTGAAAGGATGTAAAATTAGGACTTCCACGAATGTTTGAAAGAAGACGAGATAGGAGGGGTCCCTCCCCGCGGAGATCTTCACTCTCCGCGTCCATAAGTTTACTTTATGCACCGTCTTTTAGGTCCATGAGTTCATGGGTACGATCTACGATGCGAGTGGTACGTAGGTGACGCCCCGTTAGTTTCGCTATTTGTAGAGATTCGGGAAAGAGTAGCATCGGAGAGTCGTCGTCGGGGGAATTGGTAACGCAGCTGGCCAGTAGGCAGAGGACCCGCGGATCTTGGGTTCGAGTCCCATCGCCCGAGTTTCTCTTTTTCGCCTGCAATAGTGTCGCCTTCATCTTGTTATTCATCCGCCAAGCTTCTGTTCAGCCAATCCCTTGAAAAGCCTAACTCTGGCATGCAGCGAATGCACCTGCACTGGTCCCGTATTCTGGCCGAAGATAGTCTGGTCACAGCTCCCCAGGCGCACGGCGCGGAGGGGCGCGAGCCCACGATCAGAGGAGAGGCGCAAGCGTTACCAGCGGACCTTTCGATACGCAATATAATAACATATCGCGCGTACGCATCCCCGTCCCGTGCCCGCCGCATAAACTCTTAAATGACTCACAATGAATAGCCCATATCGCGGAATCATCTGCATAGTACAAGCACGGCGCGCTTCCCTCGTACTCTCCATATATACGAGCAACAATATCCCCCTGTATGCTTTCCATAACGAGTCGCAGCACGGGCCGGCGACGACGGCGACGAGGAAGAGGACGGGGGCCACGAAGAAGACGACGATGATGAAGAAGAAAAGGGAGGGAAAAAGGAGGAGAAGAAAAGAGCAAGGGAGTTTTGTGCCCCGGGGACATTGTGACCCACGCACCGCCCTGTTAACTCTTACAGCACACATCGCGGCACCGGTCCCTCCTCCTCACCCCGTTTCCTTTCCTCCTCGGTTCATTCTTCTTTGCTCTCGTCCGCTCGCCGGCCTCCTCTATACACTCCGGCTTCGCCAGGGAACGCGTTCTGCGCGGCTACTCCCTCGCAGGGACCGGCGTGGGCCGCCGAGATTGGGCTGGGTCAGTTACGTCTCCCCTCGGCGTCGGGCCCATCGACGCGTGCGCACGCGTGCTGCCCGATAGTACGCACCGTGCACGCTAAACGCGCCAGCAGTTTCGCCCCCCCCCCCCCCCGCCGCACCCCACCCCTCTACACTCGCGGCGTTCGAGCACGCTGTGCCCGCGTCATACGTGTATGTACACGGTGTTTCGCGCTATTAATGGGCAGCGGCCTCCTCGTATATCGATGGTGTGCGAACGAAGTTTTAACGAAGATTACAAGCGGAGACACTCCGAGGTATCTGGTGAATTTTAAATTATGAATGGCAAGTTTCTGTTTTGCTGCTTTCGGGTTTTAGAAAATGATTATGGGAATAGCAGTGGGTTATTGTAATTATAAAAAGTGTAGACGAGGTAGTGGGTGAACGATTTCTGGCTAAGAAAAAGATTTACATCGCAGAGGTTAATGCTGTTAACGGAAAGCGGAAATGGATTTCTTCTTTTCCAATGAATCCTGCAACTTTCCCTCTAAACACACTGATGATAACTGTAAGCATTGATAATTCACACTAAAGTAAAGAAACTTTCTCCCAGATGTTTCTTTTCTTCCTACACCCTTCATTTAGAAGAACGCTGCCGACCAATAGTACCACGAACACCCCGTGCACATATTTCGAGCGTGCATCCTGTAACCTGGTGCGCGCTCTGTTCATCCTCCACGCATAACTCTGCAACATTAAACCGTGCGCCGTGGGTCAGCGTAGATTACGCATAAATCCAGGGGCGGGGCGATTTACGACGTCAACCGACACCCCTTTTAACCTCTTACACTTTCTCCCTCCTCCTCCCCCCCCCCTCCCCCTCCTTTGTCCGATCCAGCTTTTCGGGAAAGCAACGAACCCGCTCGCACCACGTATCTGCTTCGCTTCTGAAACGCGACGCAACATCGCACCCGCAAACCCTGTGACAGCGTCTTTGAATCACCCTGTACAAGAATCTCTCAATAATCGGCGTTTACCTGTACATACTTGGTAACCAGCCTCCAGCATCAGGCAGCCGTCTAAAGTTTACCCCGCAACTGTGTTGCACACGCACCGCACTAATACGGTAGGATCGACATTAACATCTACAAGATTCTCATCATCGATAACACGGGGACGAAGTGGGGCTCGAAATGGCCGCGTAAATTCTCCCAATTAAGCTTTCCCCCCTCACCCACCCCCTCGAGCCGCGTCCACGCTGGGAAACGCTCGCGCGTTTTAACGAAGTCGATCAGCATCTATGCACGCCGGCGATTCTTCCCCCATCGCCCCTCATTTTTCTCTTTTCATTTGCTCCGTAAGACGTCCTGGGCTCGCGTACGCTCGCGGGCAAAAAATACTTAGGGAGCAAAAAAAAAGAAGGAAAAACTGTTCATCTTAAATGGAATGTACGCAGATTGAAAGTAACTCCCCAGCGGATCCCGGCCGGTCTTGGAGTTTCTTTTGGAATATCGGACCGCGGCGGTGCCGGCCAGGCACGGTATTACAGCGTGGTATCGTAAAACCGAGCGAGCAGCACGGGTGTTTAAGGGAATTGAAAGCGAGGGAACCGAGGCGAAGGCGGCGACGAGAAACAAGAATGCACACGGGGGCAGAGAGAAAGAACGGAGGGAAATGGGACGCGCAACCGTATAATGTCGGCGCGATAAAAAGTATAATGAGAGGGAATCCCGCCGCTGTAAGTACAAAGGGAATATTACAGTAAGATCTGTAACGCGCCAAGCCGCAAAATAAACGAACCATCGGGCGTAATGGGTATAGAGGCTGGGCCCCTGTCGTCGTCTATCTTGTACAGGGCGATCCTAGATACTGGGACGGGCTAGGGATCGGCGAATGTTACCTCAGTGTCATATGTGGAAATCGAACGTTTGCTGTTATAGTCACTGTCTGAGATAAAATGCGAAAGGTCTTGTAAAGTGTCTGTTCCGAATGATAAGGAAGACCTATGTGCGCAGGGAAATATACGGTTTTCGTTTAAAAATAATGCAGTCGTAGATTGTGGAAGTGTCGGTGCATTGGCAACAAGTAGTAGAAAAGGAAATGGGTTAATCCAGTGTTTCCCAACGTGGGGTACGCGTTCCACTTGGGGGTACCGCGTGAAAGCTCAGGAGTCGCTAGATCTTGTAACTGTATGATAGTCCCACCCTGTGTATTCCGGGCGAATGTTAAATTGTTTACATCACTCTTTGTGTTTATCGATATATTTAATTTATGAATACAAATTTTAATGTATAATGTTCCCATTGTTATACTACAACTACAGTTTTATCTGTCTATACAAGGGGTACGGCAGTTATATACACATTTCCAGGAGGTAAGTGAAGCATACAAGGTTGAGAAGCAGTGGGTCAATCTACGTGCCAAAATAAGATGAAAGTCAAGAGTAAACAGAATTGCAGTGGATGTGTCGTGTTTCAGTTACGAACGTATGAAAACTCGGGTCAGAAACGCCTGAGGCACTGCAGTTCGGCAGAATTTGTCGCTGCTGCGCATGCGCGGTTTTTTAATGGCGGCGTCACTGACCTACGCAACGCGCGCCGCTAATCGCCGGATTGCTGTTCTTCAGGAGCCCCGGACCTGAATTTTCAAATATTAATAAATTAAAAAACGTTGCCTCCGCTGTAGTTTTATTACTACTTCACTACCCTGTTCTTGTGGAGAAATGTGCTACCGCCCGATCTAGTTTCTAGAATCACCCTGTAGGGTAGTATACCAGACGCCTGCAACTGTGTGCAACCGCTGGCCAAACAGACCTGCAAGAGCGTGTGGCGAGGCGAGCAGCCGAGAATAGTGAAAGAAAGCCAGGGAAAAAGCCGTGAGACGCGATGCAAGAAGCGTCGATCTTGGATATCGCGCCGACAGAGGATGGGGACGCGGTTGGATCTCTGGTATGCGGATCGGGGGAAAAAAGCAACCGTTCTTCCATATGTTTATTCGTGCTCTTCGAGATCTGTTTTCTCCTCCTCTTTATTAGGGGGGGGGGGGCAGACTCGTTTTTCCCCTGGTTATTATCTTAAACTATGCATTAACGGTTCATCTGGAGCCAGTCAGTTTTTCTTTCGTGCAACTCATGTTGTTAGCTCTATTTTTATAATAGAGGGTATATTAGAACATTCCGTGACAATCCTGCGGAATAATTTCAAAACCGCTCTTTCATTCAATCCCACGAACGAAAATCTTCTATTCCAACTCTCAACTTCAACTTAATTCGAACCTCGATCTAGCTAGAAGGTATGCTTGGAGAACAGAGGGTTAAATATCTCCCCACGACTTCGCTAGATTTCTCCCACGCCCACGATACTTCCACGACTCTCCTAGGCCTAGGTAACCCAGCGCGATGCCAACACCTCACGCATCTAGCCTAATTTCGCACCAGAACCCAGTCCCGCTCACTTTCCATGGTGAGAAGAAAGAAGGTGTGAGGTCCGAGGGTGTAAAAAATAAACAGAGATTGATCCCTTCGAGCATGATGCCGGCTCGTAAGGCTCTTGTTCTTACTGGCGCGCGCAAGGTCGTCCGCTCCGCCGTTGCAGCGACGTCGGGGCCTAGCCACGAGGTTTCTAGGAGGCCGTGGAAGAAAAGGGCGAAGAGAGCGTCACCGGTAGAAAACCGGATGCACACTTTTGCGCCCGTGTTGCACGGACGAGCGACCACCGCCGCTGCCATTAATAATCGAAGCTCCACGCCGATGGGTGGGTGGGTGTATGGGGTGGCCGGCTGGCCGGGCGGTGCGGTTTACTTTCTTTGGAGCGGCAATACTTAGGTGGATCCACCGCGGTACACTTGCCCGCCTGTCAATGGGTATACACGGGGCATCATGGGAAAGTCGGAGTTCCTCGGCGGATCATTTCGAGGCTATTCGAGCGGATCGGCCGGAACGCCCACGGACGGGTTGCCAGGCTGGCAGGCGCGCTCGCGCATGCCCCGTGGACCGCGCGCGCCTGTGTGCAGGCGCGGGAAACACGCGCGTTGCACGCTGCCCTGCGTCCGGCTTGATGTATCTCCATCGGCGCTTATAATTGATGAAATGACACCGCGGCGGAGGAAACGGACGGCCGCGGCTATCGGGCGCTCGCGATCGGGACCGCCTCGGGTACTTGCTACATAGTCCGCGGAACACGGACGGGGCGCGGCGATGGAAACGAGCGGGCCTCGGCGGTGCCTCGGCGAGAGTAGACGAAGGGGGTAGCCGAAGAAGAGAAACTTAGAATGAGAGCGACCGCCGTGGCTGCTGCCCCCGTCGCCGATACCGATGAATATTAACTATTCCCGATCGTGACGAGATTCCCTCGGCGTTCTCCCGTACGCCTGACTAACCGGCTGCTGATTGCAGCCTATTTGCAAGTTCGCGCGAAAATAAGCGGACAAATGGAATACAAAGTACTGGCCAATATAACCTTTCGCGTGATTGCGAAAGTTCCCCGGTGTCCCGAGTATCCAGCTGAACAGAAATGATACAGCAGGTTTCTAGATCGTAATGAAATAATGATCTGTGATCACGGTCTCTCGACTTCTTCGCGAAGTGTCTGTTCGTCTGTTAGATTGAGGTTCCGATACTCGGGGGAACGTTGTTTGCAAAATTCTCAGTTGGCTGATTGGGTAAGGTGGTCGGAATTGAATTTATGGTGTTTCGGTGAAAGTAGTGATGGGTTCGAACACATCGCGAGTATTTTTGTTTGAATGAGTTATGCTTGAATTCCATTTCTACGTTAAGTGAAAGTTTCGTGTGATTGCATTGACTGGTACACTAGGGGATCTCGATGAACATTAATTATTCAGGTCGTGACGATATTCTGCCAATGTCTTTCTCTGTTTGAATAAACAGCTGCTCATTGCATTATCTCAGAAAGTTCTCGCCACCACACACCCCTTCTGTATCGCAATACACAAATTTAAGGAAAATAAATTAGTAGAACCCCTCAACAAAAGCTTAATATCTGGTGAGCTTTTTATCAACTTACAAATTGCAATGTTCAGTCTCTAGTGGTATTTGGAACCTCTTGTTAGGAAGAATCGAATAGTACCATTTTTATGTTCATGATAAATTTAGTACCACTGCATTCCTCCAAGTGAGATCTTTTTAAATCTGCCCTCATTAATTCAAAATATCTTTATAGATCTAGCACTGCGTCTTCATTAAAACCAGCAACACTTTATGCGGTTCCCTTGCGAGTGCATACGGAAGTCGCTGTGAACCAACACAGCCTTCAAAGAAATTCTAGAATAACAGAGGTTAAAAACTCCGTCGTTCTCACAATCGCTCAAAATACTAAGAACCAGCCTCCTCCAGCGCGCCCTTTTCCCAACCACAAAACGAATTCTCAGGCTACGGTATCTTACCGCGAATTTAATGGCGCGCGCACACAATGCAATAGGAACAAACGCCGTGCGCAAACGGTTCAATTGTTAAGACATCGAGCCAAGCTCCCTTGTCACCCTACGTCGTTCAGCATCTCGAAATTATAAAAAAAAAACAGCGAATTCCGTTCGAAGCTTCCCTGCCCAGAAAAACGATCCATTGTGAACCGTCATGCACGACACGTTGCATCTATACTGTTTGCTTCAAAATACACGATACAACTCCAGGGAACGTAATACTTCTAGAAAAAGTAACTCGAAGCTGTAGAAACAAACTTCCCTCTAGGAAAATAAATAAATAATAATATTTCCAGCCTGGATTTTGGAGAAAATGGATGGTGGAGGCGATTAATATCTACATTCCTAGGTGCCCAAATTTGAAATTCAAATCTAGTACCTACATATTCTTTTTTATTTACTAATTTCAGATTTTATGCTTATCACTGCGAAGATTTTATGTGATTCATACGGTGCCATACCAATTAGGCTGTAAAGAAGATTAGCGCGAATTGCTTCATTAGCGAACTCCGCAGTGCCGTTTACGAGCGCATGTAGAACGCCATTATTCTGAAATTAGACGGTTAAGGAAAACGGGGGAGGATAGTGGGAGGAGACCCGGAACAGGGGTACCAGCCTCGCTCGATACTAACGAGACTAGTAATGTGCTCTGTTTCGTAGTAAAACGCAACTGTAATCCGTTTTTACTGGCTCATTAGGAAACACGGATTTCCTCGAGCGTTCAGTTCTTTTCCGCGTTCCACCCATTCCGCGGAGGCTGGCTCTACTGTGTTCGAACCATGTTCGAGATTAGTTTATTTCTAGTGGCTCGGACGGAGAAGGCTCTATAATTTGTGACTTCCATAGGTAAATTAAATTTACCATATATCGCGAAACACGAGCATTCCCAGTATCGATGCACCGTGTACCGTTAGAGACTTTTAAGAATCCGAGATTGGTACGCGTGTTCTCTTCTCCCAACTTCTGACACTGGAGAACCCTCTTTCCATATTTAATTGTCATTAATGTTTATATTCCTAAGTGTCTATTTACATCTTCTTTATACAATTTTTGAAATCCCTACTTTCCTCACAGGTTGTCCTCTTGCGATATATGAGATTTATTCTCTTTTAAAAAAGAAAAATGTGTCGACTATTTGGGCCAAGTCATGCAGAAAGCTAGCAACCCCCAATGATCTAAAATTGAGTAAATTTAGTTTGAAGATTTTAATTGTTAAAGAAAAATAGCTTTATTTCTATTGGGTATATTTTATTTCTTGTTATTATTTTTCAATGTTTTTTAATGGATTATTTAATAGCGAGTAGTATAATTACAATTACTTTAAATTTTCTGAAGTTTCTGTTTTTTAAGCCTAAAATGGAACTATGGCGTGGTAGTTTTAATAATTGTATAATGTAAAAGTTGTTATGTGGGTTGGTACATTTTTGCAAAATAAAGATCATAGCGGATCCGTGCTGTGTTTGACTGGTTTAATTGTAATTTTAAAGGTTGGTAAATTTCTGCATAACTTGGCCCATTTAATCTAAGTTCTCAAGTCTATTCTCATCATCAGCTGAATATTGAAAAAATCTCGAACCCTACCTTTTCTCAGTGATTTGAATACTCCAGCGCAACCTTCTACCTTTTCTCAGCGAGCAACTTCAAAGAAACGCTGTAGACAAAGCGACAAACCGTTTAGGAAGCACCATTCCTTAAGGTTCCCGCGAAGGGAAAAATGGCGGAGGAAACGTCGCAGCTTGAAATGGCCATGTCGGGCGTACGCAGCGTTTACTCAAGAGCCAGCTACCGATCGAGTGGAAACGTCCACCTTCTTGGCAAGAAGAAGCAGTAACCTTAGTCGAGGATCTAGATGGGATCGTTACAATGTCGGCCGAGACAGAGTGGCGTGAGTCGTGGTCGCTCGTCGGAATGGATGTTACCGTCAGCCACCACGAGACACCTCAACGATCACGCGAAACGAAATCATTTATATACCGAATGACAGACCACGCTTATTCATCGGCGGCGCTTTTTAAATAACTCGACACGAGAGAGGGAAAACCGCAGCGTTCACTCACGGAACGCACGAAAAACGTCCCCTCGACAAATGATGACTTTCCTTTTCACGGGACTTGTGGGTCACGTCTGTTCTTTCAGGGAGTCGCACTAATTGTAAGTAGGTCACATCACGATTAATATCATTAGAACGATGGTTACAAAGGGTGTTCAGCGGCAGGTAGTAGAAAATGAAGCGGCTGATGCTACGTGACAAAATAAGATAAACACTACAAATAACGAAATTGTGTTGAAGGCTTCCTATCTTAGATATTAGTGTTAAAAAATTCGGAGATCAGCGGCAAGCGTTGCGTAGGTCAGTACGGCCGCGCACCGTCCTCGTGCAAAAGCAACGACGCATGCGCAGCAGCTTGCCTCGTAGAAGTAGCGACTTGAGGCGTTTCTAAACCGAATTTTGAATTATTAATAACTAAAAAACAAAGCTTCCGTCGCGATTCCAGAACCCTTGATTCTCTCAGGTAGAACAGATTGTTGTGCTGTTTAATACAGCAATGTTACGTGCCACGGCGATATTACTAGTGACGTGACGGTGAAACGATATCGATCCGCGTCGAGAGCAGCTCTCTCTTTCTCTGGAGGAAAAGGGCTTCCAATTGCTTCCTGGTCTCTCGATAACAGCCTCCACCCTGCCTCGGGACGATAATTCCGGATTAACAACAGGACGTCGGTATCGATTGTTTATCGTGTGAAAGCCGTCCGTGAACGATCGTCCATTACGTTCGCCATGTTGCACGCCGTTCCGCTGCTGCGGAGGGATGGTCTCGAACCTTTCCTCGGTATCTGCCCTCGGTAATCTCGCAACCAAGAAGGTTCTCTCTCTCTGGATCCGGAAATTCATGGAACATCGACTCTGAACGCTGTACGATTGCGAGAAAATAACGATGAAGAGGACCCAGTCATTTTCAGGGACGTTTAAATACTTGCCGTTAGAAACGGAGCCGTCATAATTTTCTCCTATAGGCTCTTTGATTGGACTACAGAGGCAAGAAAGAGATGCAAGTGCCTTGGAAGTGACTTAAAATGGCACAAAGTTAGTGCAAACCCTAGTAGCATTTCTGGTTGGCCCACAGTATCCCCAAGTTGGGAATTAGTTGGCCAAATCAAAATGCCAACAATAAATGCTACTAGGAAAGGTTCTAGAAATCGCTTTTCACTAGACAAATTAGGCCCGGTAACGTGGAGAGTCGATACAGGGACGGTTTAGGGTATTTCAGAAATATTCCTACTACTTTCTTCCAGTTTTCTGCTTGTGACTCGCATAAATCGGCACATTACGCCACGGAACGCGTGGTCCAAGCTCGCAAGGGGAGCCTCCTCGGGAGCACAATGGGCAGCAGGATGGTTTCTGTGTAGACAGCGACGCTAAAGAAGAATGGCATAGTGGAAATCGAGCCGTGGACACAGGAAGAGGGGGAAGGAGAAGAAGAAGAACAAGAAGGCGACGATCCCGCGGAAGAAAGGAAGGAGGGAAAAGGAGGGAAAGAGGGAAAGAGATACCGAAGCTTCGGCAGACCACAATAAATAGCCGTGGTATCGTGTTGCGAGTAATTGAACGGAGCTTCATCCGTGGTGCATTAAGTATTGAAAACGTGCTGGATCCGGTGAGACAGCGCGGAGGCAGGACGAGAAGGGTCAGGAGAACGGTCAGCAGAAAGGAAGAGGATCGTGGCTAGTGATGGGCATTCCTCCAATCCTACGACTTGAACATTTCTGAACAATTCGAAAATGCGAAATACAATATCCTCAAATCCCAAATATCTACTTACAGAATTTTAAAATGAACTCAATGTAACAACTCACGTATGAGTTATTGCTAATCTGCTACATGAAAAAGAAAAGTGAACTGTGCTTAAACCTTCTTCAATTTCCTTTGCTAAATATTTGCCGCCCTAGGGTGCAGCCTACTTAGCCTCTATACAAATCCGCCTCCGAGAAACACTAGACTTAACAGAAACTTTCAGACCTATCGAAACCTTTAAGGGGGGACTCTACCTTGTTGGACCGAAAAATTGCATTTTTTTTTTTGCTTTTTCGGAAAGATATGAGTCTTGTGTATACACTCTGCAAAGTCCTTTATGGCCCTGGAATAGCTTAAATAATGGTAAGTAGTCAATTTCTATCCTTATACATAATATGAACTTTTAAACTCGATTTTCTCGAAACTACATTTTTCGACCTGGCGTTAAAGAAATCTCGACAACCAATGAAGCAAACAACTTGAAATTTTACATGCATGTTGAGCAAGCGTCTGTCTATCTATGGTAGTAGATTTATTGCCGTATTGTAACCGTTCCTAATTTTACTTAATGATGTTTTGCCGATTTTTGAGAAAAATTCGATTCATCATATTCAGAAGCCTGCCATTTTAACATTTCTTTGTTTATCTTAATGAATCTACTACCATCGATAGCCACATTGATACAGATTAAGAATCTCTTTCGTTTTTGTGTTTCAGATTATCCTTCGAGTATATTTCGTTAACGCCAGGACCACCCGATTTTTTTTCAACGCCTCAAGTCAGCGCTCTGTATCAGCCACATCTTTTTTTTACCGTCGCATAAAAATTTATAACAAGAGCTGAAGATACAATAAAACAGCCTGCCAAACCGCAAATTAATTTGTCAAACCGTTTTTGTACAAAAAATTCACCAAATTCATCGATTTTTCGGCCCAACAAGGTAGAGTCCCCCCTTAAACAGCCTAAGGATCATATAATACTCTAAGTGTCCCCAAACATTTAATTCTGAATCTGTGAAATCTGCAAAATTTGGAAAGCGACAGAAGACTCGTCCCCAATTCGACGTGCCTCGAATCCATCGCTAATCGCGACTACACACGTACAGGCCTGCCGTCGGCCGTCGAAGGGTGGTGTGTATACACGGTGCACAGGGAAGAGGAGGCCGAAGAGGAACCTCTGCGGCGCATAATGGCGCTGATCCTAGGGGCCCCGTTGCTCTACGTGAGGGCAATACCGTATTGTTATTTGTTGGGTTAGGCAGTGCTTGCTCCCAGATCAAGTACCCGCGTGTCTGAGATACAGCCCCGGCACCGGAATAATATCGTACCCGCTTATTGTTGCCCCTCGTTGCAGATAGATCATTCTATTATCGAGATAGCGATACGCGGGGCTCGTGCTCGCGCGGGTCGCGAACGTGTACGCACCTATGAGGGGTGGTCAGCCTCCGCTCCAACGAACGCCTGTTCCTGACGTTACTTCGGCTTTCCTGCCGCGTGCGCGCGTCGCCGCCAGCTTCCGCGGACGAGACGCGATGTTGTCGCTTGATTGAAACGCTCGGGACTGATGGACCCGAGCGAATCGAGCGAAGCACCCAACAGTGGAGGCCCGCTGTCGCGTTTCATCGAGAAAGCGGATCGTTGATGCAGGTTCGTTCTAGGCGAGGATTTTAACGCAGATACGAAATCAGAGGCGATGGGAGCGCAGAATTGGCATCGGCACGACGGACGACAATCGCTGAGACGACATCTTGCCAGGTCTCGTTCGGACGAACCACAGAGCTGCTTGGGTGACCCTGAGTGTAGCTTAAGTGGCTCGGTTGGTTCTTCTCAAATTGGAGATATATCACAGCTGGGTAGATCGTTTTGTGATTTTAGACAGCGGCAGGGTGCCATTTGTGGTGCAGGGGAAGCATTGAAGTGGACGTGCATCCGAATTCGTAGGAATTTTCGCGCAAATATTGCCTCGGCTCTCTTCAAACTTAATCCACAGCGAGGTTCAAACTCACCGACAGAGATGGATTCCTTGGTTTCCTTGAATTCCTAACGACCCGTTCATAATGCGCGCCATTAGGTGGACGACACCATTTTGTGCTCGCGCAGCTTAACGTTGCCGAGGAGCATCGAGCGCGGAGAGCAGGCTCTCGGCTTTACGTAATCGTTCAGATCGCGCAACGATTCCCCTGATTACACGTATTCGTCAATGGATCCTCTTCTCGGTGGCGAGTGGCCATCTTTCGAAGCGAGCCTCGTCCCCGATGGCGAAAGAGTCCGCGAGGTGTCGGCGATTAGATTGAATTAGGCTGCGCGCAGAGATTGCCTCGTGCGCCTCTCGGATCACGGTTTCCAGCCGAACTGTGAGAAACCACTAAACTTTCCCCTACCGGGGTCCGCGGCTACTCCCGTAATCAACGAGAACCAACTCGGCGAATTCTTATTAAGATTCAAACCGCCGACTCCCGTTCACCGCGCTCGCGCTGGCCCATTTGCATCCAGTATCGTAGATCCCCGCGAACGATACGGCCATCCTTGCTACGGTCACTGGCCACGGGGATCTCCGAGTTCCCGAGGACGCGGAAAACAAAGAGGAGAGACAAAGAATCCTCGCGTTCGATCACCGTGAAACGTTCGGAAACGCAATAAGGACGACTCTATCGAGACTATCGCTTGCTCGATCATTTCTGAAACGTAGATCGTGATTCCCCGGCCACTTAAAATTCCTGCGCGACCGCGCTGTGTTTAAACTGCTGGCGGGAGAGAGCTTTCAGATTTTCTCGAGGATCCCTGCGATCATAGATGGCTATCAGTTGCGACAGGATTTTAGTTTGCCACGGAAGCAACGGATGTTGTTTGACACGGTTGTAGATAGCTTTGAGTCACTTCGGTTTAGTGTGATTTTAAATGTTAGGTGTTGAGCGACCGGATGCACATCGCCTCTTTCGGTGATGGTGTCCGAAAGAGTATCCCGGGATGCAGGTTTGCATCAGCGAACAGTTCCCCGTGGACAAAAAAGGTGCAGGCACCGGCGCGATGGTCGTTAGAGGTCTCCAGGCTTAACTAACTGCGTTCCTTATCTAAATGGCAATAATAATTGGCTGTGAAGCGTATCCCGTATCGATACGCCGACCGTCGTGCGATGCACCGCTCATGGGAACAATGGCGCCGTCTAACTTATCGGCGCGTTCGGTGTATAGGAGGCGTGCGGAGATGATAGGTGCGAGGTACACGTTCCTGAAGCGAAAGGGGGATAATTCGGAATTATCATTCACGTCTAATCGATAATGGGCTGCGTTCGCGAGCCAGTTCCTGTTTGACATTGCCCGCGTACAGCGCGAGGAGCGCGAAGTGCCTCGGTGCTGGGATGAGTCTCTCTTTTGGAACACAAGTACTCGGAGAAATCACGAAGAGATCTGTGCTCTCCTTTTGCAACAGCCTTCCCTATTGTACTTTCACGATTTTATGCAAAAATAATTCTCCTCTGCTCTTCTTGCAAAATTCTTCGTAGTTCCATGGGAAACGTGGACTCCACAGTTAATCTGTATTAAAAAAGGATCTTTCTCCTATTATGGTTCTTTTCTTGGTAAAAAATTATATTCTCTGAAGAAATATAATTCAAATATCCTTACCGAAAAATTGTTCTCATATGCAAGACGACGTTAAGCTGAATCTGATTACACTGTGAAAGGATGTGTGACTTAATATGTCCTCCGTGAAGCAACAAGTTCTTCTTTCACCTTTTCAGCCGCGTTAATCAATTTTCCAAGCGGGTCGCTCTTCCCAGCAGAGTACAAATCTCGGCGAGCGAGAAAATGAGAAAGAATCCTGCGCAATGGCATGACGAGCGTTCGCAATAGTACCTTTCGTGCGCCTGCAGCGTCTAGCAGACACGTGCATGCAGTAACCGCAGATAAGTTGTTGTCCTAGTTCATTTTACGAGGAGGAGCATTCACGTATAGGATACGCATATTAAAGGCGAAGCTTGCCCAAGTGTCGTGCAAACATTTCTAGGAAACAATTTCGTAGTATACGTTTCGAAATCGCGGGTTTATGGGTAACCGGGGCCTTGAAAAATTTCGAAACTCCATATATAAGTCCTCGTATACCGTCTACGTTACGGTGCGATCCTATTGCGAGTCCTAAACTTAATAAAGTACAAGCAAACGAGTGCTCGATGATTTATATAACGGCTTGTAACCAGTATAGGTATTGATTGTGCAGTTTTCGAATTAAAAAAGCAAACTATTCGGATGGAATTCTCAAATGTTCTACGGTGGAATAATATTCCCCGCGTCTGAATGACTTACACTGAATGGAAGCAGACGACCGGCCTTCCAGCGGTCTCCTAATTAGGGATACGAATCACGTAACGTCCGTGCCAATTAGCGCATAAGCGAGCGTAACAATAGCATCGTGATCGCGGCTCGCTAAGTAATTGAGAAGCATGCCTAGCCGTGCTACAGTTCACAATAACCTGCAACGCTTTATTTCCGAGGAAAAGTGATATTGCGTTACCGCGTGCGTTTAGAACGGTAACCAAACGGTCATCGACCTCCACACTTGCGTCCTCCCATTCAGGAAAACGCGATTTCATGACCATTACATTTCGTAGCTTCAATTTCACACAATGCCTCGTTCACATTAGTCAAGTTTACTGGCTTCAAGTCGCTTGAATTCAAGTATACTGGCTTCAAGTTGGTGTTCAGATAGTGTCAGCTGCCTTAAAGTTACTTTCAAGAGTACTTGAAGCTTGAAGCTGAACAGTGAAGCAAGTAATTAAGATATCTAAAATGGCGTCGAAGGAGGTGGTATTTGCTAGTTTGTGCATAATAAGAAACGAAATTAGGAACGAATTATTGAAAATATTAAAAAAAATGAAGAAAAGGAAACGGTCCATTTGGATAAGAAAGTGGATCTGCAGAAGGAATTGCCTTGGAGCATCTGGGACTCTGTTAAAAGAGTTAGCATTAGAAGATAATGCAGCATATAAAAATCATTTAAGAATATCTGTAGCGATGTTTGATGATCTACTTAGTACCGTTAAGGAACTAGTTCTTGATCAGGCACTAATTTTTGATCAGTTCATGAAATAAATCGTTCTTTTAAGTTTATGTCAATAAATAATTGTTTGAAATAATTACTAACATAAAAATTGATAATTCAAAAATATATGTGTTGTCCGTGAAAGCAGTTAGTATTGTCAGTTTTCGAGAAAATAAATGTGTAAGGTGGCCCACTTGACAGAAGGCCCTGTTGAACGCCATCTCTTACTGTTCGAAGTAATAGATCACCATCGACGCTACAGCCGATTTCTTTGCTGGTTGTTGCGGTATTAAAGGTTATTTTCATACATTTTGCTTACAATAGTTTACTTTACAATGTAGAGCAAGAATTTTAGTATTATATGTATCATTTTGCTTTAAAAGTCACTGATCATTATTTAGTTCCAATTTTTTCTTGTGGAACTAATTTTTGATCACCTGAATAAAAAATAGGTTAGGACATTTTAAAATTATAAAAAAATTAAATTTAGATGGTATAATACTAAAAATAAGTTTATTTGGTACTTTCTTTTTAATTAGTATCCGATTATTTACATTGAGTAGTTCCTTACCTAATAAGAAATTAGTTCCCATGTATTTTAGATGATCAAAAACTAGTTCCTCACCTGACCGAAAAATTAGTTCCCATGTATTTTAGATGATCAAAAACTAGTTCCTGACCTGATCAAAAATTAGTTCCCATGTATTTTAGATGATCAAAAACTAGTTCCTGACTTGATCAAAAATTAGTTCCCATGTATTTTACATGATCAAAAACTAGTTCCTAGTCACCTTATTATTCCATACCTTATAAATAATTAAATTATACTTATTTTCAACTTTTTAAAATTTTTCCTTATATTTTAAACATTAATTCATCTTTTAGTATAAAAAATGTCTATGGTTTAAAGTTGTGTTAGGTTAAAAATAAATATTAAAGCGGGAAGTTCTCTAAACTGATCAAAAACTAGTTCCTTAACGGTATGATTGAACACAAAGTTCAGAAACAGTCAACGTGGTTTAGGGAACCAATATCAGCAAGAATTTAACTGGAAATCACATTACGTTACCTAGCAAGTGGTGATAGCCTAACATCTCTACAATACCAGTATCGTGTTCCGAAAAACACAATATCTGTGTTTCTACCTGAGGTTCTTTCTGCTATTTATGAAGTGCTGCGGCCATTTATTAAGGTAAGAATATAATTTTAAAAGCAATAGACAGTCGGCTTACCTTCGTGACTCTTGTACATACGTTCACACTATTCAAGTTGTATAGGCAAGAAAAGTTGGAACACTCTCTACTTCGCTTGAAACTTGAAAGGATATTTCAAGTGAAGTGAATAACAGGTTCACATTATCAAATTTACGGATTTCTAGCGACTTGAAGTTAGTAAACTTGACTAATGTTAACGAATATTTCGCGTAAAACTTGAAAGAAAGTTAAAAAGATATTTCAAGTCAAGTGAATGACAGGTTCACATTAGTCAAGTTTACTGCTTCCAGTCACTTGAAGCAACTTGAAGCCAGTAAACTTGACTAATGTGAACTAGGTTTACGTTACGCAGCGGCTTACGTGTATTAATCAAAGCTTGACTCAGTTCGCCTTGTAATTAAATATACACAGTTCCAACAGGAGGAAACATCTGGCTTCTGTCTTATGTGTGATCCAGTGTTTCCCAACCTTTTTTTAGTCACGATCCTCTTTTATAATATTCAAATAACCTGCGGCCCCGCCCCCCATATAAGATAAGGTAAATTTAATAAGGTAAAGAAAGCACATTAAAAATAGGTATTTCAGAGTATAATTCTAACTTAATAATATTAAAAAAAAAAACCAAAATACCGCGGCGGCCCCTCAGAAAACACTTCGCGGCCCACAGGTTGGGAATCACTGGTGTAATCGAACACCCTGTATATAAAATAGAATGTCTGTCAGTCTGTCCCTGTTAACTCCTAAACCCTCCGACCGATCTGGACCCAATTTTGCAGAGTGACTCTACAAGACCCCGCGGAAAGTACAGGCTACCACAAAATCCGGATACTCCACCCCTCCCCAGATTTCATCCCTTGGGCAGTTCGTGAGAATTTCAGGTTTTATCCCGTTAAACGCCGGGCGCTTGGAGCCGGTAGCGAATAAAATTCATTCAACAGCATTCACTCGGTGTGCGCGAGCATCTGGCCGCAGGAATACGAATGGCCGGGGCCGAGCGTCCCACGCGATCTTCGCTCAAGATCCACGTTAATTATCATAAAAAGGCACGCGCCCCGCAGAAGCCGGGTAGACCGTATTTCCCCGACTGTGTGTACATCGCACGTCCTTTTGTCAGCGAATAGATATCGGCATCGTGGTAGCCACTTAACCGAACGATCGATCGCTTCTTCGACCGCGTAGTTTCACCTGGAGAGGATCTCCCCCCGTTGGCCGGGGTAATTGAGTTCGGCGAGCACCGCGCACCGACAAAGTAAACCGCGAGGCATCAGAGCGGTACCAAGGCGACGTCCCGCGGCCGTTGTCTCATAAAGATTACACGGTGCACGAGTTTCCATAAATATTCATGCTTCCATAATTGCCCATCCTCTGGCCCGCGCGCCGTTGAATAACGACCGTCCAACGAGATTCAGATTTACTGGCGAACCGCGTCCGAGTGATTCCCCCCAGCCCCTATTCCATCGATGTGATTTGCGACTCGCCGCGAACCTCCGAATGGGACGTGAATATCAGCGTCGCGGACGATCCGTCCCCGCTCGGTGGGATCGAGAAGAGGGTCTCTAGCTGGGAGAGTCGCGCGGGGCGATGAAAAGTTGAAAGGGGACGTTTAAAATTGGTTGTAGAGGCGAGGTCGTCCTCTTATCTCTTTCATTGTGGCGCGAGGATCTGAATTCGTGGATAGCACTAGTTATTGGACGACATTCTAAATGTTTTTCCCTCGTAGAGAAAACGACAGAGTCACTCTAGGGCCCGATCTAGGGGGCGCAAGCAGGGCTACTGCCGAGAGCGGAAAATTTCGGGGCAGCAAAATTGGTCGATTGGTAATTTATGTTATTTTGTTATTCAACAGATACCTACCTACAAAAAATTCACGCACTGTCAAAAAGCATATTTTGAAATAACTATTTATAAATAAATATGGAGAACGGCAAAAATCATTTTTGCCCAGAGCGACGGAAGAGTTGGATCGGGCCCTCCGTCTGAAGATTTGTTCCCTTCTGCGCAGTAGAAATAGTAGACTGAGGATTTGAGTGGCACAAAGTTTCCAAAAATACCTTACTTCCGTAACCACCTTGATCCACAACTAAACTAAATTATTTACCATTCGTGGATAAACAGATTCCGTTCCGAGGTCTTCGAATGTGTAATCCGCTTAATATTGCTTGCAAACAAAGTCGAACACGTCGAGGGTGGATTTTTGCTTGGACGCCAACGTGGAGCCAGCACCGCGGGTCGTAATTTCCTCGGGGTGTACGGTGGAGCGCACAGTCTATCAAAGAATTTGTCCGTCGCCATGGAGGACTGTGGAAGATAAACCCTCGGCACGATATATCGCGCTAATTCAATGTCTTCCCCGGCGCATTTACTTTCGTTGCAGCTGGCCGTCTGGCATTCCGATCGCGAGCGGGGGCAACGAAACGAGAAAAGAAAGAAGCCGAGGGAACTGAAAGGGGGCTGGGAGGGGGCAGCAGAGCAGAGAGAGCGAGAGAGAGAGCGAAAAAAAAAGCGAAATGGACAGGTCTCTGCGGTCGCCGCCGCGGCGCAACTAATGTTTCTTCGGGACAGGTCAGTTACACCACGAAAACGTATACCTCTGTTGATATTGGGTACGAGAACCACAGGAATTGCTTCGAAAGACACGATATATTGCGTCACGGCGACGGGATGGGGGGCACACACACACACACACACACACACACACAGAGGCGGGAGTGGTGCGGCTGGGGGGATCAGCAGCTTGTAGGCCGGGGAACGGCCTTTAGGAAGTGCGAAGGAGAGCCGGCGGTGCTTCAACTACCTGTAACCACCTGTAACTACCTGTAATAACCTGCTTTTCTTGCAACACTTTCACGTTCAGATGGGATGGACTTTCGATGGTTCTACGACGTGTCGTCATCGCGTAACGAGCCGCCGCGGCATCCACTCGCTCTCGTTTCGCGATCCTGCGACTTCTATAACGCCGATGGAGAGTCGTTATTGAAATAAATGGAACCGTTTTCAGGTCGTAACGCGGGTCATTCGGCCGAATCTTTGGAGCTACGGCAGGGGCGGCGCTTCGAAGGTCGGAGGCTGCTTTGATCGTTTTTGAGGGTTCGCTATCCCGGAATCGAGATAGAGATCGATTTCAGGGACCCCCCGCTGGGTATCCTGACAAAGGAATGTCATTTTCGTCTAGTTCCTTGGCTTGTGATTCGGTTGGCCGGAGCTGGGAAGGATTTGGTGAAAGTAGTGATGGGTTCGAACACTGCGCGAGTATTTTTGTTTGAGTAAGTCCAATTCTGATGAAGTGGAGTTCAAGTGAGTATGTACATACTGAAGTAGATCCCAACAGTAAGTAGGTAAATAATTATTGAAAAAAAGTATCACGTCTACTTCCCTCCAAGTTGGCTATCGGTGGTTCCTAATTTCCTCCATTTTTCTAGAAGCATAGTTTCTGTTCAAACGTACACGAAGCGTTCGTTCAGCTGGAATGGAATGCGCGTTTCTGTCAATCCACTAATGCACCTGCAACGCTTATCTATAAACCGATTGCGCGGATATTCTAGTTGGTTGAGTCCCCGGGACGTAATTCGAATCGGAATGAGTGAATTCCTGGGACGGGAGGAGCAAATGCGCGCGATACGAGGTTCGATGGGTAGATTGCTCGAACCTGGCAACGAATCGGGAGAGTCCTCAGCGAAAACGACGCGTTTCGCGCGAGGATGGTAACGATTAGTGGCAGTTAACGGTAGGACTCCTCCGCGAGTGAACAAATCACTTCTTTCCAGCCCTCCCCGTTTCACCAGCCATCATAGTGACTTTTCATATCCCAAGAAAGCGCAAACTTGTCGCTGTCCCTCCGTCACCCGTTCCTCCACCCTCATTCTTGTTCTGTCTTTCTACTCCTATTTCCCCCCCGTGTGTACCCGCTTCTTTGAGCCGATGCCCGCCGCACAATTTGCGCTCACGAGCCTAATGCTTCCCGGCATTATGCTAATTTCTTCCATCGAGGCTCCGAGATATTTGCGCAATTGAAGAGTTCGCTGCGTGAAGACGCGCTCGCGACCACCTGCGCCCCCACTCCATCGCGGCTTTTCAATTAATTACATTGCCATGTGAATTTCTCGACCTTTCGATTCTTCTAAATTACTTTTCCTTCCTACAAGTGGCCACCGCTCTTTGGCTTCACATTCAAAGTACCATTCCGTTCCCCTCTGTTACACTTTAATCCGTCTACAGTACTACCAACCCTTTGCCTCCACAATTTTCTTATAACAACCATTCCCAACGTTTCGACCAAACTCCAAATTCTCCCATTTAGAAACACGTTTCACAGAGACCTCTTTAAAAATACCGCCCATTTTCTCCACCCCGAGAAGAAAGCCCTATCACGAGCTAACGAGAGCGGAAGTCCCGTTGCGGGGAGCACACGAGTTTACTGGAAACGTGTTTCCGTATTCGCGAGCGTCGGCGTGCTGGCGGGACGAAAGAAACGAATCGAAGAGGCGTGACTGTTGGAAAGGTGCTGGGGATTTAAAAGACGCTGCTCCGCGGAACAGAGACGTTCACGGTGGTCGTGACAGCGACTTCAGGGAAGAGGATCGGGCTCTCTGAGAGCTGTTGATGCGAGGCCCCGGCTACGTAGCCCCGAGGGCCCGAATCGTGCTCGACGTACAACGTTGGCGCGAGCATCGCTTATTATCATATCCGGACGTTTCCTAGAGCCGATGGAAACCTTCTAACTGGAGAAGGTATGCTGCAGCTCCAGAATGCAATCTCTCGCGTGCCACACGAAACTTGGCACCGCTCATAATCCGCCTCTCGCGCGCTTTCTGATGGCTTATTCTGGATGGACGCTGTTGGTACCCTGACCGCCGCGGCGAAATCTCTATTAACTGGAAACGTATCGTGATCGCTCGATTTCGTGTACACCTTATCCTAGTCACTGCGAGTTAAACCGAAGGGGAGAGAAGGGAAAGTTTCTAGCTCCGTAATCGCTCTTAACAAAACCGTAGCTACACTTTAATCATAAGATGGCGGGATGAGTCTACTAGGGATATATCTGCGAAGGTGATCACTTAGGAATTACAAGACACCCGATGGCCGAGTACTGGAGGGAGTGTAAATAATATCTTTTTACGATGCTGTCGAAAGAAGTGAACAAACGAGATCCCTAAAAAAATAAACAGAACTAATGAGACCAACGTTCGCGTCGAAAAGTAGGGTAACCTGTCGACGCGGCTCATTATGGTTATACGTTCTTTTAAACGGGACGGAGGGTGAGTTACGGAATAAGATTCGCCGAGTCATCACGCAGATACTCCGTTTAATGTTTTTCTCAACTATCCACTGACCGAGCACGGTTACGCTCTCTGATCTTCGCCGACGAAAAATCGTTCTCGTAGAGCGCATGCCCCGTCATCCCCCGTCCCTTCCTTTTGTCCCCGGTATTCGTTAGATTTTAGCCTCAACTATAGCCACCCCGCTATTCCATCGCCAAGGTTACATAAATAATGCCATTTTGCTAGTTAGCAGTTGCAGTGTCATCGTCGTCGTGGCCGTCGAGGCGGCTGGCTGCTTGAAAGACCGGCATTTTGCCCCTTTTGTACACCGATACATTCGATTACTTGCCCCTACCCTTCTACGGCCGGGACTAAATCAAACGACCGCTCACGACTGCTTTTGCTATAGTAAATCAAACTAGCTATAACTTCTATTCTTACTTTCTCGGGTGGACTCTCAATTTCAGAAAGAGCTCGCGAAAGGAGGAAGGGGACGAAACGTGAATTGGTAGGGTAGCTAAACAGAATGGTGTTAATTGATTTTGCCGAAGGGCCGAAAGAAGTACCTACAAGTGGATTTTTAAAATCTCTTACCCTCGAAAGTTTTCGTTTAGGCTTCCTACGGAAGATATACAATATAATTCCCAATTTTAAATAACCATTTCTCACAGAACCACCCCCTGGTGAGTTGTACTATGTATTTGAAGACTACCACCTTCTATTACGAAGATTTAAAGTCCGAACATCAGTTCAGAAAATGGCATGACGCGTCATGTCGCCATATCCAGAACGATCAGAATTTTTGCAAGTGAAATTTCGTCGCTGAGCATCGTTTCTTGCGCAGGCGCGCGGGTATAGAGTTGTACGAGGAATGCCGAGGGTGACACTGCACAGGATGTCACTTCTTTCGCTTTTTGCGCCGATTTCGCGTTGTTGCGCGCCACAGCCACGCGCTTTTCGTTTTTTGCGCGGTCGCGAGCGCGCTTGCGCGATCGGTACACCCGGGGAGACCTTGATCGGACGGGCGCGATGGCGCAGAACGGGTCTGCGGGCATTATCAATCACGTGGCTTAATGGTAGCTTCAAATGCATCCTCTATCTAACCGAACCCATGGTTCTGTATCGCCTCGCGGGACGAACGGATCTCCCTCTTTTCCCCGACACGCTGTTACGCGCGATCCGCGAGTTCCACGGATCCACGTAAACATTATTATAGTTTTAACGTTATCCGCCTCGTATCTCCGCGCGCCACGGAAAGGATGCGGCTGTTCGCGATTCAAACGGCGCGTCTATAACGCTTTAATCGAACGCTGCTGCTTGCCCGCGCTGATGGATCACTGCTAATGCGTCCGTTTTCAATGTTCCAGGCTGCGAGAAGTGGATGTTAAACGGCAATGATTAACCACTTCGGGTAAACTTCTCCGACCTCGACTCATCTCCTTGCACCTGTATATGATACAGTGGAAGTTCGAAGACCGCTAAATCATTTACCGTTATGGGGTGATAGAAATCCAGCTATCTGATCAAAAATTCAGACTTGAGGCTTTTGCCAACAGGGCTAATCGTTAAACCCTGATATTTAACAGCACCCGTTGGCGGACGTCCGAAGTTGAGTGGATGGGTGTTGAGATTTACCGGTCTTCGAACTCTCACAGTAGCATCTACACAAATTGCTTTCACTACTTCTGAACATTATAGAAAGTGGTCTCTAAACTAACCTTTATATTGAAAGAGACTTTGATTATTAGGTAACTATTACCCAAGTCCATTTCTTGCCCATCCCAATAGTAGCTAATTCAATTTGTCCATAATACTTCTGATCTCTATAACCCTTGATATCCATTCCTTTTACCTTCGTAAAGCACTAGACTGTAGAGAAACTTCCCACTTTGCTACAGTATCCTCCCTACACAGTACTTCAAAGCTCTCCAAATTATCTTATGACACAGAGCCAATTCCCTTGAATAGGTCACAGGTTCAGCCCCACCCCCGCCGCGAACATAACGGTTCCGCGGCGTTTCGAACGGAAGCGCGGTTTTCCAGATGCGCGTAACGCGTCGGTAGTCCCGTGCACCGCGCAACGCATGCGTGCACAGCCCCCATTAAGCCTTTAAGCAGTAGAAAGCATGAAACTATGAATTAGTAGCGAGAGGGCCCAGCGGCGGTAATACCGCGGCAACGCCACCTGCCTCACGGAGCCAGTTAATGGATTTGCAAAGCGCCAATTATATTTCCGATAGGGGCGAACGCGCGAGCTAGCGGCCTTAAGGCGCACTTGCGAGCGCGACCGCGCCACCGCGCCGTTGCGGTCCCGGTAGCGCGCGAACGCCCCGTGGGAAAATCGGCGATTTCTCATGCCGCGTAAAAGCCTGATACCCGAAGCCTTTCTGCGTGTCGACCAGCCGCGGCATTACCGGGGACGTTTTGATTTATTCCCTCCCGTCCCTTTGTGCACCGCTGCTGCCAGCAGCGCGCACTTTCTTTATCGCGCCCGCCGCGAAACGCATCCTAGAGGCACTTCAGCCTGGAATGCGGTCGGGGTTGGTCCCAATGATGATGTTCCAGCTGATGCTTTCGAGAGTTCAGATTGCTGACTGTAGGGAAAAAATTGCGGCGAGTTGTGGCTCGACAGTTGGAAATGGCCCGTTTCAAATGGGGCATTAGGTTTTCCATTTCTGCATTAATTAGATGTTTAGAGTGTTCCAGGGAGTGTGTGAGAAACAGGGAATCGGGCTTTTCGATTTCGCACGCGTGCGATTTTCGCGTCGAACGTGAAATCGCTCCCCTTTTTGCCGCAGTTCTTCGACCCGCCCGACTTTCACTCGCAGCGCTGGTCATATAAAATCAGAGCTAACGAGCGCACGCAGGTTATATAACATCCTTCCTGCATTCGCTTCGGGAGATCCTCTGTTATTTTAATCGTGCTCGCGCGCGCATCCTCCTTCTCGGCGTCGTAATGCGCGGCGATCGATCGTTTTTTTTTTTTTCAGCCCGCAGCGATTCGTTTCTTTAGCACGCCTCTCGTACTCCCGGCTTCGCATCAGCAAATCATCAGCCTCCATTTATTTATTTATTTATTTATTTATTTATTTCACTTGTACGGGTAAAACCCATTTACCGCAACTATAAAATCGGTTTACCGCGGGCAATCGCTATTTTAATGTCACTCTTGAGGACACAAACCTCGCCTACGATCCAACTAAATTCACGTTCACCAGTGTGTAAAAGCTACCCTCGAAACGGGGCGCACAAAAGTGTACAACTCGCTAATTCAGACCACCCCGGACCCGTCCGGAATTAGTTGCAACGGAGTCATTGATAACTACAATTCAGTGATACAGGCAGGATGGACGGTAATCGGTGTAATGATGCTCGGCGGCCGGTGAACGAGTCCCATAATCGGTGCCGATCATCCGAATAATTATTTCGGCGGGGGTAGCCCCACGACTGTAATTTTCGCTCTTAACAATATATCTGTTTGGCCTCGGACACGTAGGAGTAAACCATCGGACGAATGCTCCGCTGCGGAACCCGACAAATAACAGTCAGCGCCAATCAGCTGTGATTGGTGCGCGGAATAAAATGTGGATGCCTCGCTGCTGCCCCGTATCTCCTCTTCGCCGGCGAACCACCGCGCGGCCGACCTCGGGTAAATCTTCACCCGTTCCTGGTATATAATTACTAAGATTATACATATCAACGCAACTAGAGCGAAAAACACTGACCCGGTTGTTAAACCGCCGCGCGTGAGTTGTATCGGCTATCTGCAGGTCGGCGGAGTGCGTACCGCTGGGTAGTTGCCGGTGTACCTTCACTCTCGGTCGTCCTATTTATAACCAAGGATCGAATTCCATCTCGATTGGAAAAGGTAACTGGATCGAGTCGACTAGATCGCTACGAGCGGAGGAAGGAAAAATCGCGTACGATCCAGCGCTGAACGGGCGCGACCGAAAACTCTTCTCCCACGTGGGGATGCATCGACATTCGCGGGTATACATTTCCTACGACGCGTCGCGTTTTGGGAGACAAAGAATCGATTGGGAGAGCAGCGGTACGATTGGATTTGAATTTTGATCTTCCGTTTGCTTGATTTTTTATTCCTCAGATTAGTATTTAATTAATAGTTTTAACTTCTTGCGGGTGTAGGGGGTAGGTTGTCGTTTTGAGGGGCGTGTGGAGTTCAGGTGACACTTTGGGCGGAGCAAGGTTTTGGAAAATGGCCTCTTCAAGCCAGGGATTGTAACCCGCCCGGAGCGGGTTACTAGTAACATGGGACAGTCTAGTCTAGACAGCCATTTAACGTACTCTACTACTCTGGTCACCCGGCCGAAAATTTTTTTACTCAATGAATAACAAATATAATCGTGCAAAACTTTTTACATAACATTCATCTACTTGTGCCCTGCTCAATTTTTTGGCCAGATGTCCAGAGTACCCCCTTAAGTGGCTGTCTAGATAAGACTGTCTTATGTTACTAGTAACCCGCTCCGAGCGGGTTACAATCCCTGCTTCAAGCTCAGAAAATTCTGCTTAACGCACTTCGAGGAAATATTCTGGGATAATGCTTTCGATCCTTTCTAGGAATTGTGATGGTTAAAACGACGCGCACGGGGTGCGAATCTCGGCGTGGAAGCACGCCGACGCCACGCGGGCCGTTAATCAGCGAAGCATCGACTGGCGCGGACATCGACGTCGCAGCAGCGTTATTTCCACCTTTTCCGGTTTAACGCTCGTAAATTATTACGCCCGAGCGACGACTCCTTAAAACACGCGCGACACAAACGGGCATAAATTGCGTCGCACATGCGCCAGCGCGTGTGCGCGCGTGCGCGATGCATCGGGGCGACCCCGCGATCAGGAAAAACATACCTCCAATTAGAACGCGCTTCCTAGGGCGAATGCCTTTTACCGCGGTGCATTATAAATCAGATGATATGTAGCCCGGTTCTTGCGCATCTACATTCCGCCTAGGGAGGATTAATTGGTACCCTCGGCTTTTGGCGAAAGTCGTAATTACTTGCTCGTCCCTCGGTGCCGAGTTTTACGAGCCCGTCGGAGATTTCGATCGGCGCAGTTCCCGTTATTCTTCTGGTTATTGCGAAGTCCGGGATATTCGATGATAGTTCCCAATAATGCACAGATTTAGAAGAGCTAGGCCGTTAAGTTTTACGAACCCTTAAACGTGTCGCAAATCGGAGGACCGTTCGAATACCGTTAATTCCTTGGGTGTGCATTATACAAATTGATACATCGTAACGTGGCTGTATCTCTGATATTTAAAGGACAGCCCGCGACCCGATCTTATCTGGCTATTTCCCTTCGCTAACCGATTTGTCCGAGGTGGTAACTTGCCGCGATTTCGACCTTGTTATCGCTGAACGGCGAACGGGTGGTCCTTGGTGCGTTCGAATGAATATTTATACGCGCGCGGGGAAGATCATTGCGTCTCGGACCCCGAGTTGACCAACATACGATGCGCGTCAAGTCGAGCGCAATTCGTCCCTGAGTACACGCTGCTCTTTGTTCTCGTTGTGCTTGGACGAGCAGTATGCACGCCGCGTTGATATCCGTCCTCGCATAAAAGGCACAATGGGGGGAGACGAGGGGGGAGGGGGGTTATATCCCGCCGCATTGAAATCGAATGATTATCGATCCCCCGGCGGCTCGGCGTTTCTCCTTTTGTTGCTCTTGATTTGCTTATCTCGACTTTCTGCGAAAGTAATCATTGCGAAGGTACGTCCTTTGGCGCATCACGCGCGCGCGCGCCCGCGTCAAACCAACGAGGATAATAAACCTCTCGCGGAGGTATTGTTCGTAATAAAGACGAGGCGTCCCGAGAGTCTTTTCAAGCGAGGATTGTCTGCGCGAGATCGTTATAGAACGTCCGTGCGTTCCTCCTCTCGCTGAAAGGGAAAGCTTATTCGCGCTTACTTTGTACGTTCTTTTTGAGCGAGAAATTGCCTGCAATGGGGAAGCGGGTAAAAATGTGGGTCAGATATGCGAGGCTTTGAATGATAAATAGTATGATTTTTAAGAATATTTGAGTAGTATTGTAGAATATAGATGGAAGTTTCTGGTAGATTTATTAGATCCATCGTCTGACCTATGTCGAGCAGAGTTTTATCAGCGGTGGCTGATTAATGACTGATACGTTCCACTGAGGACTTGCGTGTACGCATTTGTAGTAGCCCACTTCTTATTTCGGACTTTAGACTCGCACCAGCTTTAATTTATTCAGTTAAGGAGATCATTTTCAGAAGTTTTGATTCCCTTAATTTTACAGAAACCTTATACCAAATTCAAAGGAATCTTTTCTACACCAATGGGGAAGATGACTGCAACTTTTTCCCACCCGTCACGCCACCAGCTCACATGCCACTTGTCATTGGTGTGTTATAAAACATTAATATGTAACTGCCAACTTCATACTCTCCACAAATGCAAAATTCGCGCGCAATCCATTCACACATGCGCACTAATGCATAACCGCAGTGCATGCGCTAGTGGCGCCTTCTGCGCCGAGCTTTGCGTCATCTTCCCCATTCTAGACAATTTTCTTTCCTCCATCTCCATCCTTAAACAGTACATCTCAACTGATCAATATTCATAGATCACTTCAGAGACTCCTCAATCTTCTTCACCACTATCAAATGAAGCTTCTGCCTATAGATATTTTATCAGCACAGTGTAGCCCAGTGTGTATCCCACACGAGTTCCATTTCCCACGAGATGTACCAGGTACTCAGGGTGCTGAATCCTCGCGGCACCAGATTCCCTAAGTATGTGCGCGGCGATACTCGCGACGCGCAGCCCGCCTCATCGTCTAAAACCAGCTAATGCGATGCGTCACGAGCGAGCGTTACGCGTGCGGAAATAAATCGTACGGGAAATCGTACGCCGCGTAGGGGCCCCTATTCCCGCATACGGTGCACCGCGAGCGCCCAGGCTCCGATCCCCTTTCTGGCCGCTGGCCGTCAGGTGTCAGGAGCGGTGAACGGTCTCACCTCGGTACCGGGCCCATCACCGCGGCCCACCGTGCGAGCCCGTGCACCAGCGATATAACTCATCTGCGGCGCGGGCCCCGAGAGTGCCGCGAGAGTTCGCAATTACAACGACGGAAGAAACGAGATGGAAGGAGATACGGCATCGCCACTAACAGACGCTCCGGCTATATGCGTGGACCGTGAGCTCTATGCCACGCAGCTACGTATATGCGGCACCTAGCGCGATGGGGATCGAGACTCGTCTCTATGGGAAATTCTCCAGATATTTAGTCGTGCAGACGGGAGGCGTTGGGGTATCGGTGGAGCTTGGAAGTGTTGGAAAATGGTGGAGGAATTGTGGGAGAAGATTACTTTAGATTTGGGTTTTAATTTAAGACTGTCTATTGATTTTATGTAGCTGTTCGTAATAGTACTTTGTGATCGAATCGTGAGTGATCCGAGGGTTAGGTTTTGAGGAAAGTAAGCATTGGTCTGGTAAATGAAATTTATTTTCGAAATTAATCTTTCCACTATGGGCCAGTTTAGGAAAGTGTTCTTTCTTTCTCAAGGTCTTTCTCTCTCGATTTATACCGCTGGAATGTTGTACACCGTTTTTCTTGCGTTTCTTTAAACTGCCGCCAAGTAAATTGAATTTACTCGGTACGCAAGGCAGATAATGAATTTCGCGAGCACCGCAGGTGGAGAGGAGAAAGGCTTCTCGCGCGAAGGGAGAAGTTAGACACGGGCAGCAAGTTATACGGGGCTGTTGACAATCGCGAATAGGATTCGTAGAAGCGTATAATTGCTTCATAGTGAAGGCGATCCCCGACTGCGAGCGGCCCTTAAATCCGTTCTGCATCCGCGAGCACGCGTTCCACGCGCGCAGGTTGCTGCGTCGATATGCATCGTGAACGGGCCAAGATAGAAATGTGCAGGGGGAAGAGAAAGAGAGGAGGCGAGTCAGAGCGTCGTCTAATTGAAGTTTATCGCATGCTCCACTACTGCAAGCTAATTCACGGTCAACGTTGTTATTCGCGAAGATGAATTCACTTTACGGGTAGCAGCGTAACTTAACGTTACACTAGAACCCTAATTCCGCTCCCAATAAAGCTGTTGCCCCGTACATTAAACAGATGAATATTTCCCACCAAATCAGACGCTCTCTGCCAACTGCAACTTCCACCGCCATAATCCCCCGGGCTCGCCAATAACTCCCCATAGCGCTTCACTAATTGCAAAGCATCCACGTTTAGCGCTAAGGGGTGAGGCCCCCCGCGACAAGAGCGCACCCCGCAAACGATAGCCGCGTAGCAGGTGCGCCCAAGGAACGGACGGGATCATCGGGCCTCTCGTAATCGGGCAGTGGTCGTGAAATAAACCCGCCATGAAATGACGAGCCCCGGCAGAGTGGGGGGGGGGGGGGGGGGGCCCAGGTCGGCCGGGCCTCTTCCGCGAGGAGGGTGGAATGTCACCCATTAACATTCCCATAAAACCGCCGCCGCGTGTAAACACCGCAGATAGCGTAAACGGTGGCGGTGAAAGAGGGTCCTCAGCCGGCAGGGGGGCGTAGGAGGGAAGCAGGGGGGAGGGCGAACGAATGAGAAATAGTGACGGCAGGGAGGAGGGAACGGGGTGTGAGGGGGGGGGTCTGTGTGAGAAATCCAATCCGCTTCCATGGGGTTATTATGGTGATAATTTACTACTCCCCTTGAGAGGGCAGCGGCGGTCCAACGCCGACCGTTTATGCACAGCCGTGGAATGCCGCGCCTCTGGTCCCACGGCGAGGCGTTTGCACCTTCTTGCATTTAGAAACGAGCCCTAATCCCGACACGTCCTACCCTCCCCACCCTGTTTTCGTCTCTCGCCGCAGGACGGCGCAGATCGCCATCTGGCGAGGTCCTTGGGAAGCCGACGCGGACAACTTGATACTGATTAATGAGACGCGCGCGAGGACTCGCGGCGCCCTTTATGCCCTTTACGCCTTTTTAAGCGGGACGCGTGATCCGCGAACGGCGCGTTCGGAGAACTCTATTTGTCCGCGGGTGTAAATCGGTGGGTAACACTTTATCGCTACCATAGGCCTCGGCCAAGTGGACCGGAATGTTTGATTGTGGATCAAAGATGATGCGAGAAAGGACTTCTCTTTGCCGACACGACGGAGAACCAATTTAGTACTCGCCTCGCAAGTTCGTTACCATTACGTTGCACTTCCTTGCCGTAGCGGGAGCGCGATTTCGTGTCGTCGTGTTGCCCGCTGCTACGGATAACTGGCACGAAAAACTCGTTTTTAGCAGGAGACCAGGGACATTTCGAGAATTTCTCAAGGTGCTCCGGTACATTTCCTCGCACGATCTTATTCATCACGGTGTATAAATAGCGGTGGACGGACACGGCCGCCTCTCCATGTAAGGTGGACGCGAAGGATAACGTTGAATGCAACTGGGGCAACTCGGCTCCATATCAGGAGCCGCGGAGGACGCTCTTGGACGTCTACGACGATCGAGGGCACGCGGGGGTCAGCGATAATGACCTTACCCTAATTCCATGGCACAACGCCGAGTCATGAATTCCCGAGTGAACAGTCACCAGCGCTGTCCCTGTTAGTTAGAGAGGATTGAGAGTCTGTTGCGCGACGTATATGGATCGTGCCAGATTGGCGTATATGCCAGGTAACAGGCCGGTGCGATCGGAAAACCGTCGGACTGAATTTCCCTTCGAATAGCTGGCGATAAGTAGTAGCTGTAGCTGCATATTCAAAGGGTTTGTGAAATTGCTAACTGCTTTATGGAGGATTGTGGAAAGATATCAATTAATAGAAGAACTACTGGGTGTCTTCGTTCAGTTTGAATGGATTCTTTTCTCATGGTTATGTTGACGTTGTGACACAGAATATGCTTGAAGTCTGACTTATAGGCAAGTCTGAAGTAGATAGGCGGTGTCAATTTTAAGATTTGCTACTGAAGCTCTACTACAAGTTTGATGAATAGGATGGAATGGTTCCGTCTCAGGATATTCACAAGCCGTTTCTAACAGGTCAAAATATTTGTGCCCCTCTACGGAAGCAGATACAGTAGTTCCCCTAGTATAGCCCTGATTCGCAACTGCCTCGATCCACAGCAAGCCTGATTGCTGACACTACCCTCATAGAATTCTTCCAGTCAAACCTTCTGCAGGTGCCAACACTAGGGATCGTCTTGGGGCATGCTTTCACAGTATAATCACCCCTGAAACAAACCCCGAGCTCTGGGGACCAGTGAAACGAAAAGAATTCCCAAAAGACGCACCACACTTTGATATCCCCAACGATCTATACAAACGTGAAAATATCCATGGTTGAAACTGTGCCACAGATCGGGTCCCGGCATCCAAGGAATGCGAGAACGTCGATGCGCGGTATGCAAGCGAGCGCGAGTTTTCCATAGAGCGTGGTTGACGCGCATCGCGAAATCCGCGCGCCGAACGGCGAGGACAGACAGATGCGTGACACGGCTGTCTGCCTATCGTGTCCCAGGACTACGCGCTCGCTGCAGCGCGTCGCGGGTGCGAGCGAGACGGAGATTATGCAACGCTCGCGTCGGCCTGCAGCGACCATATGGTGGCGGCACCTTTATATCTGCCGTCGTTATTGGCGCGAGTGTACGCCCTGTGCACCTCCCGCCCGCGTATTTATCTACTATGCCTCGCCGCTTCTACCGTGCCAATGAGACGCGGTGCAGGTGCTGGCCGCGCTGCCACGGGAACCCATGGGTTCGCCTCAGTCGTCCACCTCAGGGTTTTTCATCGATTCTCCCTGTGGGAATCCCTTAGGACGGGGGTTGTTTTGAAAGTGTTACATGTATAGTGTATAGGGTATTCTGCAACAAGTAGTAGAAAATCACAGAATGAAACGATTAATTTTTGTTATTAATGTTTAGAAATTCGAGCCAGGAGCGCCTGAAGCACGGCAATTCGGCAGAATTTGTTGCTACTTCTACGACGTAAGGTGACGCGCATGCGCCGTTTTTTCATGACCGTACGCAACGCCTGATCGCCGAGTTGCCGTACTTCGGGCGTTCCTGATGGGAATGTTGAAACATTAATAACTGAAAAGCGAAGCCTTCACCGCAATTTTGTTACTCTTGATGTTCAACTTATTTCGTCACGTAGAATCATTTCATGTTCTATTGCTTGTTCCCGAGCACCCTGTATCTGGAAACCCTCAGCGTTGATCTGCACCCCCGCTTAAAAACTCCTCTAAGTCATCTGTTAATGAATAAATCCAAGGTAGCCTCGGCGCCGAACGAATCGACCAGCTTTCTCCGCGAGAGTGGCATCAATCAGCCGGGGCCAGAGGGGGCGAGTAGTCGAAGACCATTAGAGAGAGGCTCGAGGGAAAGGCAGGTGATTTACGCGTGGCCGATACAGGTGACAAAAGAGCGCGCGAGCCTATTCAACGGAATAAAAGCTTTCGGTGAACGTCTATTACGACGACATAGTAACAGTCGACAATTGTCCCGAACCCTTTTCACCTTGATCACTCCGCGGCAGCCCTACGTTAACGTCCCGTGAAGTATCTTATCCCGCGTAGAGAGTACAACGCGCGTGTCTTCATCCTTTTTTTTCTCCCCCGTGGCTGCCCCCCGTACCTCTCCCCGCCCCTTCTGTCCCTCTCCCACGAACTGCGTTCACTTCAACGGCGATAAATCCACGTAAAGGGCCCATATAAAACCTGGAGGGAGAGATCCATTCCTTCGGGGATTTCCTCTAGTCGCGACTATAATCCTCCTCTTTGCTCCTTCGCCACGGAACCCTTCTGCACGCGGCTTGCTCCCTCTCTCCCCCGTGCTCGCGTCCCAGACCAATCGATACGCGATACCAGCTTCTCATGGCGAATCGGTTCTCATGGCCAGGAAGGCTAAGGGAACAGAGAGTGGCATTATATTCCAGAGCGGGGCCGCTGGTAGGGTTGCCGGGCGAAGGGGAGACGCGTGTGCGTGCACTGGTTGCATAGGCAATGGGGGCCCTGCGAGTAATACCATGGCGGAGTATCGGAGGCTTATCGTCGTGCAATTTCATCGCCACTTAAAACGTCATTCGCGGAGGCTTCACCTTGTTATCTGCTGCTAATCGTGTGCTCCTTCTCCCTGTTACGGTTGCGAGGAAACCCCCTATGTGGGTGCGCCCCCTGTGTTATGTTATATACGTGGGGTGTTTTGAGATACTGGGACAAGCGGGGACATATAAATTCCTCGCGACAAAGGATGTCGAGGAATTCTTAACTGCGTTGTGATTCGAGCCCCCGTTTTCGAGACACGAGTGGTTGAGATCTAGGGGCTCGACTTGGGGGGCGTGGGATTCGACCCACTAATATTATATATTAAGGAATATTAGACTTTTTGACGGTCTCTTCCGTACCCCATATTATACATACCTATAACGAGCGGCACACTAAAGGTATAGGGTAAATCCGGGACACGCGGTCGACCTAATATAAAATGGCTATTAAAACTAATATAGATATTACTTATTTTATCAGAACAAACCTAATATGTTCAGAATTTTATGCCGATTCAGAAAAACTGGTCGATATTTGCTTTAAGACAATATTTACTGTAAATCGGGTTGAAAACTGAAGTCGTGACATCTGACCACCTCCCCCGATGTGCCGGGAGAAATGGTTTTCGTCGTTGGCAGAGACCACTCACATAATTATTCATGGAAAATTAACAAAGGATAAAGCAAAATTATTTATGAGTGAATACAACTACGGATTCATTGATATTTAATTTGTTTACGCTAAACAAGTAAAGAACACATCAAAGAAAAAGTGAATTACCTACTGGCGATTAGCAAGGCAAATGAATATAAAAGTGAATAAATAAACTAAATAAAAAAAAGTAATAATAAAATAATAATAAAAAATAAAAAAATAAACAAAAATAATAAAAAAATCATAACTCGACCATCTCACCTTTCTGCAGCGAGACATGGTCTTCTCGTTAGCTTCGAGAGGAAGAGTTAATATGGCCAAATACTTTGGCTGCATTGTCCCTCAATGTCTCTACTATCTTATTATTCCAAACATTAAAGGAAAATAAACTTAGAAGTATATTTTAAATACGATTCTGTACAACCGCTGTTTGACAAAAGAGGTTAAATGTAACATCAATTTATCTTTTATAGCCTATAAATCCAGTAAACCACAGAAGGAAGCGAAATAACGCTATTCATTCAACTATTTGGCTTCTAGAGAAGTAATTGGTCTGCACTTTAATGCATTTTTACATATAGACTCTGAAATATAGCGACACGACCAACTCTCCGGCCCGACCGCGTCTCCCGGATTTACCCTATATAAAGAAAGAATTCTAATTTGTCAATATATAATTGTTATAATTGTACCCACCCCTTCTGTAACTATTACCCCTACTAAAATAATAAAGATACACCACAATCTGTACGTATCCTCACGTCCCCCATCTAGTATAATAAATCAACACCACAATCCCACAAAGTGTTCCTTTACCCTTTAAGGTTCTTGCGTGTGAGTTGTGCGCATGCGTAGTCTTCTTTACGCGCGTTATTCGAATTTACAGAATATACGAATTTAATTAATGTTCCTGCCTATTCAGTTTCTGTTATCACTAATTCTCTACTCACTCATAGCACTGGTCGCTATACCTATAAATATGAATTTCTTATTAAACATGAATGATTATTATCAACTGTTTATCTCAACATAGTTTCTCATTATACACTCGATACGCGTTTCCTTGCGCTCTCCATTAACTCCAGCTGATTCCAGTATTTGGTCCCTCCACAAGCTCACGTCATAAACGGATCTCTCATGAAAACGCGCCTCGTTGCACTCTGCCCTGCTTCCCGTTGCCCGAGCAGCTGGCCCGGCCGACGTTATTAATCCGAATCGCGTGTAGCTCTCGTTAGAGACGGCCAAGATATCTGCTCCGGGAGTTTCTGCCCGTTTCGCTTACAGGGCAATTCCATTTCGATTGGCGTGTTATTAGCTAAGGCAGGGGCGCGGGGCGGAGGATACGGCGCCGCTAGTGCAACGGGAGCGACGGTACCGGAAACAGGCGGTTTCCCGGGAATCCGTGGCGTTCGCGTGTCGGCCCGCTCTCGCATCGAATCTATCTTCTCTGAAACGCGAGCTAATTTCCACGCTGAAGGGACGTCGGTGTCGCTCGCCATGCACGTGGCAGGAAGCTGAAATAATTTCATTGATTCAATTTGCCCGGGGCCGTTAGTCCGCGAAATCCTGCCTGTCCTCGGGCTACCCGCCCCGTCCTCCGTTCGAGCGGCTCTTTTTGGAGTGAAATGAATCAGCGACAGGAACGCGGGAGAGACCGTCACGGGAAACGATCGCTTTCTCGAGCCTTCCAGCGGGAGAGTTAGACGAACGCTAATTTTACGCTGCTCGATCTTTCCCCTTTTTCATCCCAACTTCCGCCGTGTGAAGCAACACGGTCCCCTTTTTCTCCTGGCTTTTTCGTCGCTCCCACTTTCGAGCGCTCGCTTCGGGCGATTTGCAGTTCCCGTCGCGATCGCTGGATAATTAGTTCTCCTTCTTTCTTTGGAGACTGGCGAAGTTTGAAGTAACGAACCAGGGTATCGAAAAAGTGTGGGTTGGAAAAGATATTGGGGATTAAAAAATGACGTGTTGTTTGTCGGGAATTCCATTTTTCAACGGAGTTGATCTATGCGCAGACAGAAACAGGTGAAGTGTTCGAAGGTATTTTCTTGAAGACTATTAGGAATTCTTGTACATCGAAGAAATATGAATGTGGTCCCCAATCTTACTAGTTTTTGAGAAAATATTTATTAGGTATCTTAATATATAAAGCAGAAAGCTTCTATGTGTTTGTGTGTTTGTCTGTCGCCTAAAAACTTTCGAACGATAAACTCTGGGATCGCGAAAAGTGCCTCAGCTCATTAGGGTAAATCCGGGAGACGCGGTCGGGCCGGAGAGTTGGTCGTGTCACTATATTTCAGAGTTTATACATAAAAATGCATTAAAGTGCAGACCAATTACTTCTCTAGAAGCCAAATAGTTGAATGAATAGCGTTATTTCGCTTCCTTCTGTGTTTTTCTGGATTTATAGGCTATAAAAGGTAAATTGATGTTACATTTAACCTCTTTTGTCAAACAGCGGTTGTACAGAATCGTATTTAAAATATACTTCTAAATTGATTTTCCTTTAATGTTTGGAATAATAAGATAGTATAGATATTGAGGGACAATGCAGCCAAAGTATTTGGCCATATTAACTCTTCCTCTCAAAGCTAACGAGAAGACCATGTCTCGTTGCAGAAAGGTGAGATGGTCGAGTTATGATTTTTTTATTATTTTTGTTTATATTTTTATTTTTTATTATTTTATTATTATTTTTGATTATTTAGTTTATTTATTCACTTTGGTATTCATTTTCCTTGCTAATCGCCAGTAGGTAATTCACTTTTTCTTTGATGTGTTCTTTACTTGTTTAGCGTAAACAAATTAAGTATCAATTAATCCGTAGTTGTATTCACTCATAAATAATTTTGCTTTATCCTTTGTTAATTTTCCAAGAATAATTATGTGAGTGGTCGCTGCCAACGACGAAAACCATTTCTCCCGGCACCTCGGGAGAGGTGGTCAGATGTCATGACTTCAGTTTTCAACCCGATTTACAGTAAATATTGTCTTAAAGCAAATATCGACCAGTTTTTTTTTAATCGGCATAAAATTCTGAACATATTAGGTTTGTTCTGATAAAATAAGTAATATCTATATTAGTTTTAATAGCCATTTTATATTAGGTCGACCGCGTCTCCCGGATTTACCCTATACCTGACTAATCCAGATGACTGTGACTATTTGCACAAAAAATATTTCTTTATAAATTCAGAATCTAAATTTCGTGCGAAGCGGAGTAGTAAAGCTAGTTTTCAATGAAATTTCGTCTACGTCCAACGACACTGCCACATTATCACATCAGGATGTCTACAATTCGTAGCAACTGTATACATTAAAGATGAAGATACAATCCCATTCCGTCGGATAATTCGATCCCTCTATTAGCCTCGTTAGGATCGATTTTACACAACACAGAAATTCCAGCGTAACGCCGCGGTTCCCTCCCGCCAGCGGACCGCTACGGAGGCTGGGCAAAAACTCCGCGAAAGGATTCCTGGAACCGGAAGTTTCCCAAGAATGCAGCCAGGACTTACGTAAAAGCTTCACCGGTAACGCGCGCGTTCGCTCTTCATCAGTCCGCATTAATTGGCGCGATTACTCGCCACTCGTAATCCCGCCCGTGGAATTCCGCGATTTTATTACGCGAGCGTACCGGGATGCGCATAGTTTTCCCCCGTGGAGCCTCTTCAATCGGCAACGGGGACGAAATTACCCGGCTCGCCGTGGTTCGTTTCAGTTCCGACGATCTCGTTACAGAGAAATTTACACGTATCTCCTTAAGATATATTCCCGCTTCAAAACCGTATCGTCTCTGATCGCAATTTAAACGGTATTTCGTTTTAATCGTCCCTCCGAGGCAACCGTGGGCAGCGCGGAGCGCAGAGATTGTTGATGGGCTCGAACGTGTTAAAACGGAAGGCGATAAGAACACTCGAGAAGCATGGATCTGAGTGACGGAAGTCGTGTTCAGAAGTGAAGTCTATCGTGATGGCTTTTGATGGGATTGATACTAGAATTTTTTGAACTAGTTACATTAACACATCGACTGGCGCAAACTCCTACCGAGGAAGCTTTGAAAAGGTTCAGAAAGTATGAATGTGAAAATAAGGTTAAGAAGAATAAGCAGCAGGAGTCTAGGAATGGTCCGGTTGGAAGACAGAGCAAGAAACGGGAGAATAAGAGAAAACTATGAGTGCGGTCATCTTCCGGTGATTTGTCTACGAATAACCAATTCTGGGCCAACTAATAATGCCCTACCGAAATACATTTAGTTAAAGATAATAAAAACAAATATATAGGTTCGGATGAAAATAAAATTATATCCCAAAGTAATTGAAAGAATTTTGAACCCACATTGGCTACACTTTTTATGAAGTCTGTCTGGGGGAACAGAGGGTTGAGTGGAATGGTTGACGTCGACAGTCACAGGACGCAAGCCGCCTCGCGAGCGAAATGGTCCCGTCCGTCATTTTGTACATTGTTTAAGGCTACGGTTATACTGGATCTTAGAGCATATACGAAGAGAACTAGTTTAAAATGAGTTCACCTAACTTTTTAATTTTGCCAGTTGAAATTCTAACATTTTCCCGTTACCTATAAATAATAAGTATAATTCAAAATCCAACCGTTTGCCTACCGTTGGATTACTATTACATATAGTACGGTAGGCCCTATAAATGGTTGGGCAACAGTAGGAAAGCCTACCTTGGCCATTTGTTGTTGGCCCAACCTGAAAAAAAAGTGCCAAATCTAACTGTTGACCAACTAATATTATGTGCGTGGCCCAACTGTATGCCTACCAGAATGCTACTAGGGATGTAACCATGTGCATCGTTTTGGAGGAGATAGAGTAGCAAATGGCCCAAGTCTCAAGTAATAACAAATAAATTTCTCCTTGTAATCGATTTAAATAACCAGAGCAAACCTCTGTGCCAATCCTCTTAAGAATATAATTAGAGTTATTCTATTCTAAAATTTCGAGAACGGGGGACTAAAATTAGAAGAACTTATCAGATCAAAGTCGCACCCATCGCGAACCAACCACAGCTCCAGATTCAACATCCAACCCCCCTCATCCCCCATCCCGAGCTAAACGCCAGGCGCGCAGCAGTCGCCGCGATCCTCCTCCAATTTCAAGGTCGTCCATTTACTCCGCGTGAGCCGCTCGATCGAGCGATTAGGCAGCCAGCGATCCGATCGTCCGCTGACGTTTTCCCAGGAAACATAACAGAGTGCCGCGAGCTGGATTTATCGGCGGGCAGATCAGCCTTTAAAGTCCTTAGAGTGTTAAATGACGTGTGGTATCCGCAGAATCTGAAGACCGATCCGCGATCATCTCTCCCCCGACGGCTCTTCCTCCGCTGCTCCTAACCTCCGCCTCGACGACGTCCCCGTCGCCCTCGTCGGCACACCTCCTCCACCGGTCGCTCCCTCGCACGCACGCACGCACGCGGCTCGCGTTTTGATCGAAGGCGCGCATAGGGGCAAGGGGCCAGAGGTAGAGAATGAAGACGTGCGCAACGGCGGCTGGCACCGTGCAATCGCAGGTGGTCAATTAGAATCCCGCGTTCTCTCGCGCACCGCGGTAATCGGCCCTTTACAGCTACCCTTTTTTCCTGCATTTATAATTACGAGGCCTGGGGGCCCAGTCGCGCGTTCCCTAACGATCCACGCCTTCCTTTTACCCGACTCCATCTTGCCCCCCCCCCTTGCATCTGTAACTCATCCTGTTTCCTCTAACCTACCACCGCCATCTTCATCTCTCGTTTTCCACATCAGCCTGCTTCTTTCTGGTTGTCTTTGTTCGCTCGGGACGCCAGCCTGGTTATTTCCTAACGGGGCGCTGTCTTTCACGTCGCTTCAATAAAAATCTCCAATGGATTCCCGTCGTTTCTGGCAAGCCCGCGGGGGAAACCCCAGGGGCTACTGGGTCTGGGGGATTTTGATGAGGCGCGGTGAAATTAGGAGGGCTCGTGTGATGGTAATATATGAACGATGAAAGTGTTACTGCTGAGACTTGCGTTACACTCGCAGAGGGGATGGAACCCTGCATGTTCTTTTGCAATTAAAACACGGGGTGTTTGATAAGTAATATCGAATTCGGTACCTCGCACTGATTCCGCACTGGTGCCAGAAAATGACTTGGATTGGTTGTTTCTGATAGAAACGAAGATAGCTCTATAAGAATCAACCAATCCAAGTACATTTTCCGGCAGCAGTGCAGAGCAGTGATGGGTAAAGACACGAATTTTCGATTTTATACACGACACGTGTCTTAAATGTCGTAAACGTCGTAAATGTAGTAAATGTGTCGTAAATGTCGTATATCTGAAATGAAAATAACTAACCTATAAAACATTTTTCGTATAGGTTATGAAGAAGTGCCAATTTATTAATAATTATAATTCTGATTAAAAAAATTAAATTAAATTAAGTTACACTGACGAAAAATGGATATTGAAAGGTTAGTAAAAGAAACGCATTGGGAAACCAAGAATTTCGATACGCCAACTAGTGACAGAAAATGGAACTACTGAAAGTAGGTCGAAATCCGTCGAAGTCCATATGATTATCAGTGTTTAAATAGACATGTTTTGAAAAACGAGTGTTTTTAAATTTGTTTGAACACTAAATTTTTACTTCTTCAATCAATAAATACTTATTGGGAATGTTTGGTGGGATCCGGCCCTATTTTCAATAGTGTGCCAACTTACCACCAGAGGGCTGAAATTTAGGCCACGTCTCCACTAAGTTTCCCAATATAGAATAATAAATATAATTTGTTTACTTTCACCACACCGGAAGGGATGTTGCACCCAAAAAATAAATTTGATAATAACTTATCAATTTCATTTTTTCTGAAACGGATATTTTTATTTGCATAATTTTCAATTGAAATAAATTTTATTTATTATCGTACATTTATTTCTAATTACTTTACCTTTCACGATTCATTTTTATTAGTTATTATCTAAACAATTACAAAACAATAATTAATACCACGCTTTTGAATACTTTTTTGGGGTTAGGAAAGTGACGTTTATATGTAGTTTTCGACGTAATCGACGTATTCTACAGTATTCTGTAGTATTTTCATGCAACCAACAAGCGAGTCAGAAAGAATTATATTTTCCCAACACTTTAATTGTTGAAACCTTAAAATAATGAATATTTCTATTTACTACATTTGCGACAAATGACACGTATAAAATGGGCTTAAAAACGACATATTATACATACATTTGCGACACGTCGTAAATGCATTTACGACGCGGCGTAAAATACGCGACCCATCACTGGTGCAGAGTCAGTGCGAGGTACCGAATTCGCTATAAGTGACTCGAGCTTCGAGTCACGTGACGTCAGGTTTGCTAAAATTCCCTAGAATTCACTGTTAACATTCTCTCACTATTTTGACTAATATATCTGCGATTACAGAATGAATTCTTCGTAGAACTATTTCATGCATTCCACGAGGGATTATTGAAGCTCGTTGTCTATAGTGTTCTATAAATAGTGATTAAGAGATTCTAATTACGCAGACACGCCTACTGACCTCACCATCGAACGTAACCTAAAAGATCGTCGCCGTACGGTTGCAGTTATATATGACGGTTACGGTCATCGGATCGCGTCACTCTCGATTTTACCAGGGGAATTCACTCTCGACGTAACTTGTGCTGAATCTCCATCGGTAGTAACGCGAGCGTGCGCGAGCGCGCGCGCGCGTGCACGCGGTCGACGCGCACGAGCGATCGCAAAACGGCCTTGCTCGATCGCCGCAGACTGGTTCACTGTGCACACGATTGCACACCCTGCCGGAGTTGCATGCCGGGCCTTAAATTTCACTACGGGCAAATCTCTCATTTCGCTGGTATTAACGATTAACAGCACCGACGATCGTTTATCGACAGTTCCCAGTCCAGCCAACCGTGGCGCTCTTAATCCAGCCCGATGGCCGGGACTGGGCCTGTTTTCACGTACGCGGCTATTCGCACAGAAACTGCAACTCATTTCCTTCTCTATTCTTTCCTCGAGTTAACCAACGTCGACTAATTACGGCCATTAGCCGGGGATTTATGGGCTTGGGCGAGCTTCGAGCTATCAATAGTGGTGCTCCGCTCTGCTAGACGAAGATTCGCTGTATCTTTATCCAGGATTTTTTGGTCCACAGAGCCGAGAGAGTTATTCGATCGCCAATTAGCTATGATAACTGAAGTTCCCGAACGGCTGGCGTTCTTGTTAAAACGACGACTCAATGCGAGCGCGTAATGACACCCTTCTGCGCTGCACTCTTATTACACCGAAATCTTGTAGGATAATTCCACGTCCTGTTCCGCCCGACGTCAAGTTGACTACGATTTCTGCATTCTTGCCGACTGTGCACGAAACGCTATCCAGTTGTTACATCACAGCTATCCGTGAGGCAAACAAGTTCTTTCGGAAAACACACGGTAAAATGAGTTGCAGCGTATCTGATCGTAGCCGGCTTTGGGCCCGCTCACGCTCCCCGTGATTTATTCGGACTGTTAAACACACGAATTCTTCGGGACGTTATCAATCACGTCGACGATTACGGCGGACGGGATAACCTCGATTCGCGAACGCGCCTGCTCGTATCCCGCCCGTAGCCGAAAAAGTGTCTAAATTATGATGTCAAGTCCGATTGGCCACGGGCCCGTAACGGAGTAACGATATCCAGCAAGTATAGCCGGCGGTTCGGCAAATTAGAATTTTAACGCTGATTCATAACCCGCCGCGTGACCGTTGTTTTTTATCGCGTTCGTTTAGAAAGTTCGGCCGGCAACGATTGCAATTCGGCGTTGGTTCGAGTCGGCTGCGCTTTATAACTGCAACTCGCTGGCCGGCATATTCTACTTGTTTGTTTCGCAGATTGCAGCCATGCCCCAGGTATGTACACGATAATAGGTCCATACGAAAGTGTCTAGCGCTAACCACGGGGTCCATTTCAATGTAACCGCTATTCTTGATACGAAGTAGTATACCGAACACTCCTCTCGTATCACGAAAACCCCCAAACATGTGGCCTCGTCATGGAAAGAAGAACCACTCTGCTAAATCATGCAGAGCAGCTCCAAAGAAGAAGCACACCTCAGGGCCCATTTCCAAAGCACAGAGCAACTTCATATTCTTCCACGCGTACCTTCGTTCTCCGTGCTAGTAATTGAATGAACCCACCCTATCGATACCTATCCAGTACCCGACTACTTTCAAATCCCCCCCTCGCACCTAAAAAAAAAAAAGAACGAGTGGAAAGAGAAAAACGGTACCGAAGGTTCCGCGCGCATGTAACGCTCGACGCAGGAAATCTGTCTCGTACTTATCGATTTATTTGCATACCAGTTTTCCTGCGCTCGGGATCGTTTCGCCGCGATCGCGGGCCGCGAGCATGCGCATAAATATTCGGTCGCCGGGTAAATAAAACATCGACGACCCGGCCGGCGAGTAAGAGATCATAATTGCATCCGTTTAATTCGCGCCGATGATACGCGGCCGAGGGGTGGTTTGGTCAGGGGGACGCGCGCTTTCCGTTTATCCGCGAAACGGTCCCCGGCTTCTCGATCCCGGTGGATGATTCTTTTTTTCGATCCGCGCGATCCCTTGGTAATCGATACCATTAAAACGCACCGACCCGCGTATTACCGCGCGACGATAATGTATCCCCGTGTTGGCCACCCTGCGGGGAATCTCGAATAATTATATTTTCCATAGGCGGTGATAATTACAGAATACCACCGGTGGGGCGCTAGAACGGAACAGAGATAGAGACGGGAAGGGCGGGGGGCAGGGGGTGAGAGGGGATAAGCATCATGGGAGGGAGAGATGCGCCAAGGGGGAGTGTGTGCAACACCGAGTGGTGAGTGCACCGCCGAAGACCCTCTGGCAAGATAGTGCCTACCCGAGGGAAAAACAAGTGACAGGCGTTGTTAATTGGCAGCCTCTAGATGGCAATTAAGATTAATAACAAGCTGGCAATCGTCGGCCGCCGATGGTTAGCGGCGCATGCGCGTGTGCGCGCACGAACGCGCGATAGGTTCCAACAGAGCTGCGGCGCGCTGACTATAGGGTACGAAATAGGGGGTGGCTTGAAATATGCGCCTGGGAATGGGAATCGGGCGAACCCGCCCCTGGAAATTAGTGGAAATGGTGGAACGCACTTTTCTCCTACGAAGCGCCCTTTTTTTTTTTTCTTTTTTTTTTTTTTTTGAAAAGTGAGTTTAGGAATTAGTTGGGGTATGCGTGGAATTGTTAAAAAGATGAGTGCAATGGAATGCTCTCTTGAACTTTCAAAGTGGGAATTATAAGCCAACGATTAAAATTACTGTTTGCTGAATCTTGAGGTACCTGTAGTAATTTATGGATGATTTTGGTTTGCATTCTGATCGGTGTGAGAAGCGAAGTTTTTCGGGGATATTGTCATGATTGGAACACGTTTTTTCTGTCACTATGGTAATCGAGAGGTAGAAGCGGACTGGTTCCTCAAACTAACTCGCATGGGACTTTGTATCTCCCTCGTTACTGGTCTTGACCTACCTTAAGGGTTCTCGGCCCTCGGGCACACGTCAAGCGTGTACCTTGCAGAGGAAAAAAGATCGTATATCAGGTAGCCGTAGGACGAGGATCAGCTACAGTTAAGGCATGATTCACACCACTGTGGGCCAGTGGCGGGTGCAACCGACATCCAGCCAATGAAAGTGCGGAAAAGATATTGATAATAGAGAACACTAATAAAATTTATATCTTTTAAAATTTATACCGTTTACACTTTAATCCTCATTTACCAATAAAACATTTTTAATTGACCACCCAATAAAGAAAAATGATTAGAGACTTCTGAATATTTAGAAGCATATAGGTATTCAAAGAAGAAGACCAAGCTTAATGTGTATTCGCGGATATCAATGAATTCGACACCTAAAGTTCATTTCGTCAGAATCAACTTCTACTCGAACGAACAAAAATACTTGAGATACACTCGAACCCATCACTAATTTCCCCAAATAATACCTTAACCCAAGTATCTCAATTATCAATCAAGAAAATTAATGGAAAAGGAGTTCCTCTCACCAAAAGAATTGGAAGATATCCAAACACACTCTTTTCTCGACGAAAGTCATATCAATATCTATTCAAAGACAGTATCCCAAATAAGAAATTGAAATTCTTAATGGAACGCCCCACCTGTCGAGGAATGAGCGTAAATCGCCTCGTCACCTTGGTGAAAAGCGAATGGTGCCCCGTTCTATCGCGAACTTCCCGGTTCGCGATCTTCGCGAGCACCTCGGCGACAAAAGCGCCTTAAGGATATTATTTATTAGCGGAGCCGTAATAAAATGCGACGGAGTGTTCGCTGTCGCTTTCAAATTCACTCTCGCTCCGAGGATCGCTCGCCTTGAGACAAGCCTGCTCACCTGTCCGCTGGTTCGTAGCTTGCACGCGCGCCACTCAATTTCAATCCTTCCAAAAATGGACACGTCCAGCTCTTTGTTTCCCGTTTTGGCCACGGCTGCCACTTTTTTATCGCGATTTCAAAATCGGCCGAGGTCACTGCTTCGCCTTTACTCACTGCCTTCGGAACCTCTTTGGATCGTCGAGTTCTGCCACCCGAGTCAATAAACAGTTGGAAAACATTTGATCAGACGTTGATGAGTCACTTTAGTGTATCGTAATCTTGAGTAACCTTGGGTGATGATTGAAAATACTTAGACTTTGCTAAAATTACTCGACCAGAATATGGAGGAAATCAAATGGGGAGGAGTTCAACACGAAGACAGTGCAATTAAATAGCACAATTGAAGAGTTCCAAATCCCTCGACATTCTTCACAGTACTCCATCCACAAAAAAATTATCCACTTAACAAACGCACCCTCAGCCTATTTAATCACAATATTATATACGCACTATTCTCTGCACGGTAACTTTTCAAAAATCATCTTTGGAGTCTATTCTAGCAAACCCCGCGGAAGTCTCGTCAGGGTTAAGGCCCGAGTACCAAGGCTTTTGCCTCGCGCGAGACCCCTGTTTCTTACTTCTTCCCTTTCTTTTTCCCCCAAAGAGCGCGTGTAATATCGCGGCGTGGAGAACACGGATACAAAGCGTAGCGATACTTGCAACTCAAGCATTAACGAGGCCCGGCCGGCATAAATCTACATCTGGGTTAGAATCTACCTCTGACCGGCGCCTGGCCACGGGACCCTAAGGATAATTAGGGATCGTTAGACGATGCTCGTGTGCTCGTCATTCATGGCTCGCCGCGATTATCGGGGCAAATTGCGTAACCTATTGATTATGCAACGATCGATCATTATTATTGCCGGCGGGTCGGCCATTATGGCGTGCCGTACCCTACTTGCTCCGCCGCGGCGAGTTTTCCATACGCGTCCCCGTTAGTAGCTCTCCGATTTCGCGATTTTCTTTATTGCTTTAAATTACACTGTACACTTATTTTATGTGACGCGCCCGATATTGTCGGGACGATGGGAGCGAACGTTGGGCAGATAAATCAATCGAACGCGAATGGAGCGCCGTTGGGGTGAAAATTCTGCGGGGGATCGAAGTTTCGTGGGATCGAGAACGATGCGGGATCGTTCTTGCGTCTTTGAGATGGAGGAAAGTTAAATTGGTGCAAATTGTTGAACAGAGCTTTTAAGGTTGACGGAAGATCCGTGTAAGTAAAGGGGTGTGAATTTGTTGATTGTTGAATTAGTGGTGGTTTGATTATATGTATGATAACAAGTGTATGTCATTTTTTATAAAAGGAGTATTAGGGAGATTTGAAAGATATTGTCTGCTAGAATCTGGAAATAGTTTGATGGCTGAATGGCACCCCCATCCTTGTGATACCACCTTCTTTTTCGTATTTGTGACAGGTGTGTTATGAAAAATTATGAAGACATTCTTAAATTCGATAAATCTTGTTATAGAAATAAAAGTAGGTTCTACGTGTTTTATTCTATTTTGAAGACCCTAGTCTGACCAAAATTGCCGGTGTACCTAAATTAGGTAACCTAATGTCTACACCAATTTGTGGAATCTTTTCGAAACGCGACAGGAGGACAAATTACATAATGAAAAAGTTTCTTTTCCAAATACAGTAGACGCTAAACGTTCTATCTAAACCCTACGTGTACCCAGCTCGTGTGTCCACCTGTGTCGGGCTTACATAAGAATACATTTACTCATTCTATCGCTATATAGTCTCCAAATGAGGACATGTACAAGGTTTTATGCACAATGCCCTTTCTTTAGTTCCGTTGTACGGAATAAGCGTTTAATTTCTTCTCTGTAGGAAAATTCCTCTGCTATCTCCGCATTTACAAAAATAGGATGACGATTTCGAGACGATTTTTCGATTAATGTCTTCTTTCGTTTTTTATTAATAAAGGAAGAAGAAGAATTAGATCGAAAATCACATGCTTGACTTGACTAGCTGCCATTTCTAAAAAAATAATTTTTTTAAAAATCCACGCCGGGAAGTACTAGATTATAGTCTTAAGAATATTCTTGTAAAATTTTATTCAAATCGGTCGCTAATCTCTGAAATTTTTTTGGTACCGCAAATGCTGTGACTATGAACAGCCCTTGAGAGAAGGGGCTGCTGCTATATGGCATCATTTCTTAAAATATCAAATTTCTCCTTGAAGAGAATACAGCTTAACTTATACGCAAGAAGGTCTTGATTTTTAAATATAACATTTTTTATATGAAAACAAAATCACAGAGTTCACCCTATTTTCCGACCTATCGAAGGTATGCAACCCCTTAAAAGAATCCTCCACTCCCTCAACAAAAACCGCCCCTTTTGCCTAAAAAATTCGCCAAGTCTCGGTCGTGACCCTGCACGTCCAAGCCGATGGCTTTCGTCAAGGCTGGCTAGGAACAGGTTGACATTTGCGGGGAATGTTTCGCCATCGGTATCACCCGTCGCTGGTTTCGGGAAACGGGAGGAGCGCAGGGCGGTTGTGTAAACGACCAGCACGATTTCGCAACGTGTTTAACATTAAAAGGCTCCCGGTGGCCGCGACAAGGCGAGCGTGGGCACGCAAAAGTATACCGATATACATATATATATACATGTGTATATATATTTCGTGGGCCCACGCGCGCGCTCGCGAACGACATTCCTTTCAAGATGGAGGCCCGGTCGGCCAGCAGACAAGTTGATGCCCACGTATGCCCACTACGCGCATCGGGGCGAACACGAACAGCTGTCAAACACGAGAAACCGATGGGAACGCCGTGGAAGTGTTACGATCGGAATCGATGACGGAGCGTGTACTTACCCGGGACACGCGACCTACTTCGAAATTTCTGACGCGCTTTCTTCGTTACGTCCTTCGCGGAACACTTTTCAGACAGCCGCGATGAAGGCTCGCTGGGAAGGGTGTACACGGCTGGCAGGTACCTCTACTTTCTCTCGCATGCAACGGTTACGAAATGCTTGACCGCTTGGGTTTAGGGACTGGGCGAGTTTGGGCTCGCGGGGGTTACCCTCTGGCGGTGGTTTAAGCTGGATTCACACTAGCCGTCTAGCGGCGGCTTGCCGGCTAGTGTGAATCCAGCTTAATGGCCACGAGAAGTTGATGGTAGTCGTAGGAATTGAAGATTGTTTCTGAAGAGGGGAGAATTCCTAAGGCAGATGTGTGGGGAGGTAAATTGGGGTGAAGAGAGATCTGCAAGATTAGAAGACCTATAGGGATAATGGCAAGACCTACATATTACATTTCTTCAGTTTGCAAAATGATCTTTTTACACTTTGCTAGGCGCACATTTGCATTACGGAGTACAAAGTTTGAATTTTAGTAATTGTTGGTAATTATAGTTCGTTTTACTGGTAATAAACTTAATATGTACCTCTTCGCCTGTGGCAACCTATTCCCATTCATACTATTATTCTTCCTTAGAACCATCTGTTTTCTTTGTAGCACAAGTTCATTTCTACGTAGGTTAATTCTGTATGCCACAACTTCCTATTGCGCAACACAGTTGATTGGCGTGTACAAATATTTTTGTACTATTCTCCTGGCAAAATGTACTTCTAATGTCTAAAGGTGCTAACCCATTGATCGCGGCCCCTTTCAAATATAGAACGTATAGTAACTGTAACCTTTGTTTACGATTTTAACGATAAGAATTGGCTTGACGTTGGTGTAAAATATTCACTCACCAAGACGGCAGCATTGTTCGGGAATAATAAAGGCAGGGCGTTCTCTCACTCACCTGTAACAGAAAAAAAATTAACGTTACTCGTTAATAAATCGCTCGTGAACGAGTCGCGAAATACCGTTCATTTTGCGCGGACTGTCGGCGGCGAAAGAAATTGAATAATTATTAAACTATTGTGTTCGACGTTGTCTATTGGGTTTCATGTCACATTGATCGTTACGTGTCTCCCCGATTTCCGGTTATCGCGTAATCGCTATTACGTGACGGTTCCCCTCCGGGCTACAGACACGAGAATAAATGCGGATTTCCCCGGTGTGCGTCATTCGAATACAGTCTCTCGGATTTCCGTGTGATAATGACGGCTCGCACGACCAAGGAAAATACATGGGACAATATTTTGTGTACATGCGAAGGCCCTGAATGAGGAAATTTGTGGAATTGGGATTTCTTAATTCGGAGGATCAATCAGTTGGGGTGCTTTAATTGGGAAACTTCATGATGTAGACTGTAGAGTTTCAGAATTTGCTTAAGAAGTTCGATATGCTGTAATTTTCAAGTGTAGAGAATTCGAAAAATTAGATTTTTATTATTTGGGAATTTCATAATGCAGGAATTCCAATAAATTTGATTTTCTTAATGCAGGAATTTCTGTAATATGAATTTTATAATGCAGAAATTTCAATAATATGAATTTCCTAATGCGGGAATCTGGATAAATTAGAATTTCTCAGAGTAAGAATTCCAATGAATTGGAATTTTCTAATGAAAGAATTCCGATAAATGGGAATTTCCTAATGAAAGAATTCCAATAAATGGGAATTTCCTAATGAAAGAATTCCAATAAATTAGAACTACCTAATGCAGGAATTCCAATAAATTACAATCTCCGAATGTAGGAATTCCGCTAAATTAGATTTCCTAATTTGGCAATTCGAATAAATAGGATATCCTAATTTGGCGATTTGTATAATTAGAATTTCCTAATTGGGCACTCCGAATAATTAGGATCTCCTAATGTAGCAATTCGAATAATTAGGATTGCCTGCCATGGCTATTCGATAGATCAGAGTTTCTCAAATTAAAAACTTACTAAAACCACTTCAAATTCTGTCACAACCCCCATCTTCACACTATCCACTCCCATTAAAACTCCCCTCTATGTTGCCCATCAATATTCACAATAATACAAAATTTTCAACACTCCGCACGCGATAATTTCGGCGAATCATACGAGACTGAGCCATACAATGCGATTAATTGGCGCGTCCGTGGCTCGATAAGTCATCGAGCCCACACGAGGCAGAGAATGCAAGGCGCTGGGGGCTGCACAATGCGACGGATTATATGTTAACTTGTATAGAAGCCGAGCAGCGCGACGATTTAAAAGTAACATTCCCCCGCGCGAATGAATTACGACGATTCTCCTTCGTAACGTGCGCGATCGAATGTAGATCATTAACAATGAGTTTGTCACGGTAGATGACGCATAAAGTGCATTCAATCGGAGCGTTACGTTGCAGAACTGCTGCGTTTTGCATTTGGATTCCACGCGCAATGGGCTTACGTTGATTCTGCTTGGAAAATCCTGCGTTCCTTTACCATTCTGTCCTTACTTTCTAGAGAAAGTTGCGATGCAAATGAATATTTCAGCCGAGATGAAACGAAATACAGTTTAACACGTTTAATAACTTAAACGAACTGGCTCCATTGCTGGGCAGATAAGAATGTGATCGTTTAAAAATTTGCATATCTTATTGATATTGTAAGAATATTAACCATTGGCATGGATTACGGAGAAAGGGTGGCCCCTTTTGTTTTAAGTTTGTTCAATTTTTCTGAATGTATAAGCATCACTCATAAAATATCAAAGTGACACAGATATTGATAAAATTGCAGGTTTCTAGATTCTAGAGTAGATATCAAAAGTACAGAAACATATGCCACTTCCATCAACACTAACTCAACATTGAAGGATAAAATAACCTTTCAAAGTTTCCCTTCTCCGATCTTATCTCCCCCATGATTCATTAAGTCCTTTGCCAATAAAACCAGCCTCTTAATTTCCTCCATTCCACCAGCCTGACAGCTTCATAATCGACAGTAAACCCTCCCCCGAAGGAATTAAACCGTCATCAATAGCCACGCGTCCCAATCACTCTTACCTCCTCTCAGCTCAATAGATCTTCCATCAATCTCAAAATCTTAAGAGGGTAGGTTACCCTCCAAATTTTCGAAAATCAGTTTTTAGGATGTTTGCATATTCCGTTTGCAAATTTGTTTATCAAAATTTTGCTTCCCGCGCAAGATAGAGACTGTCCTACAGATTATAAAAATGCCTTTACTTTGTGTTTTAGGTAATTCGCCTGTCCGGAATCGTGTTCACCATCAAACGGTGCATCTCGTACACGCTCTCACATTTATATTTATAACGTTTTTCCCAATAAATATATTTAAATGTTTCTTTTTGCGCATTAAAGTCAACGAAATGACGCTTAAAAATTCAAACAAAAATTATCTCTGCATTCATTTATTACTTCAGAATATGCGTTTGAAGAAGGGCCTGATTTTTGTCTGTTGTGGGTAACCTACCCCCTTAACTCTCGAAAGACGGACAGTACAAGCAACCGCACTAGGAGTCTCGTGCCTGGATCCATTTAGATCAGAAATGGGCAAAATTTTTATTTAAATAAAAATTTCGAATAGCGAATAATAAAATTAACTTTACTCGTCGAATAAATAATCGTTATTTAAATAATTGTTTATTTGTTTAACACTCAACTGAGATTTAGACCGATGGTACCTACCACACTCTACTTTGATTTTCTCTATTATACTAAAAATATACCAATGCCCTCGACAATGCTACGCTTGGGTCAAAGGAGACCCAGGTACCGTCAGGCTTAATACTCAAGTCGCTCCACAGAAGAACGATACATAAATAGTCCTTCGGCTGCACCGTACGGAGAACGAAATGACAGTAACAGCCGAAATTCCGTCCCGCGTTTCAGCGAAATCTGCGAAACGTTGGAGCGTTCCCGCATTCCAGTTCGCCCGCTCGAAAACTGATCGTGAGGCGTGGTGCCCCGCGGAATTCCTCGCGTCGCCCGGCAACCCCTGTATCAGGATCCTGTCAACGAAGCTGCCGATGCGACAAGCAGAAAATCGGCGCTCGTGGCCGTGGAATTCGCTGTCTTAACGCGGAACGCTCGTCCGCGAGGCCATCGACAGATATACCGGGCGCGGGACCGATCGCGCGGAAAGTCCACCCGCGATTTGCATAATGAGAAATTATGCGTGCGCCGGCTGAAAGCGTACCGTGACACGTATGCAACGCGGGGCAAGGGGGTTGCAGGGTAGGCTGCAACCCGGCGTGCTCACGCACACGATCCCGAACGTGTCCTGTCGCGATCGTTATTGGTTATTTACATCGGCGTCGAATCGGCCCGTACCCACGTGAATTACTTGGCGAATTCTGCGGCCGGCCGGTAATTACAAGGGTTCACGCCGATAGGGCCGGGTACGGGGATGAGTCATGGACCAACAGGCCCCGAGGGACGTGGGAAGTTGGCAGCAAGCGTTCACTTTGGATTGTTTCTCGTTTAGGGTATCGTTAGAAGCTCGTTCCTGGAATATGAAGTAGCGCGGTGCTAATTTGGGAGCGACGGCAGGTTTCTATTCGGCGAATTCGGAGGTCGAGGGTGTACCGTCGAGTGGAGTAACTTCGGCCACAGAACTAGATTGTAACAGACAGTCCTCAAGCATCCATCCATTGTACAGCAGGTGTTATTCTCAAAGTGCCTTGGACAGCTTTAATGGCCCACTTCAACATGCAGTTTGACCTCGGTGATTGCCGAATATTCGGTATAGGGTGGGGGCAGTGTGATGACGTTCAGTCTTTGTTTAGAGTAGCATATAAGGTAAATGTACCAATACCCGGCCGCTGAAGGGGCTTAAGGAATAGCGGCAAAGTTTGTCTCCTAATTTAATTTGTAAAACCATCATGAAATAAAAAACTGTTGTTGAAATGTTGAAGATAACACAATATTATACTATTGGAAACTGAAAAAAAAAGTTTATGTATTATAATAGACGTATTTATTAATGAAAATACGAGAACATGCAGATATCCCAGTAAGCGGACAACCTAAAACTGCATGTCTCAATACCTGAATTATATCGTCCCAGTAAGCGGATAACCTAAAAATGCATGTCCTGATGTTCCGATGTCCCAGTAGTCGAACATTTAGACTTGTTTAAAAAAATATTAATTTTCTTGCAAGTTTAACCATCTTAAACTAAATTTAAATCTATTTACTATTATAATAATGTATTATTATAATATATAAATATGAAATGCAGTCAATATTTTCTTAGTAAATGAGTGGCGTTTCTTAACGGAAGCCATAGAAATTTCTCGAAATCTGCTATGCGTACGAAGTGTGTTACAAAATAATTATTTCTATCTAACGATTTTCAATTTTCTATAATAATGATTTTAATTAATATTGCTAAATACTTATGCATTATGGTACTATTTTTTGTTTCTAATTACATTAAAAATTAAGCTTAAAAATAAATAAAATTCGCATTGTTGTTCAGGTACTGGGACATGGCCGGGCACTGGTACATTTACCTCAGCAGCAGAAGATTTATGGTGAATTATTCTGCTGGCTTGTCAGGGCTGAATCGAAAGACTCTGTTCTAGTGCCCCTTTTTACACTGCCGTTAAGTGGGTATGTAGAAATACAAGGAACTTTCACGTGTTCTTAATTTCCACTGATGCAGATAGACAGGTTCCTAAAGACTGTCGCTATCACTTTCTTCTACACCCTGCATGAATTTAGCTGCAGAACCGGCGAGGAATAGATTTCTTTGAAACTGAAAATCCATCGAACTTTCTCAGATTGAATTACGAGGAATTTTGTTAGCGTGCTGTTATTAGTTTTCCATACTCTCTTACTCATGCAGGAGACCATTCCGCGAAGGATTTTCTCACGCAAGAAGAATATAGGTAAAGTGATTCATCGATCGTACCGCTGCTCCGTATTATTGCGTCGTCCGAGCTGCTGAATTGCTCGTTGACCAGCAGTCGTTTATTATTCCATATCCATGAAACGTAACGCTTGGGAAAGCGCCAGATTATTGCACGAGTTGAATCAGTTTCCCAACAGAGAAACCCGAGAAAATGCGCAGCGCAACGCGGTAGCGATACCTCTGTTAATTGCAAATCGTCTGGCTGGAACCATGTCGTTACCACACGATATCGTTTATTAATTAGCCCGTTAGGTTACGCGGGGCGAATGGAAAGATACCGTTAGCAGCCAGTGCGAGATCGACGGTTTCTCCGGGTGCGTTGACCGATTGGAAAATTCTAACTTGTTCCGCCACTGGCCAGCTACTCGCGTCCAAAGTTATTGCACCTAATCGATGTCTCTCCGCGGAGTGAGATACAGTCTGTGCGGAGCTTTTGCTCTCATAGCTATGCAAATGTTGTTGAAAACACCAGGTAACCTGGTTGCAAGATTAGAACAAGGTTGCGCGGAGATTACATCCTCTTTCGATATCTCCAGTCACGTGCAATGTGTATAATGTCTCGGTGAAAAGTAGGCAAAATTCCTCAATTGAAGTTCTATCTAGGAAATTAACTTCGGATAACAAGAATTCAGAGTACATTCTTGATTACGTTCAGAAGAGTTATCAGAAAGATAAATGTAGATATGTGTAATACTATAAATTGTAATGCAGATGATACAAATGATTGTTGTATTTTAAATAGAATGCCAAATTACTTTTACCAAGGCGGTTGCTCCAAGTCAAGACTCGGCCAGACAATAATAGCAACAAGAACGTCTGCATTACGCAAAGTGGAGAAATAAGCAGATGTAGAATGTGCATTAGTAATTTGCGTAAATAGCAGGCTGCAGCAAAAACTCTGTATTTAAATCCAACTACAATTCCACAGCCGATGTAACCAGCGCTAATCGCCGAGAACCACCACCAGGAAGTTACTGTTTTATTAAAACAAAGTTGTTTTAATGTGCTGTGTAACTAGCCGTTGGACAGTGCCATTTTTCTAGAACCGATATCAGAGATTCGATACACCTCTCTGTTACTTAAATACCCTCTATATAAATGTGCATCGATATAGATTAGCGGTTTTTGAGCAACAACGTGCATTAATGCGATCGGCAATTACGGGCACGACATTCGTATTCGACTTCATTCCGGACGAGATAGGGGCTGACATTTCAAACGGTGGCGACCGGGGAAAACGACAAACGAGACAATTATTTCGCTCGTTTCGTGCCGTTTAACGCAATACTGGATACGCTTATAATAAGCAGCTGGTTATTCTCGGATCATTGAGCCTAGCCTGACGTAACGAACCCGTCTGATTTCCATAGTCGTCATCCAGCTACATACGTTCTGTTTCCGCGAGCCATGTTCTACGAGTCACGCAATTTCCACGCTTCCCCCATTGAATCAGGGGTGCGATCAGGATTTTGTAAGGGATGCTTAGCCTGACAAGTAATTATTACAGGAATATTAAAGAATAGGGGAGACCGGGGCTAAGCCGCCACCGGGGCTAAGTCGCCACTTTTAAATATCTCCGAATCTATACATCGTATGATCTCGCGGTCGATACTGTAGATCTTCAATCAGATTTCAATGCGATCGACAGAGTATGGTGAATTTAGGTACTAAATTGTAATTTTTATTTCGTTGAACGTGTTGGTTGCTATGAAAAGTGGCCGAAAGTGAATTTGTTTTCGCAACGAAAATGTCGGTTTGCACCTTCGCACTCATCGCGGAAAATCTAAAGGTAAGTGATTCTTAGAGAATCAATAATAACACATCTTTGAGTGTTTTCCTTCAAACAATTTTCATTTTCTACTAACAATTTGGTACGAAAAGAAGGTGGCGACTTAGCCTCAGGGGGTGGCGCCTTAGCCCCGGCGATTTTGACATTTCAGAAAATACACCAACGTCAATTTTTCGATTTCTTCATTACACTATGCCAGATAAACATTATATCGTATAGTAATTTTGTAGCTGAGGCTTTACTCTTTCCGACAGTATAAATATGTACGGTAAAATAATTTATTTTATTGCCGAAAATTGGCACCGCCAAAAAAGTGGCGGCTTAGCCCCAGTCTCCCCTACATATAAATTCTTAAAGAATAATTCAAGAGCCCTTGTAGAAAACACTGTAGGTATCAAAATTAAAAAAAGATTACTATCGGAAAATGATATACGTGTCAATGGTAATACTATAGTATGGAATTTTATTTTTGGCACTTACCAGTTTTTTCTACAGGGACTCTTCAATTGCAGAGTCGAAGATCATTAAATGGTTCATGTGTACCACTGGCTCAGTTAATATATTTTATCAAATGTTTTTTTTTAATAATCGAAGAATTATTATTTAGTATTCAGTCCATTTGGTGTTTCCACTCTACAACTGAGTTGGTTGAGTTATTATAAAAGTGGAGGCTAGCGAGAGAGAGAGAGAGAGAGAGAGAGAGAGAGAGAGAGAGAGAGAGAGAGAGAGAGAGTGGTGGAATACGAGCAGCGTTATTTAAATCACGTGAGTTTTATCATCGCTTTTAGATGCACCGTCGTATTCGTAATCCTCATTAAAGTAGATCGATGTTGACGTCGTAATCAACTCGCGTCGGATGCTTTCAAAGACATGCAAATTCAACCTGGCGGACGTTTAATTTATGTGGACGATAACTGGCGTAATTTACACTGGCCCATCGTCGAAACGGGGCATAAGGAGATCAGTGGAAATTATATCGCGTAATTTAATTAAGAAGCGTATCGTTAACTTCAGGAATCGCGGCTTGATATAATCAGACCGCTCCGAGGGTGTTTAATTTCTTCGTATCACATCCTCCGATGCAACAACTGTGCGTAATCGCGTAATTACGCGCCCATTTTCTATGATACTTCCTCCACGAGCAGTTATGAATATATTATTATTGCTGATACTATTTTACCCCGTATGTACTTCTTATGTCACCGTCCAGCGGAAAAATAGAAGTACCCCGATCGCAGAATATTCATGGAAGCCAGGAAGATTTATCGGACGCAATTACCTCAGATCCGAGGATCGTCGAGTAGCTTGACAATTCCCAATTTTCATTTTTCATCACAGCAGACTTCGCGATTTTTATTTTTAATCCTTGTCCCTAGAATCTCCGATCAGACAATCGAGTCTCGCCAGGGAAGGTTTCGGCCTGGATGAGCTCCTTCTAGGTGCAGTCGGACTCCAATTGAATTGAACTGAGTAATTTGTAGAATTTGTACTTTGGCAAATAATTATAATGACAGGTTAGGTATTTTTGCACGGAACATCAATTGTGTTTAGGTCTGAACTGCTTAGAGTTTTCTATGGTAGGGTATGATATTTTCTCTTGGAGTTCATTTGTCCAGTTGTCTATTCAATTTTTGATTTCGCTGTATTGTTGTTATCGGTTACTTTTTATTTTGTTTTTGGTGTTTCTGTGGCTTATAGTCTCGTGTGTCATAATGAATTTCGTTTTTCATATTGTAAACAATAGGGTCTACCCGTAAAACGAAATAAATAAACAAATAAATAAAATGAAGAAACACATGGATCCTAGAATATTAGCCCCTAATACTTAACCAGTCCTCCAAAAACTGGCAAAAAATATCAAATTACTAAGTTGTCTGACAAAACTCGACGAACATACACCTTCCTTCCAAGAAGCACAAACGAATTTTAACGAAATCCATAAAACGACTTAGACATAAGGTATCCAAGTCTGTTCCTCACAAAAATGTTTAAACATAAGCCATCTAATATTCCAAGCTCCGTCGATAAGCCTGCCTAACCATACCAATTGAATCATTGCATACACCCCGTGCGGGGACCGCCGATGGGCGTCCATTTAGTACCGCGATGAAATGCGACCGGAAGATTTCCGCACACGACGCACGCCGAGCGTCTCGACATCCCTACCCAAAGTTTATAGAAATCCCCTAAATTCTGGCGTCACTCCCGCGTTGCTCGACAAAATTCCCAGCTGCCCGTTCGCGCCCGTATGCGTCATCCCCGGCGGCGAAAAAGTGGATCGTGGCAGGGAACAATCAACGCGAGCAAGCACTTGCTCGTCGGGCCGGCAGCGCTATTAATTACCGTTAATCGTGGCAATTAATCGTGGCCCGCTCATGCCATCTCGGTATGAATTACTATGTTGCGGGCCGTGTACTCGTAATTCACTGTCGCCGTCGTACGAGTTATCGTTTCTTATCGAGCTGGCCCGCTGCTGGCCGGCCTGCTCCTCTCTCGTCATCGTCCTTCCGCCGGAGCGTTTCGCTCGAGCGAGACGGTGTCTGGGATAACTCGCGCGGCGTTTAGCGCTGCTTTGCGCAACCCCGGCTGGCCGATTTTCCGACTCGATAACGCGATCGGTCCACGAAAGGAAAAGTTGTCCCCCGTACCCTCCCCTCCCAGCGCCCCGCTGCTGGTCAAATCGGAGCGTTCCGGCTGGTTGATGACGCCCGAGCCGCACGGGATCGCGAGGGCTGTCGTGTTACGTGAAAACGTGGCTCGAACTTCTCAAGGAGGTCCGGTGACTGCGCGGAACAGGTAATTCGCGTCTAGTTCTGACCTGTCGCCGCGCGACGGCACGCAGAAACGGCCTTCTGCGGTCGACATAGCTGGGCTGTCGACCGTAGACACCGGAGGGGGGTGTTAATGTGCTGGGAGAGCGAAATTGAAAGGAGGGAAATGAGGGAAGTGGAAAAAGAATGGTATGGGGAAACAGTATCATGGGGCGGTGGTAGGCTAGTCAAGGGGTGTGTAGAGGGTATGAAGACTAGTAGGGTGACTGTACCTAATATCGCCAGTGTTCCTAATATCGCCACTCGCTATATCTCTTAAAGTAAGCTCTAAAATTTATCGGTTATGCACTGAATTAGTACCTAAACATATGTAGGAAGACATACTATAATTGCAGCATCATGTGATCAACAATTACAGAAAGGGAAGGATTTTAGAGAATCTTAATAGTGTAAAAATTTATTGGACTATCACAATTTTACGTCACATTCGGAGAAGGTAAGTCTAATAAATCTGTGAATGCAAGAATATCTACTAGAAATACCTAATTAATGATATACTTAAGAAATGAAATCGATTCAAATATTTTTCGTAATGAAAATAGCGTTTTTCTTTTAGCAGTATGCGTGTTCTCAATACCGCCTACCGGAGAACAATGGTTTCGATGTAGGGTAAATCCGGGACACGCGGTCGACCTAATATAAAATGGCTATTAAAACTAATATAGATATTACTTATTTTATCAGGACAAACCTAATATGTTCAGAATTTTATGCCGATTCAGAAAAACTAGTCGATATTTGCTTTAAGACAATATTTACTGTAAATCGGGTTGAAAACTGAAGTCATGACATCTGACCACCTCTCCCGAGGTGCCGGGAGAAATGGTTTTCGCCGTTGGCAGAGACCACTCACATAATTATTCATGGAAAATTAACAAAGGATAAAGCAAAATTATTTATGAGTGAATACAACTACGGATTCATTGATATTTAATTTGTTTACGCTAAACAAGTAAAGAACACATCAAAGAAAAAGTGAATTACCTACTGGCGATTAGCAAGGAAAATGAATACAAAAGTGAATAAATAAACTAAATAAACAAAAATAATAATAAAACAATAATAAAAAATAAACAAATAAACAAAAATAATAAAAAAATCATAACTCGACCATCTCACCTTTCTGCAGCGAGACATGGTCTTCTCGTTAGCTTTGAGAGGAAGAGTTAATATGGCCAAATACTTTGGCTGCATTGTCCCTCAATGTCTTTACTATCTTATTATTCCAAACATTAAAGGAAAATACACTTAGAAGTATATTTTAAATACGATTCTGTACAACCGCTGTTTAACAAAAGAGGTTAAATGTAACATCAATTTACCTTTTGTAGCCTATAAATCCAGAAAACCACACAAGGAAGCGAAATAACGCTATTCATTCAACTATTTGGCTTCTAGAGAAGTAATTGGTCTGCACTTTAATGCATTTTTACGTATAGACTCTGAAATATAGCGACACGACCAACTCTCCGGCCCGAAAGCGTCTCCCGGATTTACTCCAATGCTTGTTACAGGTGAGGTCACGAAATGTGCGGAGTAACCGAAATAAAATTTATTTGTCCAATATGTACATCGGAACGTAAAAAATAAAATATTTTAAAAATCTATATTTTCAAATTTCTATATTATTCTAATAAAAATGAAATCAAAGATGGATAAAAAGACATTTATAAAGCAAGAAATAATAAAAGCACATGTGAAAATGACTTTAAAAACTCATATATACATGAATTAATCAATATTTCTTGAGTAGGCGATATTAGGTACACTTTTTTCAGGACCCGATTTTTGCATGTCTTACGTTTTTTGAGTCCTAATTAACAATTTGTAGGTTTCAACGATTCTAACAGACGCTACACGAAAGATGAATAATTTCTCTTTACTTTGAAACGAACTGCATGGAAAAATATCAATTATTATTCAATCGACCGCGATTTAACGTTTGCCTGGCGATATTAGGTACAGTCACCCTAGGTAGATAAAAAGGGGCGGTGATAGTAGTGGAAATAGTAGATACAGAATAATTAGAATGTATCATAACTAATGATATAGCGTAATCAAGGAGTGAGCAGTGGTACTTGAGAATAATTGACTGGGTAGTGGTAATAATCGCGGAGAGCAGTTGAAGGGTTCCAGAAGCAAAACAGTAGTATCCAAGTAATAGTAACGAGCAATAAACCAGTGAGGGAAAAAGGAACGAGGGGAAAAGGGAAATCGTGGAAGCTAGAGAAGGAAAACCAAGATGACGGGGGGCAGAGTCTCAGATGCTTGAAGAAGCGACGGAAGAGAGAGAGGCAGTCCAGGGTGGAGGAAGAAGAATCGAAGGACTCGTGCCATGGAAAAAGGAGAGCGCGCGGTGGAGTAAATGTCAACGGTTAATTGCGAGTACCGGGACTAATATATGCGTTCGTACTAGAATGGACTCTCCGTAGGGGCTATTTCACCGCGTACATAGGTTGGAAGCTGCCCGCGGACTATTACCACTGTAAATCAATCGACAGCAGCTTTACAAGGCGGCTGCGGTTGTACACGTGGTGTTTAATTAAACCATTATTCGCCAGTTGAAGGTAAAGTGCTGTCCGAATGACGAAATGCCGATAAGCAAATGCGCGTCCGCGCCATAATTAGTGCGTGGATCGTTGCGCCTCGCTTGCAACCAGCATCTATAGCGGATAGCTACGCTCCCGAACGAATCGCACCCCTTCTATAAGCGGAAGAATAATTTCAAGAATAATGTTATTTCTTTATGTTTACGACAAATGCCAACATATTTCTTCCATATTTGATTAACGAAGCAACAATAGATCAGTAAAGTGTATTCTTTATTGCGCATAGTTATCAAAAAGCAACCGTTTTTCTAAATAAAAACTTAACTTAATAACTAAGTACTACTTATTCTGTGAAAATATATGTATATTTTTCAATTAGCGCTCTCCTTTAAATGCCAAGTCAAAGTCATAATTTTGTAAACAGTTTTTTCTAATTCACACGAAGTTGCTAAGGATGGAGCTGCACCCCTCTTACTGTAAGGTTCCCAATTCGACTAATAGGGTAGAGGACCCAATTACTGCCACCTACCCAATTACTGTCACCCTAAGCTGTTTTACTTAAAATAACGAATAAATCTTGTGAAATGATAAATAAAAAAAATTTAGCATACAATTGAAACTGTTATTTATACGATACAAAAAACAGCACTTAATTTTTTCTTCGTTAATTTGGATAAAACGATCAAAAATTTTAAGCGGATATTAGGAGAGTGAAAACGATGACTTCCTTACTAGCGAAAGAGAAAACAAGCCGTTAAAGAAAATGCTGTAATTATAATATTTAAGCTATTATCATAACAAAATATAATGTTTTAGATAATATAAGCATCATAGAACGTAATAACGATCGGAATTCAGCGATTCATTAAGTCTTTTTATTTATTAATTGGGTGACAGTGATTGGTACAAGCGTTTAAATCATATCTGGATTACTGCCATGGCAGTAACTACTCATGTGAATACAGCGTGCCGTCATTACTAACACCCAACGTCATTACTGTCATTTCGTTTATTGTGCGATCTAACCTACTTTGGATTAACCTACCAAGGTCTTCCGACTTTGGTTGAACGGATAGCTAGATATTGAGGTCAGCGTGCACAGTTGTAAGTATACATAAATATTTTTTTAAAGCAAAAAATGATTTTTGGAAAAATGACAGTAGGTAGGTACAGAAATTCAGGTGGCAGTATTAGGCCAGCTGGCAGTAATTGGGGTGTCAGTATTAGGTTAGCTGGCAGTAATTGGGGTGTCAGTAATTCAGTCAAACACATTTTAAGGGTGTCAGTAATAGATACCGAAATATATTTTTGAAATTGATGATTTTATACATAAAATTCGAAGTTTTAAGCTTCAGCAAATTTTGTTTCATCAAGTAAACATATTAGACAATAATAAGTAACAAGGACAACATTATACATTTAGTCTATAAGTACAAAACTATAAGATAATGTCAGAGTCAACGCTTAAAGTGTCAGTAATTGGGTCCTCTACCCTAGGTGCAATTGCTATTTGTATTAAAAGCTCCTTAATTTTGCTTATGCAAACTCTTAGCGTTACGCCACTCGAAGATTTCTAACGAAACCGGGACTGGGATGAATTTGTACAAACACTTCTCATTTAACACTTCCAACTCCACGTTTCCACGCTCCGCGTCCGCCGTCCGCGATTCGTTATCGCGATAATATTCCAACGAAACAATGCCTCGGATCGATCCGGATCGCCACGCGAGACCACGCGAGACACACGGGGCGATCTTTTTTCCCCCACAGGCGCGATTTATCTTCCAGCGCCGCCGGCGGCACAGCTGAATCCGAAGATTGAACGATCGCTATCCATAAATCTATATTCGCGATGGTATTTAGAGTTTAAAAAGAAACCACTCCTCAGCCCGCGCGGATCCCCATTAATCTCCGATGGCCGGCTGATTGAAAATCGTTTGACGTTTGAATCACGAGCGGCGGAAAGGGCCTCCCCTTCATCTGGACGCGGAGCGCGGATTATCGTTCCCTTTAATGAGCAACCGAGTTTATTATCCCGTAACGATTAGAGCCGCTTGATAAACCGATAGAAAATCCACCGTGGTCAACGAGATAAGGGGAGCTCCCCCCTTCGCCCCTCATTGTGCCATCGCGCAGAAACCAGGAACAGGCAACGGTGTTGAACGTGAACTTGTTGCAACTTCCGTGTTCCTGTATCTGCGATACCGTGTGTCTCTTAATGCAACGTGCCGAACGAGGGAATAATAATTCCGCGGGAATCGCTTGCTCGTGGGACGAGCGAACAGGTGGTAATTAGCGGGCATAGAAATGTATGGGTATGTGGATAATAAATTTGTTATTGGGGAAGAGTCGACTTTCTAATAGTAGAATTAAATTAAGCCTCGAATGATTTTAAAGAAAATAAACGTTACTTTTTAGCTGGTTAATGTTTATGTTGAGAGTAAATAATTTTCACGGCGAAGCACTTGTAAGGTGAATTTTCTTTGGAATAAATAATAGTGGATGTATGTTCCCCGATTATCTGTCGCATATTCTTTTGAAAGTTCCTTTTCGAGTTAATAATTGAGGTAAACTGCGTACGTGCAACAATCTCAATTTGTCCCCGCGCACCCTTCACTGTCTTCCTCATCCTTGACCTTTCCACTGGCGCACAGCACCTCCAGCAATCCGTCTCCAGAAGCTTTCGCTTCCCGTTCCTGTTCCCTCGCTTTTACTTTTTCATTTTCCACGCGACGGCGCGACTTGATCGGTAATTTGTCGCGATAGCTTTCTAGCACGCGCACACTGCACGGTGTATCGTAACACGCCAGCGCAGTTTCAGGCAATAACACGTAAAGCACTTATTGGAAAAATGATTTCAACCTCGAATCGAGATTGGAATTATGGTTCAAACGGAAGTGGTTTTACATTCGTGTTTAACCAGTTTACTGGTATACAAAAGGAGTCGAAGAGATTAGGCACTAGAATAAGTCTCAGCGTCGATTTATTTCTTTACAATTAAATGAAAAGGAAATGCTTCATTTTCGACAGAAACGACTGCCTAGTGCGCTTAAGGTTGACTCATAAACCTCTGTTAATTGTCCACTAATTTGTCTACTTTCATAAATACTACATACCCCTAAATTTGTTCACCTCATTTCCCCAAGTTACCCGGCATATCTCCAAGAAATATCTGAAGATCTCGAGGCTACTGTCAAAGTTACGACCACGTGTTACCGCGCACACACCTCGTATACATGGTAAACAATGGGCCAACAGTTATTATCCCGTTTTAAATCGCGACGCAGGAGACAACCGTAGATAATAATAGAAAGTTCGCCGGTGTCGTGTCACGGTGAACATTCGCCTCGAAGCGACGCGAAGGTGACTGTGATATTACAGCTATGACGAAAGAAATCGCTCTATCGTTTTGCCCGGGATTGCATATAGAAATCGATGGAATGCATTTCCATCGCGGTTGCGCGCCGCTGGAAGAATTAAAATTCGCGACGGGGAACGGTTGAATCGCTTCCGCTGATGTGAAAGAATTTTACCCTCAAGCGATAGAGCGGTGCCAGGGATAACCTGACTATCACTTACACAGGTGGGATATCATTAGACTTGAAATGCGGTGTTCTTATTTCGCACTGCATTCCTGGTGTACGTGACGATAAACCACAGCGGTCCACAGCAGCTGATTATTGCTGATCGAAGTCACTAATGAAGCTTGAAGAACAAAATCTGACTTTCAAATCTACTGATTTCGCTTTAGATTGGGAGGATATTCGAGACATCAAAAAAGTTGAAAAATTTTCATAATTTGAGGTATCTGATATCTATTGAGTACCACGAGAACGAAGTCTTCCCAGAGTTACTGTTGAAGTTGATTAATATTTCTTTCTTATGTTTAACCCTCTAGGGACGGGGATGTTTTAAACTTAACGTAGAATTTTTTTGAGCGTTAAAATAGTCTATTTTATACTTCGGATTGGGAAGCTACTCGTTAATTTTTTTTTTTAATTTGTTTATAACAAAAAAAAGTTTAATTTCGGGTTCGGATGGTACAACAGTTTCTTCTCTGCCTACTAAAGGTCACTATACCTATCAAATCTCGATCTTATTGATGGAACGTAAATAAAAATGTGTTAATCTGAATGGGACTCTGGAGTCCCACTCGTCCCTAGAGGGTTAATAATATTTAGCTTCGTATTCTATATTACATTATTTCTCACTGTAGTTATGTTGGTATGAATGCTTGACTATTACTTTTCATGTAGATGTTCTGTGGTTGGTATTCTTTCATTGTTTCATATCGCTGTAATTACTAAAGCGTATAACGTTTATTTTAAAAGTCTATTGTTCAGTATAAAATATATATTTTCTCTGAAAAATAAGTCCACCAAATCTAAGTTACTTTGCTTCAAATATTCAAACCTCTCCATAGAGAAAACTTAATTCTTCTAATCAGATTTATTGTCACGCTTGAATTTCCAAGTTAAGGGCGATCCTTTGACAGAATAGAATTTTCGAAATTACGGAGAACGAAGCGGGCAAAGGTGCAGTGTTCTTTTCATTCCTGCCAGGACAAGCTTGCGGGAAACGTATCTCGGGGGTGTATGTACCAGCCGCGACGAGATCGCGACTCTTGGGACGTAATATTGAGAGTTGGGCGAGGTCGTGGTAGGTCGTTCGGTTCGTACAGTGCTCGATGCGAGATAAAGGTGCCCTCATACGAAATCGAGAGGCACGAATGTAATCTGAATTTATAAACCGTCCCGGGAACGGCATTCTTCGGTAAAGGCAAGAGTCATGCGAAACCTGCCTTCTAATTGCAACGGGTCGTGCCGAGTGCAACGCGTAGATACATCTATAGTAATTTAAATAAATATCACTGCACGATAAGGACATGGAATTAAACATATTTTCTTCCCTCTTTCATGGACTTCTTCAAACCTTAGCTCTATAGAATATTTGTAAGTTTATTTTTTTTAAATATAATAATAAATATATAAATATAAGTATGTATCCCTTTTAAATACCGAAGTTGAGTTTTGAAGATTTATTTCGCGCGTTTAAACACAAGGGAGGTATTCATCATCAAAGCCTATTCATTTAGAACTTCGCAATTAAATTATCCTATAAAGGATGCTCTAAGATATCAAATTCAATCCAGCAAGGAATAAAAATAAGCAAAAATTGTGAAATTTAGCAACTTTCATTTTCGAGGAAACTGACTTCAAAAAATTAATCAGTCTGCGACGGTCATATCCGTATTTGCGATTATATATTGCCACAATGTAGCTTTAGAAATTGAGTCAATGCTGTCAACGGAAAAAAATGTTCAAAATACACGAAGAGAATTACACCCCTAACTAATCCAAAATCCAAATTGCCGTAACTCCTTCCTTTTCCTCAAAAAGTAACCACACACGAACCACCCCCATTGCCACAAATTTCATTCAAAACAGTATATAAAAATACAGATGAAGAGACTACGGTAACAAGAGCGATTCGCATGCCAATCTATGGTGGAGGACTCACCCAGCGTGTCGGCGGAGAATTTCAGCGCGGATCGAGCAGCTAGCTTCAGTACGCGAGGACAATCTCGCGCGGCTATCGCGCATGCATACCGACTACGACAAATTCCCTGGCAGTAGGCGGGATCGGTCGTTACGTCGATGGTCTCGGTGCATTGTTGCATACTCGCGCATCCTGTGCGCGATGCACTCTCCTCGTGCACGCCTCCGCGTGAATCGCGAGCGTGGACGGGTATCAACGTCGGTCCGGACTCGACACCAGCCATCCCCCCGTTTCATTGTTCCTCTGGTACCGCGTCTCTCCTGGCGCGACAGGCCGTCCAGGTGTTTGCACATGCATGCGCAGCGAGTTCACTAGGTTAACGGCTGCAGCGCGGTCCCTCGGCCGCGCTCGAACCACTTACAGGCTGCCGAGCGAACAACAAACGACCGAATGAAGGACGATACGTTTCTCTCGCGGCACATCGGTCGCGACGTGCGAGGATCCGCGGGACCGTGCGCGCGCATCGGCCAGGGTGGAGCTGACGGAATCGGTACGGCGGAAGTTTTCGCCTGCCGATAGCGACGCCAGCACGCGTGTGCAGACAAATTCGCCCGGGCTCCGTTGAACGTGTAGGAGACGGAAAAAAGGAAAGCCACGGGCGCCGGGAATCGAACCCGGGCCGCCCGCGTGCTGATCAGCAGCGTTAGCCATACCGGCTACGCCGACTCTCCACGGTTCCTATCTTCCGAACTCTTCATAAATGGACGCCACCTATGTGCTAATTCAGACAACTAGGCCGTTGCCTAAATGCCTAAAGTCTTACAAACGTAAGGGCGCCAGGCTTGCTTTTACACTGTTTCGTATCTGTTCGTATCTCGTAGCGCTGATAATGCGGGAGTATCGTTTTAGTCGTGTTAAACACATGGTAAACATAATGTTAGAAGCGAATAGGAGGTACCACTGGAAGTCGATGATTATCAGTAGTATTGAATCGAGTGGCCCGTTATCGTGCGCGCAAAACAATCTCGGATCTCGAAAGAATGTCCCGTTTGGTTTTATTTCGCTGCGGTCGCGTTCGCAGTCGGGAATTCAATGATTGCTTAACCGATGCCCTCGCGGACGTGGCGCGGGTCTGCGTCGTGGTGATCAGGCGGGAAGGGGCTCACGGGGGAGCGAACGACACGTGAACGGCTCGCCTTTCCACATTATTTATCTCTGGCCGCTTTATTAACGTCCTTCCTCCGCGGCTTATTAAATAAAGCAATTCCCTCCGTAGGTGACCCCTGCCCTCGGCGCAGATCCTGCAGAGATATCGGTTTCGTTTTCACCGTGACGCAGTGGGTACGCGGCGCACACCATGGCACACGCCGTGCCCAGGTGTGCGGCTTTCGTACGTGCAGCGGTTAATTCGTGTCCGTGGGTTCGTTACGCGCTCCGCTCGCTCTGCGCCGCGCCGGGGAGGATGATGATACGGTAACTCGTGGTGGAAGCACGATTATATTACGTGTAACTCGAAGGTGCGGATTTACGAGGCGCGCTCGCGTTAATCCTTAACGTGTTTATCTTACGTTTTTAGAGGAAGACGGCTCTCAGATGGCGCTCGCGACACTGCCGTTCGTTTCCAACCTTTTTTCAGTCCTAAGGCCCATTGCGTTTCCGTTTGTCGAGGTCAATTGTAGTAGCTAGTTCAAAGATTTGGAAATCGGAAATTGTAATTCGTGATTACGCTATTAATTTCGAGTTTTGAAGCTCATTAAAATCAACTTTACTACTAAATTTGAATGTGTTTTTTCCCTACATTCCTATTCCCTATATTCCTATTCCCTATATTCCTATTCCGTATATTCCTATTCCCTATATTCCTATTCCCTATATTCCTATTCCCTATATTCCTATTCCCTATATTCCTATTCCCTATATTCCTATTCCATATATTCCTATTCCCTATATTCCTATTCCCTATATTCCTATTCCCTATATTCCTATTCCCTATATTCCTATTCCCTATATTCCTATTCCCTATATTCCTATTCCCTATATTCCTATTCCCTATATTCCTATTCCCTATATTCCTATTCCCTATATTCTTATTCCCTGTATTCCTATTCCCTGTATTCCTATTCCCTGTATTCCTATTCCCTGTATTTCTATTCCCTGTATACCTATTCCCTGTATTCCTATTCCCTGTATTCCTATTCCCTATATTACTATTCCCTATTATTTGTTTTCACAATTCATTTCCAATATATCAAAAACCAAGCGGAACCTTCCTACCCACTACTACCACAACCATACAAATCTGGAACTCCCTACATCCCGCAGTACCACTCCTATCACTAACCGCCATACAGACACAAAAATCAATTCGAATAAAAACATGACTGCCTATTCTGTTCACTTTAACCACACATTTATTCCAACAACACGCAACTCCGATTACCCCACGCCTATACCCAGGCAAAGTGTACCCATCGGTGCCGCCGCGTGCACCAGGCGCCGTCCATGGTGTCGGTGAGCGCTGCAACAGGCCGCAGGTGAAGGCAATATTGAAAGTACGGTCCCGTTTTGTTTGCCGCGAATTTGTACCGTGTGAACGGGCGAGTCAAGCGTTTGGACTCGTGATCCCGGGTCCCGATCGCCAGCGCTATCCACGGGTCGGTGCCAGCGACTTTTCACATGGGGTGCGAACCCGTACGCGCCGCGGCAACCGATTACGAAAATCTCGCCGGGCCCGTGCAGGTGCAACGAGATGAACAGATACACTGGCGCGCACAGTGTGTGCGCGGGTGAAGGTAAAATTAGAGACGGAAAGATAGGCGGCAACCGGTTGCTCAATAATCATCTAACGTCGTTCACTTGATTGGAGGCTCACAATGGCTCTCTGCTGGGCGTTTTATCGACGAGCCACGGGACCGGGCGTGCACCGGTTGCCCGCGAGCGCCGTAAATTACCCGGGGAATAATGCTTAATAACTCGCGCCGGTTTTTGCACCGTATAAATCTGCGTCAAGCTCAAGGCCCCGATTCGTTTATTCGCGGCAAACCGGAGATAATGCCCTGTGTTCATGCATAATGCCCGTTTGCAGCGTGCACGCCCGGCCCCGCGTGTCTGCCCCGGGATGCGCGCGAAAAATCGCCCCCTCGCAACCGCGGAATGTAGGTGAACGAGAAAGAACGCGAGGGGGCCGCGTGCACCCGTTCCTACGACGCCGGTTAATTAACTGGAATTAATTCATCGCGATTTTTACAGGGCCGATGATGCATGGCCAGCGCGGGCGATAAATTACATAAGAAATCTTATTCAGGCTAATTAATTACTTAAACAAATTCATGCGCCGCGGTATCGCGTGAAACGACCGGGCCTATCCATTCGTGATTCACCTTCATTAATTTACATCTAAATATGGTGTAAGTTCGAGGCAACTGCCTTGCCGGCATGAATAATCGCGCGCGCGGTGTCGTACATTTTTCGCCAACTATTCGCGGCCTCGCTGAATTGGAATCAGAACGATGGTGCATCGTCGAAACTGTGTTTCGTCTGCACGACGATCCTAAATGCGAATGCTGTATTAGCTGAGGAGTATTAGAATTGTTTTGAAGTGTCTGAACGATCTCTTCAATCTGACGTTCTGATTTCAATGCGATGGAATATACGTGGGGGTGAATTAACGATTAATAGATAAATTTCTAAAAACCAGGCGGGGGCTGGATTCATCTTTAAAAAACACACACTTCAAAAAAAAAATAAATTTGTTCTGCGTCTAATAGTTTTCGAGATATTCCAGAAAATATGCTTCCGACCCCCAAATTTAGGGGCTTTTTTCACCCCTTCAACGTGGACGATTGCCGATAACAAAAAATATGTGTAAAATATTATTCACTATTCTGCAAATCTGCAAAGTCTCATCAAAATCGGCATGTGAAATCTGGGGGGGGGGGGGGGGGGAGTTGAACGAATAAAAATATTTTTAATGCAAATTCATTGAAATTCATTTGGTGATTATAAAAATTTTTTGAAAGAATAAAATCCAGTTTTCTTTTCTCTTTACATAGCCCCTAATTTCGGGGTTGCCAGAGCCCCTTGCCCACCGCCGCCTTTGGGTGAGCCACTGGTCAAGACTATTCTACTATATACATATTGTCACTCGACATGAACCAACTTGTGTATACTTAGGTACTTCATTCAATCGCTCGTAACTTTAAAACTGCCGAGTAACGGATTTCGACTCTGAGTCACCGTGCTCGGTCAGTGATTTTTCATACCAAATACTGGGTATATCTTGTCCCGTAGATAAACCATGACGTTAAGATCGATCAAGGCGATCGAGGTAGAAACGACGAGAGGAATAGAAAACGAACGACACATAGAAATAGCAATCTGTTATCTGAATTAATCCGATGTCACGTGTCTACGCTGAATTCAACCGTCGAACACACTTAATCTTATATTAAGTAGCTTACAGATGATCCAAACCCTTGTACTACAAGGCAGCGCTGGTAAGCCTGGTGTTTTCCTGTTGACACTTGTCGCGTTGGTAATAGAACAACTCGTCCATTACAACTGTGACAGCACTGCGTGCATGGACGTCAGAATTATAAAGCACGAATGATTGAAACTGGGTACTTTCGATGTACAGGACACTGACGAATTTCCATTCATCCGCTTATATATTTTAGTGGATTGTACAGGATGCAAAGAAGTGCAATATTGCCACCGCTGAGCAGCATGGCGCCGCTGGCACCATGCCGGTGATTATGAAAGTGGTTTAAGTAAAAAAACCCAAGCAAATTGAGATTTCTCTTATTTTATGTTATACTGATTTAAATTTCAATATTATGAAAGAATTGTTGCAAAATAGATTTTTTCAATAATGGATAGAGTTGTATCAATAACGGAAAAATATTTTTTAAAATCTCGAGACAAAAAATACATGACTTAGGCAACAGTTTCGTAACCACTGGCAAAGTTTAAAGTTAAGATTATTCGGTGATTAGAATAAGTTCGGTTTCCAATCATTTGTGTGTTATTAAATCCACTATATCCTGTACATTCTTTTGTATTTCGTTAACAACATTGATCTAGACCTTATGCCATTAAACTTCAAGCTATAAAGACAGGAAACTAGGAAATATGGAAGTTGCGTAGCAAATGCGAATCGTGAATCAGGAAGCAAGGTCGCATCACGCGAGCAATCACGCGACTAGAATTTCCTCCGCGCTCCTCGAAGAAAGGAATCGCTATTCCGCAAGAATGGGGCAGATTCCCGGGGAGATCTGTTACACCACTTACGAAGCTAATAAAAGAATACTAACAAAGAAGACGCGAAACATACAAAGTCGTGGCGTCCTTGGCGCGTCCAGCGAGAACCACGACAAATCACTGGTCGCTCGAGTCTGACCATGAACGGGCGCGACTACTAATTTCGGTAGGTGGCCTCTTCGAGGCTCCAGTCCACAAAACATCACGTTTCTTCCGGCTAACAAGTCTATCACATATTTCTGTGCATAGTTTACAATCACGATCTTTCACAATCTAATACAACGATGGGGAATGATCACAAAAATGTGCAATTTCCTTGGTGTCAAAGAATTTTCTTCTCTATCCCGAAAAACTTGATTTCTGACACTTCCAGAGTTTTCTACAAGGACTCTTCAATACATTTCAGTTTCTAGGACTGCCGTAAGATAGAGCTGAGATTATAAGTAGGGGAGACCGGGGCAGATTGTAACAAAAAAAGTTTCCACAGATTTTTCTCGAAAGTGTTTTCCTCGATCAGGAAATAATTTGCGTGATTTACTACTTACATATGTGGTGAACTAATTGCGTGAAAGTACGTGACAAAATCTTGGACACTTAGGCATGTAGCTTCATCTTAGACAAATCTGAACCTTTGTTACAATCTGCCCCAGTCCGGGGTAAATTGTAACACATCTCTTTTACTTATTTAAATACAAATATGAACACAAATAAACATTTCTAAAAAATATAAATGAAAACACAGATCATTATTAAACATTTGATATACATTAGTTAAGCAATCATTGCTTATTCATCTGATTCTGTCAAAATCTTCTTCTGTGCTTTTTTTACTTTTGCCTTCATACTTCTTTTCTATTTTTTGGATTCTCGATTGTTCTGTTGCTCGTCTAGAGCATCTTTTTCTGGTGTGTCAGCAAATAGCTTGCTTTATCACAAGTTGGAGCGGAGTAAGTATAGTAACATGTTACAATTTACCCCGAGATCGAGTTTTTTCGTTTTATCTCAGCAAACGAGAACCTAAACATCAAATTACTAAAATGCGTACACATAATAATAAACCGATGTGTACTGATTCGTTTGCGACAAAGAAAAAAAAATTCAAACGGTTCCTAATGACGGTTAATTGAAATGAAAGTGCTAAGACAACATTTACTTACGTGCTCTAAATACTAAAATTCTGGGCTATTACCACAAAATGAATACATGACGCTCGTTTGTGTCACTAAAACCGACGGTGCTGATATCGTCGAGCAGCTGTCGCATGCTGTGGGTTACCAGATTTGTCGTTCAAAAGATTTTACTTATGTTACAATTTACCCCGTGTTACAACCTGCCCCGGTCTCCCCTACCTAACATCGCTATGGTTGAAAAGAAAATACCAAAAACCTTTACTTCTGGCAGTCACGTCATTTGCCGTTTCAACCCCTCGATTCATCGAGGACAATATGAGTGAAAGTTTCGATGCACAGCCCTGCTCGAATTTCTATCACACATAACAGTTCCATACTTCATGGCTAGCCGGAGTCTCTTTTATACCACACGGCGAAAGGGTGAAATAACGAAGAGATGATGAATTTCCTTGTCACTAATGGATTGCAGATTTTTAATCGCGAAGCGGTGAACCATTCGTATCTCTTCGCAGAAGAGGGAAAGGAGTTATATTACGAAACGAGAAAATCTGCCGTTTTCTTTGTCCAAGGGATCAAGCCAAGTTCACATGACTAGGATGAATCATAATCGAGCGCAGGTAGCGCGGGGTATAGATTGGCGGATCCATGACGAGTCCATATCGGGCTCGGCGCAGGTCCACCGCCAGCAACGATCGGTGTTTCGAGTATGGCGAATCCTGAGAATCCACTTTCGATTTCTATATGGTCTCGCGTGTAAGGTTAGCGATCGTTTCTCGACACGGTGCGCACACCTTGCCCCCGTCTAAGCGCGTTCCTTTGTGCCCGAGCGAAGGATACACCGGCGGTGCGCGCGCGCGCCCCCCCCCCCCCCCCTCGATGAGATATTACGAAATTCCCCCGTCTTTTATTACGCGCCGCAGGAATCATATTTCCCCTTTCTGAAATAATGCCTTCGTTCCGTTTTGCTTTATGTCCCCTTTCAATACGCGCGCCTGTCCCCTCGTATTCCGAAAAGGGATGCCCCGAGTCGCCGTCGCTTTCCCCCCCGGCTAACCGTTGCGTGGGCCCCCGCGTTGAATCGCGCCGAGCGTCCACACGTGCGTTTCAATGCGCGATCTGTCATTTCCCGCCGTAGGAAGGAAGTGCCGAGGCTCACGCGGCCCGCGTCGCCTAGCCACGGAATGCGAACAATGCGTGAATAGACAATGACGAAACGCGGGGATCATTTCCCACGCGCGCAACCGTTGGCAATTTCAAAATTCGTTCGGGGGCTAACCAATGTCCGCTTATGGGAAGCAGAAACGCGTGGAACATTGCGATTCTACCTACTTCCATCCATTCCTGCTGTCCCTTAACGCAGTGAAGGTGAATCAATGTAGAATCGTAATCTGTAGAATTTCACTCGAGTAAATTTAAATCTAAAAAACCAAACAAAAAATTGCTTTATTGCTTTATTGCTATTTTTCTCTGTATACCGTCAAGGACCCAGTTCCTGATCGGAACCCAATTCCTGATCAGTTTAGTATATAAATACCAAATAATAAGTTCGTCACGATACAAATTTATTTAAAAAAATGACTAAATAATTATGAAGTATTTTTAAATTTATACGCAAACATTTGATAGCTCATAGTAAAATGTTTTAGGTTGATCAGAAACTGTTCCCTTTGCATCTTAAGTGATCAGGAACTGGGTCCTTGACGGTAAGTGCATTTTACTTCCGCCAATTATTAATAAACTAGTTTTTTAGCCTGTCTTCGCCAGGAATTACTATCCTATATAATAAGACGCCTAAGATAACCACAACTTTTGTTGGCAACCCCCTAGAAACAAATTTCCCTGCAAAATACGAAATTTTACAACTTTTGGGTACCAGAAGGGTAAAAACTACCCATTATCGAATTTTTCAGGTTTTGGATTTTTTGCGGCATCTTTGGGTGCCGAGGAAACTTCATGCCGAGTCTGAACCCTGGAGGTCATCGGGAAGTACGAAAAAAAGCCTCTGGAAAGATTTTGCTAACAAACGAATCCACCTTAAGCGTCTTATTATATAGGATTATTATATAGGATTAAGCGTCTTATTATATAGGATAAAACGCCCCGAACGTAAATTTGCGATTATTTCACCTGGATAACTTTACTCCTCCCTATTAATTAGAAAATTAAGGCAACCGGTTCACTAGAGGGTACATGATTTAGAGATTTTGGAGGGCAAATTGATTTTCGAGAAGATAGAAAACGCGCGATCATAACTCCTCGGAAGCCCACATCGAATGCTACGGGACAGAGCATCGCAATTCTCGCGCGTCCATAACCGATGACACTCGACGCCCACGATCGGTGTAGGTACGGCGAATCGCCGGGCGGAAAAGTCCCCGATTAGACCCGGCGAGTGTCGAGGAAAAGCGGCGAAATAATATGCAATTAGGGCGCCGGCTAACAAGCGACGCTGGGCTTGATTAACATCGACCAGTCGGCGCGTCGCATGTGCCAGTAGGACACGCCGCCGCGATTGGATCTAGCGAAGCCGCGAGTCCAGGTAAAGCAGTGTACAGGTCGTAATTAAAGGACTGATCTATCGATCCTCTCGGATCTGTCGACACACCAGACGGCTACCTGCGCCCGGGACAGAGAGCGCTGCACGCACACAGGTGCGCCGTCCGCGTAACGAACGCCGCGGCCGTGTACACCGGTAGCCATATATGGTGCAGAGACGTTAGTGGTCAGCACGGGCGTATGGTGATGGTAAAGCGGTGCCACCATCTTTATCTCGGTCACGGCGACTCCGTGAAAGTGAGAGCCGTTTCTCCCCGATGCCTCTGGTACCTGCGCGTACGCATTATCCGGCCGATTCCCCTTCGTTTGCGTGAGCTCTCTCTTTCCCTTCCTTTATCTCCTCTTTTTTTTTTTTTATTCGCGTGCCTTCGCATCTGGGTCGGCCGGGCGCGAACCGAGTCGGGATCCACTTGCGACGACAATTGGATTCGGGGGCTCCGAGTGCCTACGAACGTAGCCTCGGGTAGAATTAAGAAACGCTCCTTAAAACACACCAGTGCCTGTCGATGTCTTGAAATCTTCCTGCTGCATCGAATCACCTCTATGGACTGAAGCAAGCGCCAAACAGCAACTGAAGCTTGCCACGCGAAAAATCAGCCAGAATCCCAGAGCTTCCGGCTGGAACGCGATCCCCGCGAAGAACGTAGAATTCATTAGGCGGCGATCTTTTCCCATACATTTCCCATCGATTCACTGACGCACCGGTCCCGTCGTGGCGGAAGATGGCGCGGCATTTAACGCGTCGCGCAGCGAGCCATTTATAACCGTAATCGCGACGTTACACGTTAAATCTGAGATAAATCTGCGACGGGGCCGGCTCGATCGGAACGTCGCAGGAAATGATCAACGACGCTCCGCGTATTTCCTTTTGCCAGAATCGTTTACGTATGATCCGACCGACCGCTCCGTTGCATCGTCGCGTCCCCCCCCCCTCGTCCTCCTTACCCCCTTCGCGTGCGTTCCCCGCGGATCATTAAGATCGATCGATGAGCATTTTCTGCATACATTTCATGTCCGTTGCGCCGGTGATACGGCGAGCGCGATACACGCGACGCGACGCGTCCCCGCACAGTGACACGTAGTACGCGGTACGTCAAGCTGGCGCGACGGAAAGGAAGATACATGGAAGCCGCGGGGACCGCCGAGCAAAAACAGAGAAAACGGAGCGCGGATGCGTGCGTGTTGGCGCTGGTACGGCCGATATCGATGGCTCCTCGTCGAGTGAAGTTCGAAAATCAGGTTGACGCTAAAGAGGGGAAATACCAGGATCGAGGGGAACGATCAATTGCGATTTACAACCGGTGGATGTTGGGTTGTAGTTTTATAGATGATAACGGTTTTTATGGGGAACCGGTACCGAGATCAGCCGGCACTGTGGGGTATCAATGACTCCGGGATATCGGGATAAGCGGGCAGCGTGGATTCGCGACGCCGGTGATAGTTTTGACAGAGATGTTGATCGTCGTTGTGATTTCTATTGGTAAGGTGAATCGTCGGGGAGCTCGGGGGATAGCGGGCGATCGGTGGAAATATGATTCATCGGGGTGAAGTCGCCGCAGCCGTCGACTGCAGATACTGTTTCTTGGAAATCGGCCGTGGCTACGGTCGTTTTCTTCCTTCGCCAGGCGGCCCCTCTACCACGGAATTATTAATTCCCCGCCATTATCTGATTACGATCGTCCAATTAAAGTACCCTCGGATACGCGATGCCGCGAGATTCGGCCAGCAATTCGACGTCGGTCCACGCACGGGGATCGCGATCTACTCGCTGACTATTAGCCCCGAGACTCGTTGCTGGACGTGTCGATGGGTCTCTTTGTCCTTTTTACCGACACTGCGCCCGTACTATCGATTAACCGCACCCGTGATCCCTCTCGAACATGCCAGGTCTTCCAGAGACGGTTCGGACCGTGATTCGTTGACTAATACTACTTAAATTTCACTTGCCGAGGTAATCTTCTTAAACGGAAACTTTTCGTTATTTTCATCATCAACTGCCCCCCCCCCCCCCAATTGTCTCGCCAATCAACTCCTTTTCGTCGCATACATAAGGAATCAAGAAACACCAACAAACCTACTCTACTTTCGCCCACTACTCTAATTATGTAGCGTTCTTCTACTGTATATAATAGAACGAACCTACCTGATCGCGACCATTTAACAGAATACAGGGCACAGAGTCAATTTCTTTAATTCCTCCGCGCGTGCGTTTAATTTAAAAAGTCAGTTATTACAGCTCACCCCTCATCTTCTGCCTAGTCGCTCACGTGATTGTATCCAAATCTGTGTTGAGATATCTTATTACCGTACCAGTTGTACTCTTTCTGTTCTCCTATCTATTCTTATTCGTATTTTGCATATCCTACTTTCTGTTCAATGAGACTTCTCCCGTAAATAAACAAATAATTAAATAAATTTCCAAAGTAATTTTCAAGCAGCTCTCTCTCTCTCTCTCTCCCCCTAAACTGTAGGTATCGAATTCCCAACTGACACTAAAACAACCGGCAAGAACCATGCATACAGAATCCAGCCCAGGCTTGAGCTACCAACCGAAGGCAGCCATGTTCGCGGGGCTCTCGGTTCGCAGTCACGATCCCAGGCTGTTTCCCAATTTCACCTCGCCCCCGCAACAATGAACCTGTCCCCTCGCCTTGAAGCGGAGCAGGGGCACGCGCACGGGCATCGTCGCCCGCGGGGCGCTCGATTCGTTTCAGGAAATTCTTGCCGGCCGCACGACCCGCTTTCGCACACAGCTCACGGTGTATTATTCAACAAATTATCGCTTTCAGTGCCCCGCCGTCCTTCGAGGCTGTTTCGAAACGTACAGCCCCGGCGCTTATCTCCGATCGAGGACTTTCTTCGAGGTGGATCGTGATCTTACACGGAACACAGATACCACATAGATGCCTTCAGAATCTCGGCGCGGCGGCGGCGGCGGTATCTGCGACGTTCATCTGGCAACAGAGAGCTCGCGGTATCGCTAATACACAGGCTCATTTAGATTTATGCACCGGGAGCGCGACACACTATCCGCCCGACGCAGATGGGGCAGATCCCTCACGCGCCCAGCAGAAACGTCCGGCTCCCCTGTCCTCTACAGGGTGTACCGGGGCCGTGCCGACCAACTTCGGCCTCGCGCGCCGTGTTCCACCGTCTGGGGTTACATGTCGCGCCGGTAATAAGCGCCGAGTTGGAGAGCGCTCGCGAAACCATTCGAGAGCGTCCCGGGAGTGTCCCGAGACAGAAAGTCGCGGGCAGACAAATTTATCTTCCGCTTGGAAGTAGATAACTCGGTCTCTGGCGCACCTGAGTGTATTAGTGAGGCAGTGGTGCATGGTCACGGTGCTATGGGTACGCTCTCGTCGAGGAACCTACAGCATGCCGAGTGGAGCGCTTTTATGCTTGAATTCTTTTAGAGCGCGTTTCCCCAGGAAACGTTCTGGGACGTGAGGTACCTGCAAGCTGTTGGAAATGTACAGAGAGCTTCTTCGTCTTAGAAAATTCTCGCGTAACCTTATAGATAGGGTATTCGGTAATAGATAGTAGAAAATAATGAAATTGGCGATTCTACGCGAGGAAGCAAGAGGAACGAAATTGTGGCGGAGGCTTCGCTTTTTCGCTGTTGATGTTTAAAAATTCTTTGAGCAGCTGTGGGATGACCGACCTTCCGTATCACTAAAAGGACTTATAAGCGCAGCAAACTGCATCGTCCAAAGATGTTAGTCATTCCTGTTTTTCTGTAGAAGGTTCAGATCATAGAATCATAGCCAGTAACTGATTTAGTCATCCTGTAATTAAGGGGACTAGGCAGTCGTTTTTCGTGAGAAAGAGACTCTGTTCTTTATTTATTTGTAAACAAATGAAATCACATCCAGATATATGCTTTTATCCAATGTTTATTACTACCATACAGATCGAAAAAAAATGAATAAGAAATATATATGTGCTTTAAAAATGGCGCTGCCGACGGGTAAACATTTTAACGTTTTTCTGTCGTTTTGCTTTAATATCGGTCTTAAAATGTGACGTAATCCGATTTCAAAGGTGAGATTCTTGTTTGTTGGATTCATAGTTTCCGCGCAAACCTATAAAAACAACAAATAAATCGAAATCATGAGATTGGTGGCTGAAAAACGGCGATTTTTCCGAGAAAAATTCGTTCTTATTTGTGCGCTGCTAAAATCCGCTGACTCCTCAATTTTTTTTATGAAAATCTCGAATTTTTACGGACCATATCAGAGGTTTGCGGCGAAATGGCACATGTTTTACACATCCTGTAATTTTTTTCAAGTCGATCTGAACCTCCATTCGTTCGCAATCAGGAAAAAACCAAGAGAAAAAAAGATTCGAGAAAATCGCGTTTAAAGTTTCGGGGCAAAGGCGACGCTATAAGTTACCGCTTGATCTTTTCAGCTGCCAAATCAACAATTTTGCGATTTTAATATAACCCAAACGGCATTTTATTCAGAAAAGATAGTACTTTCGGAAAATGCAATAAAAAAATCGATTTTTCGACTGCCTAATCCCCTTAAAGGCTAAGGTCGTCCACGCTTCACTATTTTATTTATTATACATAATCTGTTTCTTGTAGGTACTTTAGGAGTTATAGGTGAAAAATTGGGAGTGCCTATTTGACTTCGAGGTTAGTTTTTACACCCTTAAAGGGGAATTAGACGCGAATGAAACATACCGTTGTTGTTACCTTCAGCCACTCTGTAAACCCACAAAGTTGCGTTTCAATCGGTGAGTACGGGTTCACGGTGTTCCCCTGTAAGTTACATTCGGCTACAACAATCTGCTTCAAGTTTGGACCAACAGTTCCAGTATACCCTGTACTTCTATCGCGACCGAGCGACGAACAATGCGAGTTTCAGAGGATTCGCTGTCGCGGTGAGTTACATCGTGCCTGATCTACCACGCCTAGGCGTATAAACTGGCCCCTTATCCGGGGCGAGAAAAACGGCGCTCTAAGTCGTCCGCAGCGTCCTTTGCCGCAGATTTATAATCCCCGACGAGGGCGACGCATGCCTCATCGACGGAGATGGAAAGAGCGCCTCTCTCCATTGTATGCAATGTCACGCGTGCGTTATCGCCGGCTACGAAACAATCCCACTGTTCCACGGAATCCTTAAGTAACCTGTTATTATCCTGTCGGGACGCTCTATGATATACCGATACGTGGGCATCGATCACGAACGATCCGCTGATTTATTCTGGGGCTCCAGACAGCGATCTCCGAGCACTCCCCGGCAACCAGCTATATATCATGGTTGCCGTTTGGCAAAAGCTTGTGCGCGCGTGACGAGTGAAGTACACTGAAGGAAAGATAAAGTTTAGATAAAGTGAATCGCCCACTACCCTTTTGTACCTTTCCCAAATAACTGAAACGAGAAGAATTCCACTAGTGATGACAAAATTGAATTAAATTAAATTGATTTCCAAATGAAAATGAACCCAATGCCTATCCCCTAAAACTCCGTATGCTTCCCCCAAAATGGGAGCAATTCAATTTCAGTATGATAGTGCAAGATTTATACCAACAAACATATATCACAGGATTGGAGGTTGAAAGAAAAGAAATGGAAGTTATTTGCATCGCGATCGAATACGTTCTCCTCGTACGTTATTTACCCTTAGTACACTTAATTTACAACACCGTCCGGCGCGAAAGGTGTTTACCATTGGCAGGTATTGTGCGTGCGCATTCCGCGCTCAATAACGCGTGATTTAGCGGGCGTCGAGCAGAAAAGTAGCACAGTCAGCGACATGTAATTGAAATGTTATTAAATGTTAACTGTCCCTTCGGGTCACGACACCGCGCCTGTAACGCGGCATGGGTACCGGTTGTAAATAATCATTACCGTGAAAATTTACGACTATCTCCGCGCAACGGGAGGAATTTTTCTCCCTGTGCCTTTTAATATCGCAACCTTCGTATTTGCACATAAACGCGGAGAACAATGCGAGTCCCTCTCTCTCTCTCTCCCTCTCTATCGAGGGATAGCTGCCGTGGAAAGGTGGGCCCTGATCTACCACGCCTAGCCAGGAGTCGACCTTATCCCAGGCGAGAAAAACCCCGTTTTATATCTCATGGGCGCGGGTGTGCTGCGGCGTTACACTTCAGCAGCCCGTTCTATCATTAGAACAGGAGACACGAGAAACGGCTAAGGGAAAATCGGCTACTGAATGCGATCCTGTGCAACTCTATATGGGTCTATAAAGCAGTACGCGGTTGAGAGTCGAGGGAAAATCGCTCGTTGTGAAGCTAAGTAATACAATTATTAGGTAGATCGATCTACGTTCTACGGCTGCGGAGATCTTCGATTCGGAATTGAAGAAAAATTCACTTTAACTGAAAATTTTTCACACCTTCCGTGCCACGGAGGAAATTTATATCGTTGGTAGAGCTATAAAAAGCGATGAGAAAACTAAATTGCGATATTCAGTTAGGTATAGAAAAATAATAGTTGTGTAATATTCTCCATAATTTCAGCTTTAAACACCCTTTTCCTTTGAATAAAAGTCTCGTCACCGATCAATATCGTGGGGCCATTGGTGTGCAATAATGTGCATAGTGTGCAATAACATTTCATTTTCGTCGAGAACTCCAAATTACCCTAACCATGATATACCGAAATACACAAGTTAGAGTACCAAACTGTATCACTAAAAAAATCTTCCTTTCTGTTCAAAATCTCCACAGCTGAGACAGTATCATCACCCCAAAGTTTCAAAATTCCGAGCTTACCACTATCTCCACGAATACTCCCAGGATAGTAGACTACCCCAATTCTGTTTCAAGAATAGTGGACCACCCCAATTCCATTCCAAGGATCTAAAGAAATTTTCAAAGAATTCTTAAAAAATGTCCACTGTTTTCAAGTACCTATCTGAAGATTCCTCCGCAAGAATCCTTCTTCACCATTGAAGAGCAATGAAAGCTGGAAGAAATTGGTCGTTTCGTTCCACCGTGGCCCAACGTGCGAGGGGGCGGTTAAGTGGAAAGCGCGGGAAAAAAGCGCGATCAAATCAGCGGGGCGCGTGCTGCGCGTTTCTACGCCGCCGCGAAGAAAATGTGTTCGCCGCGCAGCCGGGTTATCGACATTCCTGTCGCGTCGTAAATCGGTTCTGACACCTCGTAGAATGAAATCAGCGGTTGTCAGAGGCAGAGCCGGTCGCGGCGGCGTGCGCGCGCGCGAACCGATACTTTCTGAGCCGCGATTTCGCAAACCGCGGGCCCGGCGTTCAGGTTGACAGGTGTCTCTTACTTAATAATCATCGCTGCCCCGCCGATGTACCCGCAATTATGCCTACGCGCCGCGATCGTTTCGAATTTAACGCCAACGTGATACCTGGCTTGCGAAATGCGCCCGCCTCCCTTTAACCGCTGGCAAAAATCCACCGCATAAATCTCGCGGTATCGAGTCATTACGTTCTCCAAACAACACCGAGGGTACTGGAACGATCGACTGTTTAATGTCGCGGGGGGATTCAGCATTTGAAGGTTCGAGGAAGCGTCGACATCATTTAATCGTTGGGGATGGTAATTTTGGCGATTTATTACCCTCTCCCTCCCCCCAGTATAAGAATTCGTAAGATTTTATATTCCAACTCCCCTCCCCCCTCCTCTTCCTTACGTAATATTTTTTACATTGCAGTTTTTCAGTTATTAAAATCCTTTTAAATGTTTATATATAATTCATTTAATTCGGTCTCGTGTGTGCGATGGAAGATCGCTTTTTAGGCTACTTATATTGAAAATTAGGTTAAAAAAATATTACGTAAGAAGTTACCATACTCTCTCCCCCCTTGTAAGAAAACGTAAACAATTCGCGACTCCCTCACCACAAAAACCCTTTACGTAATTTAGGGATGACCTCTAATGACGAGATGGGTATAAATACAGATAGTAAGGTGCAAAGATAGTCTTCCAGTCTTCCTTGTAGAGGAAATCAATTTTGAGTGTATATGTACGTCGAGTATGCGCGCGATGAAGTACAACTGGGTCGAGATGTCTGTCTATTGTTTACTGTTTCTACTTGCGCAGAGGCCTGCGACGATACATGTTGTACCTAAGTTGGTCGTAAAAGCATCGAGGGTCCCAATGTTTACAGGTTTGAAGTTTCAGCAACAAGAAGCCTGAAAACCTCCCCCAAAGTGCCAAATCACTTGTTCCGAAACCTCAAAGTTCCTATGTATACAATACCCTATCCTGCATGCAACCAACCGCAGAAAATACTAAACTCCGTGAAGCCCATTTCTTAAATTCGCCTGGTACTGTGACCAGATAACACTGGCATAATCCAAGTAGGGTAGATGTCCCAATTACTGCCAGTGTCCCAATTACTGCCGCTTTATTTATTTTATGTAATAAAAACGTAACATATGAAACAAAATGTACAAAAAATGTTATTATGAAACGGAGATTCTGATTTACATAAAAATAAAACAAATATATGTACTCATATGTACCTAGAGCTTAAAAAATAATATTGAAAAATGAAAGTGTCATTTGAGCGTCAAAAACGCGACGACGTTAGTAGGAAGTGATGGCGAAATCGTACTAAAGAAAGGGTCGCAATTTTACTATTCAACCTCTATCTATTGCATAAAATGAATTATTCCGGTCTAGAAGAATTACTTTAACGATGTAACGAATAAAATACATAATATTTATTGTTAAGTTATAATAATTAACGGTGACATCATTAGGGACAAAATTTTTGGGCTTGTCCCTATTACTGTTGGCAGTATTCGGGACAAAAAAACGTGAAGTACGCATAACTGTCATCTGTCAAAGTTCAAATTCTCAACCTCAAAATCACGTGTAGCGTGTGATGCTGTGATATTAAATTATAGATATATATTAAATGTACACATATATTAAATTATAATATGATATAAGACATATAAGGTACGTATATGTATTAAATTATTTAAAATTTAGTAGGTTTGTCATATTTAGTTATAACTATAGTTATGTGGTCACAGTTATTAGGACCGACAGTTATTGGGTGGCAGTCATACGGACAAGACGATTTTTGAGGTGACAGTTATAGGTACACTAGGATCGCTCGCGAATTTTAATTAATTATTAATAAATTCTTCATATTTAATTCATAAAACTATTTTTTTTAATTAAAGAGATGTTAAATAATATTATGTTTGAATCGGAGACGATTTTTAGGTTAAACAACACGTGAAATGATTAAATGAAGTTCAGTTATAATCTTAAGGTGGCAGTAATTGGGACATCTACCCTATTAATCATTATGATCCAATGGTAATCACGGGCAGTGTAGAAAGAAGACCAGACCGAAAGGGAGACACCGTGGTCTATCGAACGGGAAAGAGGAGTTAGTATAAGGAGGAAGAAAAAGGTCGGAGGGAGAACGAAACGGAAAGTGAACCGCCGCGTCTCGCCCGGTGTGGGTGTACAGGCATATACCGGGTACCTGACCACGCTACGTAACCCTCTCAGTATCCATGCACTCCCTCGTGCGCGTTCCCTCCTCTCCCTCTCTCTCTCCTGGTTCCTTTCCCCGTCGCCAGTGCTCGCAACGGCCTGCCAGCAGAGTCGCTGGCGCCTCTGGCGATTGCGCACGGCACAGGTGTCCGTCCACATTATGCCTCGTGTACGGGCCCAGTGACGTCGTCGCCGCCGCCAAGCGACATTGTAATTTGTAAATTACATCTCGCGACAGAGGAGGGAGAGGATCGCCCGTCCGCGAGAACTTAATGAACTACCGCGCGTCGCGTGTTTGCATAACGCTGTAATAACACGTGACGCTGGTCGCCTTCCGGTTATGATAATGGGGCGTCGCGGACGTCGCACGGGAACTGCAGTCGACAGACGCAGAGGTGATGCGAAGGTTGTTCGATCGGCGATCGAAGACGGATGGTCCCCGGAATGGTGAATGGACCCAAATACCCTCCAGCTACGACAATCAGGCTTTAGACCCTGTTAGGGTGAGACTTGAGCTGTGGTGAACGGGGAATCTGGTATAGAACGGGAGCAAATGACGTGTCTGGGTACACACAGCGATGGGGGATGAAAGAAACTAATAGAAGGACCACGACTACAAGGAGCAATGGTGAAGAAGAAGAAGAAAAGAATTGGGAACGAGACCTAACTCACGAGGAGAGGTTTTTAGGTGTCCGCCTCCGATTGCTTTGGTTTTTGGATATGTTTTAGAGGACCGAAAAAATAAGAAATAAGTGCCTTTTTATTTTAGCCCGTTTGCACGTTTAGGGGGTGAAGCCGCCCCTCGAAGTTCATGTCAGACTGAGGAAAAGCCAGAATATAATGGCCCGTGAGGTCCCAGCGATGCTGGAAACGGCGGCTGACACCATGCACGATGAAATGCCAAAGTTGCAATCTTACGGGGTGGTGGAGGCGGAGGAAACTAACAAAAAAGCGACGAGGGATGCTGTCGACGCTTTGTCACGTCGGTTCGGTATACATGACACCGATGATATATGAAAGCATCGAAGCTCCAGGAAGATTGTTAGGTTTGAAGAAACCTAAATGGAATATTGCAACTGAATTCTTCGCTTGATTATCGCCTGTAGAGGCTTCAATGCCACGTCAAGTCTCTCGAACGTAACCACACGTTCCTGTTACTCGTCATACCCACGCCTACGGTCGCATGCATCGCGGCAAGCCGAGTGTATTCCTAGTCAGCTGTACGCTACAACGCGCATACATAAGACGAGCGAATTACCGCCAGAGTATCTTCGAACGCAAAGTATCAAACACGAAGCCAGTATTAGGAGAAGGCATCCGTGGCCGTGGTGATCGTACGGGACGCGAGGCCCCGTTCGTATAATATCGCTACAAGCCTGCGACACAGGAAGAGGAAAAGTGCGGTCCAGTTAGGATAATTGGTCGCTGACGGGAAAGAAAGGCGACGCCGATGGTGGATTCGCGGGAAGAAAAACGGTCGCTCACAGGAAAAACGGGACGCTGGTCTGCGTCGAAGATAAACGTCGGCGGGTTGCGGTATCTAGGCGGCGGCGGCTCATGGACATATCTATCCTGTTTGTTCGCGATTACCGGGGGAAATCAATGAAACACGCGCAGGGGAAATGGGGGACGGCTATTGCTCGGTATATAGATTACGAAGCGGCGGAAAATATAATTATCAGCGATAAAGCTTTATCGGTGCAATTCGTACGATCGCGGAGATCGTCGACTGCCTCCTCTCTCCCCGTCCCGTTATGGGATAAGCACACGTCTCGGTGGAACGTGTGCGTGGTAATGGCTGCTCCCCGTACCAGACAACATTGTAATTTATCGATCGCAGCTGGGAAAGACAACCTGCATTTTACCCCGGACGCCTGATTCGCGGTCTTTCGACATGTTCGCCGATTAATTTAATAAAGCGTATTTGCACAATAACGTTACGTAACGGGCCGTGTGTCCTGCACTTTGATCGACAACCACGGGAGAAGTGAAATGAGAGAAGCGCGGGCGCGTGGCCGCGACGATCCAAGCGACGCGGAAGCGGCGAGCAAATTCGACGAAATTATTTTTCTGCACGTTTGTGTTGTCGTTGGTGTGGAGCCTGACACTATGGGGAATTTGTGAAACGGTGTTGGTTCCAGTTTAATGGAGTTTGAATGTTCTGAAGGCTAAAAATTCTTCCTCCGTAAGAAATTTTTTTAAATTAATGGCTCAGATTTTGAGGGACATCATTAGTTGTAAGTGAAAGAAGACTGAGACAACTGGAGGGTATAGTGAAATTTTAAAGTTTAAGCCACAAATGCAAATTTTATTTTCATTTAAGGTAAATGTACCAATAACGAGCCGTTTAAGGAAACGGTGACAAAGTATAATGAATATTGTGTATAAAATTAACAATTTAAGTGAAACTTTTTTTCATTCATAAAGATTTTGTTGTTTCTCATCAGTACTCACATAACAAAATTTTGTTTTTTTATATATTTAACGTAAAATAAACAAGAATATTTGTACGTGTAAATGTACCAATATATAGCTAACCTCACGCGATTGACCTAGCGGCCCGATTTTCATGTCCCAGTACCTAGCCATAGGTTTTATAATCGTGTAAAAATTATTTTAAAAACTGATTCTTTGTCTTAAGTTGAAAAATCTGTTAAGGAAAATTAAGAAGTACAGAAATATAAAATTATTGTATAATTAACCATAATAAACAGATTAGAAAATAAATGCAAAAAACAATAAGTTTAGTTACACTATCAATAAAAGTTTGTGGTTATTTTATATAAGACTCAAAACAACCACCAAATTCATTAAACTGTACATATACATAAACTTTAATAAACTTAAATTAAATGCTATCATTATTATCTAGAAAAATAATGTTTATATTATGATTTATGATCAAAATACTTACAGGCTTTATTCCAAATATCGAGTCAGAAATTCACACTTTTTTCGTAATTTTGCTCTGGCGATGCCGATTAACATTTGCAACTCACTTCACCCGATTTATTGAACACGTGGTTAGTTACTGGGCTAACAAGATTTGTTTGCACCGATAAATAGCCATGTAAATATTCAAATAAAAAATAGTTTTCATATTCAAATTTTTTCTTTCTATGTGTTACAAATATTTTCAAGATTCTAAAACCCTTTTTTCTATGTAAAAAACTATTATCCTATAATAATTATGCTCTTAACAAGAAGCACGCTCTTCTTAGCTATATCATAACGCATGTCTGAAAACGCGTCATATATCTGGCCTCGAGACTATAAATGGTATTTATAAATATCTAGACAAAAAAACAAGACGATATAACTTCAGATATTAAACCGAACAATTAAATAATGCAAATTACACCAAATATGTATTTTATCTTACGTGCATAGTTTAACAATTATTAATATTTCAACAGATGGCTAGGTACTGGTGCATGGCTCGTTATTGGTACATTTACCTTACTGCCGTAAAGTTCGGAAAATTTCTTGTCGACAGATCAAGATTTTCTTTTCAAGAATTCACTCAGATGTTGATGGCTTAGTGCACAAATGTTGTATAACACTTGTAGCGTTTTCGAGAAAAACATCGCATACAATGAATGAAAATATTATTTTTGACATTATTTATGAAGTAGATATAAATGTGATTTTTATACAGAATAAAGAGACAGACCAGAACTACTTGTTGCATATAAAAACTCAAAGTTCTACTAAATGTTTTTCCCTCTTGAATATGATACGTGAGAATAATGAAACTAACAAGCGATGACTAAGCAATCAAACTTTAAACAAACGACGTTTCACATTCTCGGCTTAAGTATAGATTTTCTTCGGACTACATCATTTAGTTCCATGCATATTTTTACATTACCGTCTCAGCTTACTTCTTAATGGGCTAGTAAACCATGCTTGTTCGCCAACATCAAAGTTCCATGCTCGTAAACTCACCTGAAACAGAAAAACGAATGTCGTTAGTAACTCACGTCTACCTGGAAGCTTGTAAATCGTGCTCCCTGGAATCTGATACTTGATTAATCCCGGAACAACGAGATCCTTCAATTATTTAGAGCAGTGTATTCGAAAAATGCCCGGGGCTCCTTAACGTGCCCCATCGATTTGCATAACCAAGGAAAAAAGAGCAATCAACCGAAAAGAACCCTCAACGACCGCGCATCAACCCTTTGACTCCAAGCATGCCCTCGAGCACGCCGAAGTCAGAATCAGCGTTGCATGCAAATTTCAATAAACCATGTGAAAATGGAAGAATTCATAATTCATAATTCATAGAATCAAATGAATTGCAGGCTCTGAAATCACTCTGCTACGTTATTTCCCACCCCGAACTTCCGCTATTATTCAATAAACGCAGTATCGGAGCATAAACATCGATCGATGGACACGAACATAAGCCGAAGACACTACGAGATTCAATAAATCCGGATTTTCTACATTTATCCGATATTGTTTATTCAAAATACTTAGGTTTTATTATCGAGAGACACACGCGCACCTATAATTTAATTTCCAAGCCCAACTACCTAACAGAATTCGAACGAAAACACTGAAAGGTTTAAGTGACGCAAGATTTCAAAAGCTGCCCTTAGTTTTGCAGAAAGCGAACTCCGAAATTGGTTTATTTTTAAATTAATCCTTGGAGGAGTATCATCCTTCGTTGCCTCGCAGAAAATATCTTCCCGTTACTGTGCAGAACAACCGTGAATAGCCCGGCGCGAAGACACGCCGACGCCAGGCGACGTGCCACTCACCACAAGAGACGCGCAACATTGTAATAACAGCTTCGCCCATCGCGATTCAGCATCGAAAATCAGCGGGCACCCAAAGGGATCGTGGATTGATACGTGGAAAAGTGAAGGGCACGGAGATGCGCGGGCTATCAGTAGCGTGGATGATCTCTGGGGATCTCCGTGGATCTCTGTGCCCGATGATCGCTGTGCAAATAATTGCAGGCCGTTTCGCGATAGACGGGGAATTACTGGCGGTGTTGCAATTTGCAAACCGCGATGCGCGGGGAAAAAAACGGGGGTTTTCGCGTGGTGGAAACGGCGGCCGCTCCAGCGGGCGACGTCTGATTGACCGACAAGGAACTCGACGGACCGTCGGGTACGCTTCCACGTATCATAATGATACCCTTTACGCGGTTGCGACATTCTGGTTATGGTAATCTCGGGGCAGCAATGCAAAGAGAGAAGCTTAATTGCCCTTCGCGGAGGTTCCATTTCAATCTGCTGGTTAGCTCTTGTTGTTCCTACGACCGTGCCGCGGTAATCGTTTCTCTCCTCTGTCGAACGCGGCCGAACCGCCCGGCGATTCCTCTAAACTCTTTATCGGATTATCTGAGTGGAAACTGGATAGGCTTTTTTCCCGGGGGCACATAGACGATTATCTTTGCGCGCGATTAACCGCTCGTTGCGTCGTGTTAGGCTCGGGCGGTTTCGAAGAACGGGCAAGAGCATGTGGGCAGGTTTGAAAGAAGCGTAGATCAGCTTGGTGTGATCTACCTGTGTACTAAAAGCTGCGGGAGTCCCAAAGTTCGCAGCTTTGGGGTATAAAATTTTTTGAGGGAGCTAAGCTTTCCGAATCTCTTGTTCCTAAACCTGAAAGCTGTTAACTTTGGGACTCTAGCAGCTTTTATGGCATCGCTAGGAAAATAATAAATAACATGTAGATTGTAGATTACATGATGCTTTTGATTTTCAAGTCTCCTCTATATTCCCCCAATTTCATATATTATACACAGTGATAGTAATCTGCTACATCGTTCAGAAACAGGAACATGTTGGGAGACCTATTGGACGCTTCTGTGATTCGCGACATAGGGGTAAACAGTGTAGTTGTTGGCCACCTGGCAGTGATTGGCCTTTTTTTAAAAAAGCATGAATATTAAGAAACAGTGTACATTATGCCTTTTATAATGAACATATTCAGATACCTTCTACTTTCATGCGTCGAATGCAATCACTATTTCGTTAATCATTGTTATACTACGTGTAAAAAATAGACAACTTGAAATCGATGCTTGAAAACTACAGTGATTCAATTGAATAGCCATACGGTTACATCAGGCAATTCTTAGATAATTTAATGCACTTATGATATATATAGAACTTTCATATTCGTTATATAGACAAATAAAGGTTTAAACTTTATAAAAAAGGATTATTTATTCATTAAAATTATACATTATTGCAAAAATTATAGGTGGCCAAGAACTGTAATGTAAATAATGGTTTAGGACAGTCATTGGCCACGAGGGTAGCTGACAGTCATAGAAACAGTGAAACAGTTGTTGGCCATCATTCGCCATGCTTTGGCCGTTTCAGGGTTGTGATTGCAAAAGGTTATGTTTTAAAAGAAAATGCTATTAATACGATGTAAAAGGAGGTGCAATACTACAATACTAACTAATATAGAAACATTTAAATAGAAAAGGTATTATAGTTTAGGGGAGACCGGGGATAGTTTGGACACGGGGATACATTGGACAGTTTGAAAATTGTCTCCATAGTGTCATGATGATTGCAATTTTTTTGTAGTTTGTGCCTATATGCACACCAAATCAACTGATATTCAATATGGCGTGTTGCATTCACGAATGACAAGGTATGTCACACTTTTCAATTCTTGTATGTTACTGTATAATATTTTCATCTACTTTTTGTTGTGATTCGGATACTTCATTATGGAAAAATTTTATTGTAACTTTTTTGAGGCATTGCTGAATGTGTTTAGAATAAAGTAATGCTATGCAAAAATCAAAGTATCCTTTTTGAGGAAAGGCACGAATAATTTTGTTTTTATATGATATGAGGGGTTACATCGGACAGATAACACGTAGGATAGGCTTGAATGACTGGGATTCTTAGGGGCCCCAGTGCTGCCACTGGCCCAAAAGGCTACTTATTTCGGCCTATGAATACGAGCTTGCACCGCACACTACTACATACACTCTTACAGTTTTTCTTATCCGATGTACACCCACGGTATCATTGGCTCCGAGTTCCCCTTTCGCGCGGCTCTGGAAAACACCATGGAGGTCGGGCTCCTTAATGGCCCAACAGGCTATTTGTCATTTTAAATAAATTATATATTCATTGGATTATTCATTATCATTTCTTTCCATCTGTCCAAACTATCCCCGTGCTGTGTCCAATGTAACCCCACCAATGGGGATACTTTGGACAACATGCATCTCTGAACTTTTTTCATCTCAAAGTAATACTAGGGAATGTAAGGCCCGTTTCTCAGGTTCAAATGAATAGCGCACATTCTGAGCTATCGAATGGTGTACAATTTATAGCCGTAAGGCATCTTATAGGCCCGCTAAAGACTATTAATAAAAAATTGTCCAAACTATCCCCGGTCTCCCCTACATATATTAATAATGTAATACTATCATATTACATTTAGTTTCATTTTATGAATATAATTTAGGAATTTTTTATTTTAAACCATGGCGAAAAGAATCAATTCATTTTTTTACATTTACATTATTTCATAATTAGGTCTTAAAGCATTAAGAATTAGGTAGGATATATGTTACATATAGGTTATGAAATAGTGGCCAATAACTGCCATACGATCGGCCAATCATTGCATTCGTCTGGCCAATAACTATGTTTTTTCATAGAAAACGTATTTTGTGTAAAATTTTTGTGGAACCTTCTACTCTTTCTTTAAACAAATTCTATTTCTAGACTATTAGAGTCGTTTAAAGCTATTAACACTATTTGTGTTCTTAAAGATAGCAAAATAAGACTTATAATTCAACGCTTATGTGAACCTCTGACTTAGGTGGCCAACAACTACACTGTTTACCCCTACTATGTTCAGATCAATATGAGTCACGATCTTCGCTACTATATAGAATCTGGAATAATTCTTTGACTCTTAATTAATGTGTCTTTAATTCTGTCTAAGTGTCGCGCACAGTTCTGTCGTTCCGCGGTGGCTCTGTGCTCGGCGCGCTCCACCCGAGGACAGCAGCCGCGTGCAACCGAAGTTCTGCAACTGCACGCAAGGACACCGGCGAGGACCACTCGAACGGGACAAGCACGGCGATTGCGCCACTCGCGGCTCTCCATATCGGAGAAGTGGACTGAATAACTTTCAGGAGCCCGAGCGATTGCGAAAGGCAAACAATCGCGCGGCAACGAGAGACGAAGCCGCCGCGATCGGCCGCGCAAGGTGGAAAATATGACGTGGGCCTCGTGTTTGCCCCAAGAAAATAGAGCCAAAGGTCCTCGAGAGCCACGCGAAACCCGGCGTCGTTCCCTTGCGTTTCAGCCGGCCTGGAACAATGCCTCGGTGAATTGGCTGGCCAGAAAAATCGATCATTATCGAAATTCCAGGTCGATCGTGGCGAGGAAAATCTCCACGCTGATGTGGTATCGCAGAAAATTAGAAAGGGAAGGTGGACACGCCCCTGGACGAACCTTCGGTTTGATCTAGATCTAAAATATTGGAATTCACGAGTGTTATTGACTTTTGGAATCTTGCATGTTTCAGTTGCTAATTTTCTGCTGGTTTTCTATACGGATCACTCGAAGCTTTGATGAGCAAGCTTAGATTCAGAATTAGGGACCGTCCTTCAATTACGTAAAGGTAATTTTCGCGAGTTCTTACACCTTCCCTCGCCCAGTATAAGAATTCGGAAGATTTTATATTCCAACCCTCTTATTTACGTAATATTCTTTACATTGCATTTTTTCAGTTATTAAAATTCTTTTAAAGCTCCTGACAATTTATTTAACTCGGTTTCGTGTGTGCGACGAAGCATCGTCTTTTAGGCTACTGATATTGAAAATTAGGTTAAAAAAATATTACGTAAGACGCTTCCACCGCCCCAAGAAAGCCTTGCGTAATTTAAACACGACCCCTTACTGCGCAGCCCAGAGTTCGCGGATTTCATTGAGATGAAGTATTAGTATAGTCTCAAAGAATACAGGATTTCCTTAAGTCTTGGAATGAAATTTAAATTAACAAAAAATTTACGTGTTTCCTGAGCTTCGAACTCGCAGTAAACGTCATCTACCAGAGAACTCTAACTTGAGGTAACATGTGTTCGAAATACTATTCTAAATCACCGGCAAGCTGAGCAGAAATATTCAGGTTGCTAAAACTGTGCCAGCTCTACTCCCCTACTTCTAGCTACCAACGCGTCAACCTCGAATCTTCCCCTATTTCCAATCAGCTGGAACTATACCCGGCCATCGAGTCCTCCGGTTTGAAAGTCCACCGTCGAATTCCTTCCTCTTCGTCGTTACGAGGAGAACGCCGGTTGAAAGTTCATAAAGTTCGTCAGGGATAGAACAGGCTGGCATCGCGGACTCTTGTGAAACACAATGAACAACGGCAGGTTACGAGTCTCCTGGATACTTGATCCCACGACCTTGCGAAGTGGGTCGCGCAACGGGGAAGGAGACGATTATGTTCAGTCAAACATGCGCGGGCATAATCTACGTGTAACATACTTAACATATACGGAACAAAACGGCTCGGACCGTATCTCCGTGATCTCACGGGACCACGGCGACAGTCCATAAACCACCGTGCACCGACGTGCACTTTCCGAGGCATGAACTGTTCGCCAAGGACTCGCTTGTCGCCGAGTACTTTTTGCTGGGACCTCGACGAGTGGTGCGATTAACGCGCGTTGCATTTTAAAATAGACCGGTAAGCTTGCCGTTACTCGTTAATCCAGAGATTTTAATTAGCTTCCACTGGAAGCAAATAGAGAATAGTTGAGACTCGTGGGGTTTAATCTCTGAGTTCTCACTTTCATACTGTAAATTGTGAGCTTATTAGAAATTTGACGCGATACCTACAGCAATGGTGAAAGAAAAGTTTAAACCGTGGAAGGTAATAGAAGTGAGATGGTTCCTTCAGAAGGAACTGTTATATTCCACAGATTTTGCCCAGAATATGCCAGTGATACCAATATAATACATAAAGCCTAGTATTGAGTTTAATACGAAGGCATTAAGGGGTCTTTAGCTGAGAGTTTTAAGAACCTTACTGCTAACGATAAGCCTCTAAAGACCAAGAGTTTCTGAGTCTCCACGGAAATACGATGCAAATCTTCCAAATGAAACACTTCGCAAACACCGAGCTCGGACACGCCAGCAAATGGCTACCATTCGTAAACCCTTCATTACAAAATTAATATATAACGAGTCCATTTGAGTTCACCCGAGGGATAGCGCGAGATTCTGAAACAACAGGGGCGCCGATCCAGCAAAAGGAGCACACGGCGTTCCGCGACTTGTCGCCAAGGATTGGACATCCTTTGAGAGGGAAGAGGTAACCCGTTTTTGTCCGGTGATCTCGGCGGCGCGCATGATCGATCGATCCCCGCGCATGCTAGGTCCGCGAAAAATGGCGTTCCCGGCCCCTATCGGCGTCAACCGCTCCCGCGCGGTACAGTGTTCTCGGCTGAGCGACATAAGTGATCTATTTGCGGACTACTGAACGCGAAACGAACGAACGTGTACCGAGATTACGTTGTCAGCCGGCGTAACAAAGTGCGGCGCGAGTTAATAAACTCGCAGCACGTCCCCGTGGATAAGTCCGCGGCGGCGGCCTTGCTGCGGGACACGCTTTAACCACCTGATCGTTATAATCGATAGCGTGGTCAGAAGTATGCAAAATACGCGGGTAATCTCTTCGGCGAAACCAGGCGAGCGGAGGCCGAACGGAGGAACGGTGTAACGAGCTGCAGTCGCCTCCGACGGCGACGCACGAGCGTCTAAAGCCCTTTCCGCGCGTGGCGCTTTTGAGGATCGTGATTTGTGTGCTTGATTACTCGCTTGGCGGTGGTAGTGTTGATGTGAGAGAGGCAGGGAAGGATGGGGAACGTGTGGATGTATTAGATGGAAAATATTGTCAGGTGGAAAAGTGTGCCGTGTGAATGGGGCATAAGGTACGGTTTCAGTGGACTCAATACGTAATGCATTGCTGCTGGTGGATTTTGAGGGGAATTATTATCTGATTTTAGTGGAATTGTGTGGAGTGTAAAATTGAGGGTGGTGTAAGGTAGTACGCTTCAAATTTGAGATGTTCCTGACTGATATTTAATGCCGCCTCCCCACTGTACAAAACTACAACTTTAAATTGTAACTTTTTCAAGAGAATAAAAAATCCTTACAAGCACATGCTGCATTATTTGTAAATATAAATGCATTAGAGCAAAGTAACTTGCCATCCAAATAAAATAGAATCCCCGAACTCTCATCGAACCTAAAGCCACGTTCCCACGTGTCCAGCGCGCTCCACAAAACATGTATAAAAAACAACTTGCGTTCTTTCACGCTTCTACGGGAAAGTGCTCCGCGTGTACCCAAGTTTGTCTGCATAGAAACGTAGCTTAAACCCTAACAAATTCATCAACAAAGTTCAAGTATCTTACGGTACCTCCAAAATCATCCGACGCAATTGGTTCCGTTTTAATACCAAAGACAACCACCCCACGCCTAAGATCAGTCGCGATACAACGAAACGCTATCTCCTCCTTTCATTCTATCGCGGGATTTTAGGAAAAAAAATGCCTGTTATGCGACACACGATACGGCGTGTAGAATGCAACGGGGAAAACAGAGACAACGTGCATAGTCGGTGAGTAATAGGTTACCGCCGATCGGAGTATCGACATGTAATGTATACGACTGGTATTGTGCCACCGTTTTCCAGCCGTGCTTGTGGACCACCCACACGATGCCACGGCGTTCTCGTAACAGCGTTCCCCTGGCTAATTACATAACCAGCCGTCTCGACCTTCTCAACTTCAGGTGGACCGACGAGTCTGGCACCGAGGAAGACGGATAACCGTTCACCACGACAGTCCCATCGTTTTCGTCATCCATACATTCGTACTAATGATGGCAATCGCTCGACGAAACCCGCCGTGACTCTAATTATCATAATTACGCGCGAAATCTGATTGATACAATCCTGCGGAATCGCTGGAGCTATCTATCGCCTGACGACGGTGATTGACGGTGCTATCGCCATTTCGACAGATATTTATATTGAATTTTTAGAAACTACCTTCATCCGCTTTTTCTGGGTATTATCTCGAGGGTAATAAGTATAATAGATTGGTTATATTTTTTAGTATTCCTGTGTTAGAGAAGCTGTCAAGTATATTCTGTGAATTTTTAATCAGGAAGAGGAATAACCAAATTAGGCTCGTTAATATAGACTGACTTGACTTTTTGGAGCACAAAGGTTCGAATAAAATATCTCCGACTTATTAGAATAGCTTCTTCCTTGCATGGTGGATCAGTTAAAATCCCACCCCTTTCAATTCTTTTACAGTCGACGCGACCAAATGCTAATTCTCGCTTACTTAATAAACCGTTGCAAATAGCGTCTATGTTGATTTGAACTTTTTCGCTCGAAATGGTCCAAAGATCGCGTAGTCGAGATATGCGCATCCCATATTTGTGCGCCTTGTGCGCTGTCGCGCGTAAACAATTCCAAGCACGGGGCCTTCGGCGCCGTATTGGGAAAGTGTGTTACGCGGCGCGCTTAATTGCTCCTTTCTTCATCGTCGGCGCTTGCGATGCTTTCCAGTTCGGGCCAATTATATACAGACCAATATCGATACATTTGGCAGCGCGCTGGGTTTCCTACCTTTTACGAGTAGACCTCGTTCCACCTCGGTTTGCTCCATAATCCCCCGTCTGCCGAAAAGGCAATACACTTGCCACGCGGCTTTCCCATTTTTCCTCTATTTTTTCAAAGCATTTTAGCGAATGTGGTGAGATTTCACGTTCTTAAAATTCCAGTGTGACGAACTCCAAGAACCATTTTTTAAATTGTAAGCGAAAAGGGGACCTCAGGCGATGGGGACTCGAACCCACGATCTTCGGATCCACTGCGTGCTGGCCAGCCGCCTTAACCGATTCCCCCAACGCCAACCTCCCCAAGTCTCTGTGTTAAGGGGACCTTCCGGTCTAAAAGACGATTTTTTTTTTATTTCATTTTTCGAATGTTCAACCTTTTAGGAATACGTGTTTAAAAGGATTTGTTGAAATTCGTAAAATTCCAGAAGTTATAGGCATTTGAGTAGCGGCAAATGCATGAGCAACAACCGGGCACTCGGCGCTCACGTAAACCTTTAAGGGGACCTTCCGGTCTAAAAGTCGATTTTTTTTATTTCATTTTTCGAATGTTCAACCTTTTAGGAATAAGTGTTTAAAAGAATTTGTTAATATTCGTAAAATTCCAGAAGTTATAGGCATTTGAGTAGCGGCAAATGCATGGGCAACGACCGGGCACTCGGCGGTCACGTAAACCTTTAAACGCGTTTTTCTCGAAACAGTGTTCTCAAAACGGTGGGACCTGTATCTCCAAAAATTATTATCCGATTCGACTGAACCTTTTTTTATTTTGAAGAATATACTTCTGGCTAGGGGGGGGGGACTAGAAATATTACAAAAAATTGAAAATTTATAATTTTCAAAGGCGTTGAAAGGACGAAAAGTACAGGGAAAAGTGATTTCAAACTTCAAGTGTCGTTATTTTCTAAAAAAAATGTCATTTTTTTAATTTTTTCTAGTTCCCCCCCCCCCCCCTAGCCGGAAGTATAATCTTCAAAATAAAATAAGTTTCAGTCGAATCGGATAATAGCTTTTGGAGATACAGGTCCCACCGATTTGGATCAATTTTTTGACGCCTTGACTTTAACGACTGCCCAGGGCCGTCTGCAATAATTAATTATAAAACAAAAAATATATTTCTATAACTTAAGACATGCTTAATACAATGCAAAAAGTCCCATTAAATTATATATAGTAGTTTTCCTTTAATTAATTCCTAAATATCACCTATTTTTTTGGGCTCTAGACCGGAAGGTCCCCTTAAGGGCTCTACTTAACGGGCGCCACCTATGTTCCAATCGCAACATCGGCCGTTCCTAAACACTGAATGCCTACGAAAACCTTATTCCACTGAAAATGGCTACAGTCAAATTGCAAAAGAGTACTAACCAAAGTAGTACTTTCGCGAATCACGTTCCCTTTCACTTCGGCAACTTATCTCTCATTTATCTTAAGCCAGGTACATGGGTGTTTGAATATTTTCATTCACAAAAAGTCGCCCCTTTAATGAAGTACCTAAGACTAACTGTGAGCACTACTCTGCTCATTTTAATCTCGTGTAGAGCTGATTACCAAATTCGTGAATCACAACAGTTTCTTCGAATCTGAGTCACTTTGGTTTGCTATAAAAGCTTTATAACTTTCACTAACTTTAAGGTCTGTAATACTTTGGTTTCACGATGATCGCCTCTTTTCGCGAGTAATATTCTTCGCGAACCTATGCAGACGAATGCTTGGTTTCCGTTGGAATGGTTACACACGTGGAGCAGAGGATCGCGCGAAAAATCCGCTCGCGAAAGTGGGCTCGATCAGTCGGCGGCGCGAGGCAGCTCGCCTCGCGATGCCAGACTTTTTCGCCGGACGCGCTTGCAACGCGGCCGAACGAAGGTTTCAGATCATTAATCGCTCGTTCCAGTAATTAATTGCTTCTAACCGGTGCACCGATCAGCATGGGACCGTGCTGTGTGCACCCCGCGGAGGGAAATCTCGGCGCACACGTCGCTGTCTCTTCCAGGCCGATTTCTCGTAATCCTTCTCCGCGTGCAATTTAACGATCCCTCGGCCTCGCGAGAAACGCGTCTGCGGGACACGACTCGTTGAAATAATATCGATTACTGGAGTGGAAACGCTGCGATGCTTGGGCAGACTATTTAACTATGCTCTGCGGCTCACTTTTCTGTATTTACATGTTAGAATTCATTGTGACTGTGTAAATTGGTGGGATATGAAGATTGAATATTATTGTGTAGGGGGATATGGATAATGATGAGAATCTTCGTACTGAACGGTGAGAGATTTTCACAAACCTTAATATTACGATGATGATTGTTATTTTTTCGAAGGCTAATGTAGCTTTGGGTATTTTTAAACAGGACAAACCGCATTTTCAAATATCGAAATATGGACATGGAAGAATCCTAATAAATTCGAGGAAACCAGTGAACTATTTTCTATAATTTGATGATCAAAGCGAATAACTAGGAGCAAAAGAGAATAAAAGAAAGAACCATATTACTCTTAAGTAATGTGTTCCTAAAGTCCATATTACTCCTCATTTGTCTTAACAAAATATTCCCATTTAGAAGCTTACTATTGAATTCCCTTTGACTATCGATAGAACTGAACACCAGCCAACGGACACCCAATTAACTTGCACCGAAAGTGGTGAAAGAAAACAGACGAATAGCAGCACATTTCCTACCAGCAACGATTCTATACCACGAAACATCGAAATCGAGGCAAGTCCGCCTCTCGTCTGACTCTTATTTGGCGCGACTCGCTACTTGTCGCGTCGTTACGTGCCATAACGGTACACGGCGCGGGTATCGGTAAGTTCGCCGAGTTTATACGCGGCGAATCGAGGGAATCGGCGGTGAAAAATGGTGGTTCGAAGGCGTGGAAAGCCATCGGGACACGGACGGCTTCGATATGCAAATCACCGTGATCGGCCGGGACACGACGGGCGAAATCCGGCTGAAAACGGAGTGAGAGGGCGGCGAGCACAGAAATTGGAAAGTGCCGCGCGAATATTCGCGAGCGCCGCGGCCTACGGCACACGCTTCTTAGATACCCGTGAGGCCGTTGCGCGGGTAACAGATCCGCGGAGATACGATTCCGCGTGAGAAGAGATATATCGCGCCTACGTGCTACACCTACACCCGAAAGCCTACACGGGCTGGAATTAAGGGAGACATCGGTGCGCTTGAAATAATAGGAAATTCGAAATATAAAACGATTTCGATATTTTTCATACGATCGTGGATATCAATATTGTTACTGTTATGATTGAATTCTTACTAAATGAATATGGTATTTCAAAGTGTGCAAGCAACTGCGCGCCCCTTCACGATACAGTAATCTACTAATTTATGTATCGCCTGTTTGTACCACACATCATCTGTTGAAATAAAACGTAAGGTACCTTTAGCCTCATTCAATGGAGGGTGCAAATAGAGATTGAAAGGGTAGAGCAAGGTGCAAAGAAAATTCGAGAAGACCCAGAATTGCCCGGCCACTCGTCGATACACCGATTCTATCAACCCCCACTGATCATTTATGTACCTACACATGCATCTGTTTAAATGGAAGTGTGCCACTCAGGCGAGGTGCATACAGGGATGAGAGGTGCGCGAAAAATCGTCCAAGCTTTCCCAGGCTGCCTCGAGAATCCGCCCAAGCTGAGCGTTACAGAGTTCTTGACGAGGTCAGAGCGAGACGAATCTCGCTCGCATCTCTTAGGGCTATCAACGGTACACCGTAGCTCCCCAGCAGGATGTTACACGGGTGGCAGGTTTCGTACACCGAGCGAGGGACGAGGAGAGGCGCGCAAGCTGCGGCTCGGCGATCATTATGCGATCTCGCGGAAGGTTTCCGTGATGGCACACCGCGGGCATAGAGCGTCGTGGCGAAGAGGCAGCCTAAGCTCGAGATATCAATAAATAACCTATCTGGCAATATTATCTCAACGGTTTTATGCCCCGTGGAGCGGGGAATGCGATCCAATTCTTACGTGCAGCCCTGGCTCCTTTCCTTTAACCCAGCCACAATCGGCCTGGCCTCCGCCAGGGGAGGTGTGAATGATCCGCCTACCATAAACCAAAGTGCATCTAAGTTTCAAAGCGCGCGCTCGACGTGCAAGTGGGGTCCACTTCCCTTTCCACCTCGCGTACATCACGATTCCCTGTCGGCTCCTTGGATATTTCTCCTGTTTTGACAATCTCAGCGGCGCAAACATTTCAGAAAAGCAAAATGACTTCCAGGAAATATCGACGCGAAAATGCGTCGAAGCTGTGCAGAGGGTGCAGCTCAATCCACCCCTGTGTTAGGGGATTTTTCTTTAAATTGGAAGTCGATCAACTGCCATGTCCTGTAATATCTCCTACTGGAGGCATGCCTTTATCCATATCATCGATATACAAGCACGAAGAATGTTCATTCTTCTGACTCTGATAGCACTTTATACTTCTGAGATACTTTATACTTCAATTCGATTTAATTAAAAATACATACAAATTCCGTACGTAACTCTGCATCATAAGCCTTCAGGGCGCAACATCGTAGCTTCTAGCGACTAATGTTCCACTACCGGTAGGTAGGTGTCGCGACGAAAGGCGTAATCCAAGATTTAAGGTGGCTACGCCTCGAACTACGTTCGCGAAGGACGGCCCAGCCGCGTTCCCGTCACGTTCACTTTATCCACCGAAATCGATCCCCTAATCGCGTCGTGATACAGAACCGCGAACAGGGCCGTGATAGGTGAGCTAATAAATCGTAATAATCCCCGGCGTGCGGGCGTAGAGCAAATGCCATTAGTGTGAACTTTCGATGGAAACGGGATACGGGCTCGTGGCGGTGCACACGTCGCGGCCTGATCGCACGTTTGTGTGTAGGTCAGCCTGTGGGTGCAATAGTCGAGGAGGTGTGGGCCCCCTGCATACCGGAGATCTCCCTCGAACAGACTGATCCGATCCTTTCAACGAGCGTGCAAGCTGAGCCCGCGCGCTCACACGTGTTACACGAAGGGTGTGTCTGACGCAGCGCACTTGCTCCACATACCGAGATTCGTTGCACGACACCCATCGATCCAACGCGGACCTTACGAGACCACGGATCCTAGCGATTTAACCCCTCAGCTACCGGCCCCTGAAATGACAAACTGACTGTGAGGCCCGGGCCCTCGGAACGAAAACGACACTTTGCTACCTGAGGCCTCGACACTGAAACATCACGGTACAGACAGCCTCTAGAGTATCTGGCACTGACGCGGGAGCCGCATTACAAAAAGGGTCCGTACCAGATACTGAGGCGGGCCACCAGTGGAAAACGTTAGGGTCCGTACGAGATACGGAGGCGGGCCACCAGTGGAAAACGGAGGGTCCGTACGAGATACGGAGGTGGGCGACCAGTGGAAAACTTAGGGTCCGTGCCAGATACTGAGGTGGTAGCCGAGGGTTTAAGGAGGAACGTCCCCGGACGATGAGGCAGGAGAAGTGGCGGTAGTTGGGCGACGGGTATTGCGCGAGCGTGATTAGAGAAACGTAGACCACGTGTTGAGGTTGTAGGGATGGATTGCGAAATGAATCTGTGTGGTTTTGTTTGAAGTATTGCAGTGTCAGAAGGTGATTGGAGATTTGGTAGATGTGTAAGGGTGATGTGGTAAATGAGATGCCTGGGCAACGACCGATGTATTATTGATTAATTACCTTGGTTTAGTAAGAGAGGGATAAAAGAAGGTTGATTATTCAACGCTTCTATTGCATCAGGCTATGCCAGATAGCGTTAAGGGTACTAGGCAGTCGTATTGGTCGGATATGAAGCATTTCTTCTTCAATCAATTACGAAGATATAAATTGAGGCCGAGACTTGTTCCTTGACACAGAGTTTGTTAACATCATAAGCTTTACAAAGACATGTTTGTTTAGTCAAAAATATGCATTGTATACGACGCAACAGATGGATCACTAAAGAGGCTGTTTAAAAAAGTATTTTTCTTTTGCAATTTGCGTTTTTGTTTTACTCTTCCGAATCCACCCACTTCAACTTTTTTTACCAATCTGACGACTACCACTTCCTAGTATCTTAAACAAAACTTGCTTCCTAATCTGTTCTATCGACTCTTTCATTTTCGATTGGAAAAATGTATTATCGGTCCAATAAGCTGCAACTTCGTATCAAGAATCCATTAAAGCCACCTGTCGCCAGCTGCAAAAGTGTCCCGCGTGAGAAGGGCCTAATTGTAAGACACGCCCCGTGTATGCGCGCGCATGCGATCTCGCTCGATCCTCGCCCAGCAGGATTTTCGCAGTCGAAAAGCGTTTCTTCTTGATACCTAGACGGATGAATGATTCGTTCACCATCGAGACTCGCGACACGTATTCACACGGCGGCGGTTGCGTAACGCCTCGAATGTCAATGTCTAGCTTGACGACGCCGGAGTAGAGGTATCTGGCTACTGTTGGCGCAGGCACGCGCGGGTATCTACTCTTTCGAGATTCATCGACGCGGCCACGCCGTGGATGTGTTTGCAGCTATCGAGGCGAGGTATCTCCTTGGTCGACTGGTCGCTCGAAAGGTCAATATGTATCGCGATACCGAGGAATTTTATTGGTTCAACCGAGTGGACGAGCGTTTGGCGCGAAGGACTTTCAAAAATGCAAATGTCGCTTAAATGTCAGGTCTGCTGGATTTTTGCTGTGGACGCGAGGAAATATTGTGCGTCAGGTGAGACGTGTCATTTAAGGGTCTTTGAGTAATTTATGGTGAGAGAGTATGCTCAAGTGGCAGGGAGCAGATCAACTTCGCAATGATCGGTACTTGCTTCGCGAACACTTTTACAGTATTCCATGAATATGGTTTGGGCGAGAGCCTATGGCTTTGTCTTAACACCAGGTTCATCAAGTATTGTTGGAGTGTTCTCGAAGCAGATGTCAATGAACCGTGAGAAGTTGGGTCGCCCTGCCTTATTTTTCTGGTGATTGGAGTAATATTTTTTTAGTCGTGTGTACCTTGCTTTTTTATCGAGACACGGAGTCCAGCTTTAGGTTCTTAAAGAAGCACCTAATATTTCATACCAAAAGGACACTGGAGAGAGAGACGCAAGGAAGGTTACAGCGAACAGCTTTCTATTGAGAGATCGATGGCTAGGCGAGGGACCTGAAAGCCCAGTGATGGCTGGAGCTAGAGGTATTAAATCACTGGGGGATCCAACTGATAAATTGCACCTGGCAGTGATTTTCTAAACGCGTTATCCATCTATCGATATCACAAAAAGTTGTTCTGTGCAACGGAGCAGATGTAATACTTAAACACAGTTCATTTACAACTCTCAATTGTATCAGGTTCTAAATACACTCAACAAGGTTCGTAGCTGATGTAAGAAGCAATCAAATCACTCATAACATCCCAACATAAGCCTAACTGCAGAAATTCAATTAAACCATTTTCTTTTGCATAAAAAACGTCGAAACTTTTTTGTTAAAGTCCCATAACTTTGTCAATTTTAGACTTTTTTCTTATTTTTTTTAATACATCGACTATATAAATTCGAGTCAATTAAGAAAAATTTCGGCCTTTTTATTTGAGGCAAAAATTGGATCCGCTAGGATGTACATAATTTGACAACTCCGGCGGCGCGGCGCTACGAAGATATACCAATAAAACAATATTAAATGATTTATTCTTGAATAAAAAAAAAAGTTTTATTGTTGTCCGAATATGCAGTAAAACACCCTTAAAGTTTTGGAAAGATTCGCGTTATATTTATTCAGAAAATAATTCTTAAAAATCACCGTGTTTTCAGCGTCCTAAACCAGTTTCCCCCTTAATGAACCCTCCAAATGAATTCAGGGGACATGGTCGTCTCTCCCAACAAGTTACAGGAAAGTTAATGTCCCCTTCTTGCCACTACCCTCGATCTCCCATCTACGTCGACGAATATTGCGAAAGAACCCTCGGCTCGACGCACAGCAACGCGTCGAAGAAGCTTGTGTGCGCGTCTTTTGCACCTGGGCGTGGATCAACCGCGGTATTATTGGCGTTCGTGCGTGGGCGTCCCAGACTAAGGCGACTGCATCGGTGCTAGCGAGCAACATTAAACTTAAGTGCTACTTGATCAATTCGTCGCGCGCGATATACGGTCACCTGCTGCGGCTGCATCATGGGAATCTCGTCGTGGGACCACCGGCTTCGTAGGATGCTTTGTTGCCGCGGGTGTGCCTTTTGAACCCTCTGTATGGGGCATCGAATCGATTTACGAACATTTACGCGAAGTATCTGTTTCTCACCGAGATTCGAGTGGTCTGTTGGTGGTGGAGTGTTTTAAGGACACTACGAAAGTAGACAGTTCGATGGTAGTTGGTTTCCAAAGAGCTTATGAGTTTCTGAGGGTTGAATGGTAAATGATGGTGCAGATAGTGGAGGGTGGCTAAATACGAAGTCGAAGGTTCTACTATTAGAAGAATGTTAGGGATGTAATATAGTGGAATGCGTTCTCGAAGGATTTCATCAGGAAGTGGAGAAATAAGGGTGGTTTCTGGTAACAGGATTATGAACGATTGAATTTGGAATAGGGCGCATAGGTATTTAAGTTGTGGGTGAGTTTTAAGAATATTAGGAATTTCTCAGGCAGCAAAGGGTTCGATTTCTCCCGAAGATTTTGAGGCACAGAAATATTAAACTACCTTCTGCGTTCTGAAGAAATTGTGCTTTCGAATCGAATTCTGCCCTTTTCACTGACTCGTGAGAAGAAATCCCTATGTCACGTTTCAAACTTGCCCAGCAAATAACAGACCACTCCTTCATTATTTCCCAACCACTCAATGAACAGAAATGGCTATATCTCTAACCTACTTACAATAGGAAAAAACCATGGGGAATGTGCAACAAAACCGGGCGCCTAATGTATTTTTCCTGCTAGCAAAAAGTCAGATGGCAAAATAAACTTTTGATACCGCTAGAAATCTTAATTGGACCTTACAGAATTAGAAAACGATAGTCCGTCTTTGAAAAAACTAAGATTTGGCTCACAGGGAAACAAGATTTCTCGAAGTATGCAAGTACCCGGTTTTACCCTATAGGTGTGGGTAATATCGAGTACCTATTAAAAAACGCTTAAAATATAATATAATTATAAAGCCTTTATTATTATTATTTCAGAAGTGATAAAGAGAGTTATTTCAACAAATATTAACTTGTACATAAATTTATTTTAATTTATCTAGTAAACAAAAATCACAAATAAAGGTCTCGTCGCAACACAACACTGGAACTTTTCAACCTGAAATTTTTAAACTTCTCTAACACCATACGTTGGCCGCATATCGCAGCTCTTGTCTTAGAAAAACAATGATCCCCGGTTGTACCCCGCTTTCCACGACACGTAGTCTACCCAAACGAAAGGGACAGAACCAAACCCCACTGTTCAGAGGACACGGACCTCCACTCTACAATTACCAAGCACTCCCTTAACCATGCAATCTCAATCTTCACTCAGCGTGCCACTAAGCGACACAACGGAAACAGCAGCCAAAGAATCTCAAGAACACTCCGCGCGACAGTACCATGGGACCTCGAGCGGCCTTAACTATCGCGATTATTAACTCTCGAGCAAAGCGCGGCACAGCTACGCCTGGCTCGCCCGTACAATGCATAATAAAAGACATAATGGGAGCCAGCCCAGGCGTAGATCGCGCTGGACACGAAAAACGCATTACGCGGCTAAACGTTCCGATGAAAATCTCAAGGTGGCTGCACGGAGAGCGGGGCCTGGCCGCCAGCGCCGCGTAAAACGGGACCATTAATTGCCCCGGCCGTAGAAAATTCAACTGCACCCTCCTGACTCACCGCAGAACCACCTGTTTCGCGATCCAGCAGTTTCGAAACGTTTCCACCCACCGTGGGACCCATGCAAATGGGATTTTACGAGCGTCTTTCACCGCGTTACCGGCATTGTGCGATTTCTTTCCGACCTCGGCTGTCCCCGCGTCCAGCCATTAATCTTCCCCTCCGTCCGCGGACGTCGATACGGTATCCCGGCTTGCGAAATCGGCGCGAAACGATCCCTCGATACCAGCAGGCTGTCTAAAACGCGGCCGATCGCCGCTGCTGGGGCTTGTAAAACGGCGCGAAACAATTATCCGCGCGAGTTACCGTCTGGCTGATTAGATAGTGGGGCGAACGATTTTATGGAGGTGTCGGTGGTAGGCAGTTAAGCTGGTCCGCTTGCGGAAAATAGTGCTGCGAAGTGTAGCGGTGCTGAATTTGGTGGCCGAGTAATGGTTTTTCAAGCGTTTGGATGTCACTCTTTTAACCTTCACTCTGTGCATAGTAAATTTTTCATGGTCTGTGCACGGGGGTCATGCTGACCCCATATATATTTTCATATATTTTGTGAAGTTTTTAAAAAAAAAAATAGTTACTTAATATTTATAGAAATATACAAAAGAAAAAGAAATGCAATATTGTATACAAAATTGTATACAAGTCTTTTCGAAACTGTAGACAATAATTTGTACAAAAGTAGTATGTTTTAGTTCTGTATAGTTCAGCGACCTTGCGCGGCTAAGCTTCGTAGCCGGATTGACTCTCGATCGCTCGACGGCGAGTCACGCGCTAAGGAAACAAATGCTCCTTACCTAAACAAATGCCGTCATCCCAACGGCAACGCATATCGTGCAGGGCCCGAGACGTCTCTGACTGGGTGCCCGTCTCAGATATTCCCACAAAAGAAAATATATAATATAAATTTGGATACAAAATGCATGAAAAAAAATTGGGGCCAGTCTGACCCCAATGCACCAAAATATGCTTCGTTGGCTTAAAACTATCGTAGATACGTCATAGATAATATTTTTTCGATTTTTTTTTTAATAATGTGTGTGTAAAACCTTAGTTGAGGCAATCCTAGTTGCCTGGCATATTTGTTAGGTGCAAAAACCTATTACATCGCATATTACAATGACTGGGGTCCATTTGACCCCTATGCACAGACTGAAGGTTAAGGAGTTCATTTTGGAAGTCCAGGGGTACTTCGAGGACTTCAGTGACGCAAGGTTTTGAAACATGCAAAGGTTTTGTATTATAGAGATCTCTGAGCTTGCGTTGTTTTCGAAGTAAACATGCAAAGGAAATTTTCAGCATGTATACTACTTACTTAAACCTACAAACGGGATTTTTAAATTTCCATTACAGGCTCAGATAAACTAGTTGAAAAAGCGAGCTTCAGTATTTTCTTCGCTATTCCGACTAATTACAATTATTTTCAGAACTACGAAATACGTCACCTAGTAAACTAATCGTTCTAGCTTCTAAAAAAACCTCAGGTCCTTTGGACCAATTTTGAAAAAGTTATTCTGCTTTAAACGTGTCCCGATACTTTTGTCCGGCACTGTATTACATTAAGTTTGATATGCATAAGCTTTCTTTCAGACACCGCTGTATTTCCTGCTCTCGCGAGTACTCGAGTTCGCGACCTCTGTTATCCAGTGCGAGCTGAGGAATTCAATTTTATTTGATCGTTATCGTTGGTGGACCGTACGATTAAGAGATTGCAATTGTGCTTATGAATGCGCGGCGGATAAAGTGTTAATATAATCCGAGTGGATGAGGTGCTTTGCGTCGAATCGACCTTGATGAACCTTCATGCCAGTATAACGGGAGAGATCGCAGCCCAATAAGCGCGACGAACTTCCATCGAGAAGACGGATGCTCCCTGCACGGTCGTATGCAGGGAATTATTTATCATATGGGTTAAATGTTACGTCCGATAAATCTCCGACGCAGGCACACTTTCCGAGAGAATGCGGCGGACTTTTACGTCGATGATCGTTTGTACGCTATATCATTATTCTTCGGTAGGAGAGAGCCCGGACGCATGAGAGGCTCCGTTACGAAGCCTAAGGTCGCGTGTACGTACACTTGGCCACGATGTTGCTCGTAACAGGTAGTCAATAAAGTCTTGATCGAAATTACTCTTGTCACGTTGCAGACGTTCAAGCATTCCAGCCGCGTGCATCGATACTCGATATTCGAATTACAATTTCGGGTGACATTAGGCCGCGTTGGTACTTGTGAGGTAGTTCGTAATGGAACTTCTATTGTTTACAGTGGGGATACAATAGCAATTGCAACGCTGGCCTACAACTCGAGAAATATGGCAGAGACTCAAAAAAAATAAATAAATAAATAACATAGTGAAAAAGCAGAAAATATGTTCATTCGAACTTCCCTTCGAAACGATAATTTCGTATACACGAACCTAATATTATGCAGCACGTGCATTTTTAGAGAGAAGAAATGAGGAGCTTAAATACTAAACGATTTTATAATCGTGAAGGGCAGGAATACGGAAAGTAAGTTTCCGAAAATGTTCTAAGCGTCATTTTAAAGAAAGAACATTACCTAAATCTTCTTGAGGTTTGGCTGTTCAACCGTCAGAAACGTTATTAGCTTTCTGCACAATCGAATTTATCTGAAATGCCAGTCGTGAGCTCCGAGAGTATGTCACGTGGAAATGTTCGAATCGCAAGGTTGCTTTCTGGCAAGCGTGCACCCGGCTTAACGTTCGTCAGGAGCCCGCGGAAGCGTACCGAAGGCTGCTGCGCACACGTCGCCTGGTTTCCAGATACGAGCCTGATAAGCACACCGAAAAACGTTTCTCCGCGGCGTGGGCGGATTCGCGATGCTGGTGTACGGCGTCCACCGTATACTTTCCACCGGCTGGGGTACAGTTAGGCGTGACGCAACCGCGCACTCGAGAACGGTATGAGATCCCAATTATCGAATGCTTCCGGTTTCTAAGGGTCTCGCGTTCACTTGGAACAACGCCTTGCTGGATTCCTCAAGCAACGACCGCGCTAACACGTTCGCTACCACTGTGCGCTTCAAGTGCACTTTTATGAATCATAGATCTTATCTATACGTATGAAATTTCAACAATGCGTGGTGGAAATTAAGTTCTCAAAGTTTAATCGCTCCTACTTTGAAGAAAGAGACTCAACTTGCAAAATGGTGGAGAACTTCTCCATTTTTTATAATATAAGGAATTTGCGTGTTTCGGATTGCCTCGTTATATTTAATCATCTACTTACAATTAGTACACTGAATTTAATTAACTAATTTTTTTTTAATTTTTAGACTGATGCGATGTCGTTGGAGCCCTCATTTTAATTAACTAATCGATGTCTTTTTCCACAAGACACCAATGCAGACTGCATTTTTTAATAATCCTCGTATTTCCTTTCGTTAGACATTAAGTCTCAGTATAGGTCCTTCAAAAGTCTTTGCGCATTTCGTAGAACGCAGTTGTGACATTCTATGAGTTTGTTTTTTGATTAATCCAGTCCAACGTTTGTCTTCATTTTTGAACATCAGTAGGTATAGTATCGACATTCAATCAATGAACCGAATTTAGAGCGATTATGCTCTAATACTCTTTTTCTAGAAATGTAAATTTTGATGTGTTGAAATTTATATTTGAAAAAACAGTTGTAAAAAAAGCGATTTTTTTATGATAATTCACAAAATTTTTGAATTTCATTATTAAGGTCTAAAAATCGTGGGGTGCGATACACCCCGTGTGTCCACAAAGGGTTAATATACTGTGGATATTTATTTGTTTCATTTACTGCTTCATTTGCCATTTTCATTGATTCACTACATTATTAATAGAAAATATTAATACCTATACATAGAAATAATAGAAGCTGCAGCCAGTACGCTTCTTAACTCAAATCCTATTGAATTTCTTGAACGAGGCACCGACCAGTTAGTAATACGATGGCAGCAGGTGATTGAAAAAGAAGGAAATTACATTAACGATTAAACTTTTTTCGTGGTATGTCTGTCTCCGTAACAAAGTTCAAAGAAAAATACGCGAAGACTTTTGAGGTGACCTAATATCTCATGACAATCAACAAAACAAAAAGAGAAACAGAAAGGGATTAAATAGAAATCCTACCTGATTGATGTCGCTGCCCAAATCCCGCGCGCTCTTCGCGCTCCTCAGCTGATCGCCGCGGTACTCCCTGTACCTCATCGTCACCTCGTCGTCCGTCAGCGCGCCGCTGCTGCTGCTCCTCGCGTTCTTCTTGTTCTTCTCCTCCTTCGCCTTCTTCTCCTTCTTACTAAACAGCTGCTTCACCTTGCTCATGGTGCCGCTCTTTTTCGCCGCTTTCTTCTCGTACTTCTTATCAGCCCCGGAGGGCGGCTTGGCGGTGACCGGCGGCGACTTGGACATGTCGTGCGCGTATTTATCATACTTGCGCTGCTCGGACGCCGTCAGATTCATATTCCGATCGGTGTGCCGTCTCTCGTGCTTGATAAACTGCCTCGTGACGAAACCCTCGTCCTCGGACTCGATCTGCTCCCGCCGGTCCACCTCCTGCGAGTCGCGCCTGTAATCATTCTCGATCCCCGAGTCGGCTAAACGATCCTTCCGATCCGAATCGCTCAAGCGGGTCTCGCGATGCCGGCGCTCGGTGTACGCCCGTGTCTCCTGCCTGGCGTGCCTGGACTTGCCGCCCTCGTGGAACACCCTCGGGGGCCTGGTGGGGCTCTCGTCGAACGGTTCCAACCTCCCGACGCTCGGCTTGCCGCGCGGGCTCTCCCTGGCGTCGGAGTCGTCGAAGTAATCCAGCCGATTGCGCGACCTTCGCAGCGGCTTCTTCGGGTCCTCGTCCAGCTTCCTGTTGTGCTCCTTTCTCAAGGTCCGCGAGGTCTCGTCGTGCCGGGCCTCGCAACGGATGGAGTCCCTGGCGGTGGTGTCGGAGTCGTAGCGGCTGGAGTTGTAGCCACCGCGATCGGTCCGTATCCTTGGGGGCGAGCTGTCGTAATCGTCGTGAATGGGGTGCTTGCTGCTGGTGTACCGCTGGGTGGTGCGCGTCTCCTTGTAGTACTTGGACTCCAGCTGGCTGCTGGTCATTTGGGATATGTCGGTGTCGTAATCGTCGTTGGGCCCCTCTCTCAGGCTATCTAAATGGCGCTTCGCGAACGGCGACCTCTCTTTACGACCGTTCATCGCGGGACTGTCCAGAAGCGGCCGGCGCACGTCCCTGGCGTTTACGTAGTCCGCGTGGCTGGTCAAGTTCTCGTGTGACCTGGTGGTGTACTCGCTCCTCAGCGCTCTCACTCTTGCGTTCTCCCCGATCTCGTCTAGGCGCTGCGTCGACTTGCTCATGCCGCGCTTCGACTCGAAGTTCTTCTTCTTCGGCAGGTAGCTGTCCCTGGGCCGCGCGTCTCGGTCCAGGAAGTCGTCGCTCTTCGAGAACTTTCTCTCGGTGGTGGTGAACTTTTTGGCCATGATCGGCGAGGGGATGTTATTGTTCTCCCTGGGCTCGCTGCGGAAGTGAGGGCTGGTCACCTCCTCGGGATGGAAATTAGTCGATTTATACGGGCGGTTCACGCGCTCCTCGGGGCTGGTCCTGCTTCTGTCGCTGAGGAACGGCTTGAAATCGTCCGCGTAGCCCTCGTGCGTCCTCGTCTCCACGATGTACTTGTCCCCGTACTTGTCCGTCCTGGTCTCCACCGTGTAGCCGTCCTTCGGCTTCGCCTCGACGTGGCCGTCGTTCGGAATCTTATTCGTGATCTTCTTCTCGTAACCGTACACCTTCCCATTATCCTCGTGTATCTCCTTCTCGAATATATACTTCTCGCCGTTGCTGTTCGTCCGCGTCTCCGTAATGTACGTGTCCATGTACCGTTTCGGGGATGCGACGCGGTTCGGCGTAACCGGGGACGGGACGATCAGCTTGTCGATGATCTCGTGTTCCGACTTCTTGATCGGCACATTCGCGCTGTTCTTCGCGGCGAACATCTCGTCGGCCAGCAGCCTGGACTTGATCCTCGACTCGAGGAGGTCACGCCTGGCGCTCAGCTCGGTCGTCTTGTTCGATATCCCGCCCTGCGTCTGCCTGGCGGTGAACTCGTTGCTCTCCCGTTGCCTGGCGTCCGTCCCATCGGCTCTCCCTCTGCCCGACGTATCGACGAACACCGTCGACGTGTACTTCTCGGGCTTGTCGTACAGGCGTCTATCGATCTCGTCGAACTCGTGGCGCCGCTTCACGTCCGAGCTCCTCGCCGCGTACTCCTGCGTCCCACCGTAAAAGTGGTTACCGGTGTTCTTCCCGTCCTCCTCGTACCTGGACTTGAACGTGTTGATCTCATTGTTGCGCCTCAGGTCGCTGGTGTACGAGTAATCCGCCCTGCGGTACTCCTTCTCCGCCGGGCTGTTCTCCCGCGACGAGTCCTTTCGCTCGAGGCCCAGTCCCTCGTCGCTGTCCGAGTGGCTCCTCTGCGCCTTCTTCTTGTCCGTCTGCACCTGGGCGTAGATCACGTTCGCCTGGTTGGGCGGCGGGCTGCAGGAATCGTTCGGCCTGGTGTAGGAGAACGGTCTGTTGTTGTTGTGGCCGAAACCGGGCCCGGGGGAGACCATCGTCCTGGTGAGCTGCGGCGGCGGCGAGCGATCGCTGGACAATCGGTGGATCATCTTGTGTATCGTGGACTCTTCGCCGCGTTGCTGGAGATCGTATCGGCTGCTGTGCAGCATGCTACTCGCGCCGACCTTGTCTACTTCGTCGAGCCCGGTGTCCTTTGCTGGTGAAGGGGTCCGGGCTGCCTTCTCTTTCCTAACCTGCCCCTTCCCGCCGATCTCGTTGTTACCGTCCTCGAGCTGGATCGGTATGCGTCGCACGGTCGGCTTGCCCTCCCTCCTGGGCGATATCGGCGGCTTACCTGCGGCTGCTTCCGTCTCTTCGGCCGTGCCACGAGTGTCCCTCGCCCCCGTCACGACCCCGGCATCGGGCACCTCCTGCTTCGGCTTCTTCGCTTCCGGCCTGCTGCCCGCGGCGCCCTCCTGGCCCTCGTCACCCTCGACCCTGCCGAAATGGAAGGGCTGCTGGTCGACGTGCGGTGACGACTCGATTATGGGGGACAGCTGCTTCTTCGCCCTGGCGGTGCTGAGGTGCGAGCCCTCGCTCTCGCTGCCGCTCCTCTTGCGCTGTGATCGCGTCGAGGCGGCCGCGTCGCTCGCGCTGCGGCCCACTGGCTTACGCTTCCTCTCTAGCTTCGGTGAGAAGAACCTCGCTAGGCCGCCCCTTAGCTTCTTCGCGCTGGCATCGCTGGCGCTTCTCTCCAGTGCCTTCTTCTTCAGCCTCGGGGTCTCCGCGAGGTCCGCGCTCGTCGTGGCGCCGATCTCCTCGCTCCTGCGTCTTACATCGAGGGGCAGTTCGGGCCTCTTCTTGTTACGCCGCGCCGGTAGGGTGCTGAAACGGCCTGGCAGCCGCCGGTTGTCGTGGGCCACGCAGTGAAGGCTGCCCGCCTGTTGAAGCACGAGGGCCGCCTCCTGTGCCAGGTCCTCCTTGCTCCGCGACGCTATGCTCTCCTTGTGAATGGGGGTGGCGATCAACCTGCCCTCGCCATCTCCAGCCAGGGCCACCGTCACGCGCGGTGCTCCACGTCCTGCAACAGGCGAGAAAACCAACGTCTCCGTCAACCGATCGATCCTGACTGACGCGGGCCAATCGGCGAGGAAGCTTGCTTGCTTGCGGGGGCACAGCGGAATTGTGAGAGCAGAAGCTTGATGGGGAAGCTTCACGGTGAAGGGTTAAACAAGTATTGGAATGTTTACGTGGAATTTGAAATTTATTTTTTTTGCAGGGGCTTTGATGGAGTCAAGTTGGTTATACTAAAATCATTTCGATGTTTTTAACCCTCTATAAACGAAAGATTTCGGACACTGGTAGACGTTAAAGATTGTATGTAAATTAATAGTTAGGCTCAATTTCGTTTTATAAACATTTGTTGTGAAATAAGGATATGTGATTGCTATATTATAATATTTGAATATGGAACTTTTGTGAAGCAACACCTGCAATATAAGTCATAGATAATACCTGTTACTTCAAAGTCATATGGCGTTATAGAGGGTTAAATAACTATGTCTGTAGGCTATTTTTTTATGAAGATTGGCTATGGAATGTGAAGATCGTACTAAGATCGTAACGTTTGGTGTTTCCGTACGAGGTAACGCGGTAAGTAGAAATGTCCAGTTTATGGTCAGACACGCATCAGTGGGTTATGCCATGGACGCGTCGAACGTTACACTTGAAACTATGTTACAAATAGTTCATGAATGATAAAAATAGACTATTTGAATAGTACATGTAAAATTAAAAATTTATTGTTTCAAATATTTATTGCTTTCTTGTAGAAAAAAATTGAACGGTTCCCACATTTCCCTATTGCAACTTGAACGTAATTACGACTTTGTATCACCATTTTAGTGATGGAGAAATGATTTTGATAAAATCTACACGCCTGTACTTGGAAAATTAAATTTTCTACCTATCTCAATTAAGATTTTCATCCAAAAACTTTCTGTTCCAATTATCTCCTAATTAATACCAGTTGATCAGCACATTTCCCCCAATTCTTATACAAGTGTCAGTCATTTCAATAACAAATTTAAAAAAAAAGTAATCCATGAAACCTCTCAACAGCTTAATATATTTAAAGCCAGGACCAATGACCACGACGAAGAAGAAATCCCGAACAAATTTCTTGTTAATATCAGTTATAAACTTCCCTGGTTTTCTAAAGCCCGTCCACTCGTTCGCTACCACATTAAACAGAAATCTCCTCAGGCGGATTGTCAAGAGCGCAGATAATATGTTTTAAATAACGCTAAGAAACTAATGTGTTTCCCTGTAATTTTCTCGGTTAATTCTCCCCCGTATTGACCCCCGTAGCTAATCGTCCAGGCATTAGCAATCCTTTTTACCGCGGCCGCTGTAATTCCCGACTACGCGTCCTCCTAATTGCTCCACGATTACGGTCGCGCTCAGGATGGAAAGAAATAATTATCATTCATTTAATCTGACACTATCAATCTATTAAACGCTACTAATGTTACCCAGACTTCAGTCTCGTTTATTCGGGCAATTATCGTTGCCCCGTTATGCGAACAACAGTGAGGGGAGGGCATCGAGAAGATCTAAGAAGAATATTTCAGCCACTTTTTCTTTAAAGTGGTGCATGTCCGCTGTTTCTTGTTTCGAGATATTTAATGTTCCGCATTTCACTGTGTTAAAAAATACTGCTACACGCTAATAAGCATGTTTTATGTTTTTAAGACCCTAGATACGTGCAATTTCATTTTTGTAAGAATTTTCTGAGCGAAACAATTTTTTTTGTTGACCGCAGGTGGAGTTATACCACTTTCACAAAATCATTTAGCAATTCCATTTAGCGGCCAAACTTGTGGTAGCTAATTTATAAAGGTATTGTACTGCATTGACTGTACTATAACGAGTAATAAAAAAATACGTCAATGTGTTACTGAATCTAGCCTCGACTCATTTCTTCAAAAATTGAACTTGTAAAGTTCTAAATCTTAATCTTTCCATTGCATATATTTCAGTAGCGAAGGTTTATGTAAACCAATCAATGATAAGCTTATAAACCGCCAGCATCGCTAATGAACACCTGTATTTTAATATCTTCTCAATTGCAGTCTGATCAAATTCGATTAATAATTAATTGGAATTACGTTATCTTCGAAACGCGCATTTCTGATAAGATCGTAGCGTGATCGTTTCAATTTTGCGCAACCACTTGGCAAAAAACCGCTCGTTGAATCTCACTTAAATGATCTCGCCAATTAACGGTAACGAAAAGGATCCTCGTGGAAGTCATTTTGATCGCAGACTCCGGCCAAGCATCCAACGATCCGCCATTTTTCCTCCCCCTGCAGCTTGATAAAAACTACCACTCGAACAAATACGACGAGCGCGATAGCTAGCCAGCTCTACAACTCATCGCGCCTTAACGAACGGATCAGAAGTCGCAGAATTTTAATTGGACCAAGGGGGCCGCCCGAAAACGATATTCATTAGCGCACCGCGCGCAACCGTGACCAGCGAACTTTATCGAGGATTAATGGATTATTTCGACGGCGATCGGGGCGCATTATTGGATTTGTAAATTAGCGATTTATGGTAAGCAGGCCGGGCTGGGTCGTTAGCGGTTAATCGGGAGGTCCAATCAGACGCTAGCGTCGGCTAGACCTCGGTATGGGAGGCCCAATCATCTTTATAATTCACCGGCCACAAGAAACGATTCCTCCTCGTTCGAGCAATCCTGTCGTTAAACCGAAACGAATGTCCTCCCGTTCGCGTTGTTCGATTGCTGCTCGATTTAATCAGCGTAATCGACTATTTAGCTGCCCTGGTTATAATTTTAAATGTATATTCGCCGACGGAAGGTTTGTTAAGGGGATAAAGTCCCGATGACCGCCGAAAGTGAAACTACCCTGCTTCGTTCACGATTTTCGTGGCACGTACTCGTGGTAGTGTTTTTAAGCATAGGAACAGCTCAAAGATTAACGAACGTGTGCTATTATATTATTTGTAAGATCGAGGGAGTCACAGATTAATCGCGAAAATTTAACTCAGCTGAAGTAATCTTGGGATTAAAATACGCTTTTAGGGATTAGAAGAAGGCTGCACGGGGATGAGTTCTGACTCAAAGAGCAAGGGTGGATTCTTGTTGTGTTAGAAGACCTGTATTTAATATTTGAACTTCAATAGCATTGAATTTTTTAAATAAAATGAGACGCTGGTTTGCAACGGGCATTCAAATTTCATTTTCGAAGGGATTCAAAATTATTCTACTTTTAGATTCATTAATCGCTACAACTTGATATTGAAAACTTCTCTAAATAACCTTCTCAGTTCCAGTCACATTCCTTACCCCATTCTTCTTTTAAATGCACAGTAACGTATTCACCTTCGCGTCCAAATCAACTGAATCCCTGAAACGAGCATAGGTTTCGCCCAATATGGGTTACGGAGCTCGACTTTCGCTATTCTGTTTTTTTTTTCACAGCGGGGTAATGGAAATCGTGGCTCAATTTAAAATTCAACCAGCATTCGTGCGCAGATGTAATACGCAATTTGACCTTTTCGGCGTGCACACGCCTTGTAAACCGGCGGTTTTAACCATGCCCAGATCGCGGCAGAGCGCAGGGAATCAGTGGAACGGTCTAAGTTCACAGACACGGTACTGTGTGTACTCCATGGGACGTGTGCTACGTTAAGTTCCCGATTCATCCGCGAATCGTATTTCTGCACGGTTACGATCATTGTTCCATTATCGAGGCAACCACGACGTGCAAGTCGTTCGATAATTAATGACGCGTTCCGCGGCGAGACCTTTTGCCAGGACCAACTTCAGTCGCAATTATACCGATTGTTGTGTCGCCACTTGCTTTCTATAATTACTAGTCGAAATTTGTCTAGGGGGATATAATTGATGCATCACAACTGTAGGATGGTTATGAAATTGCTCAGTGAACGTGGGGTATAAATCAGATGATCGTGAATATAGAAATGTTTTCTTCTCTCAGTTGTGTGTTTTATATCAAGTCGGAGCAAAAGTTCGTTTGTTCACTGTTAGGTAATGTTAGGTGTATGGAAATGTCGTTTATAATTAAATCTATTTGTACTTTTACCAGAAAAGTGCCAGAAGGTCATAGATAGCCAAGGAAAATTGTACTTTGATTAGAAAAATATGGAGTAGGTATATTTTTACATTTAATAGAGACTTTGCTTCGATAAAGCGAACGAACTTTTGCGATGAGCTAATAAGAATTTTGATATATGTAATATTTTGTTGAGATATGTATACTTTGGGAAATGAAATTTGTGTGTTTTAAATCTGTGATATGTGTTTTATAGAAAATCTTTTTTGTTTTTTCATATTTTGAGGAAGGAGAAGATTCAATTCAGGAATTGAAAGTTTCTCAAGATTGCGTATGTTATAGGAATCCTATTGCGAGAGATCTTCTATTTTTTGGAACAGGTGTTCTGAGAAGGGAAAATCGTACGCTTGAAGGCTGTGTTTAAGTATTTAACTGCGCGTTATTTTTTCGAATTTTCCGCGGAATAATTAAACAGAGGAAAGGCCGTGTCTGATTCAATCTCCACTTCATATTACGTCTTCACGTGCAGCGCACGTAAGGGTAATCACTCGTTGCTCTCAACAAATATCATGTACCAGTGACCTTTTCATAATCGTGCACCTTCCACAACAACTTGATGCACGTTTCTCAGCAGAAATTAATTGACGTACCAACAACTCCTAGCGAGTGACTTTGATTTATAAGGATCTCTGCTTTTTGTCTTTCCTCAGGCTACGAAAGAAGAAGTACATTAAAAAGAGTGGCAACCTTTAAATGTCTGAAATGACTTCATTCATGAAGCAGTCGATCTCTCTGCAACGTGTCCCTTAAAATTCTTCCAATGAAACATTTAACATCCTAACACCAGAGAACCAATTTTCCAATGAAATTATTTAAGCATTTTTCTTCAAATTAAATCTTAAACTATTTTCACGAACTGATAGTACTTGTTGATCACCTTTTGCTCAAAACACAGAATACATTTTCCAAATCTTGAACCCCATCAGAAGCATTACGAATTCTCAATTAGAAGAGCCTCTGCAGCTCAGTTCCACAAATCAATGAACTAATAGTAGCTAACAATGGTGCACTAAAACTAACTGGACCATTTCTCGATCAGAATCGCCCTCAGTGTATTTAAAATTATATAGTCAAAGAAGTGGCCTCAGAGATAATAGACTTCCCACGAAACGATGCTTCCCTAAAAATATCGATGTGAAAACTCGTCAAAACCCATGCAGCACGTGCTACAAATTATTTGGCGCGAAAACACGTCAGTGTTCTTCATTTCGTTGCTTGGCATTGATAGTGGAATAACTCTCAATGTAAATTGCACAGGAAAAATAAATTTTTCACATAATACTTATGGAGTCTACTTCTACAGAAAAATAAAAACTGACATATTTTCACTTATGCCAAGCAATGGCCACTATAAATGCCAAGCACCGATTTCACTTTCGAGGTTGACAGACATTTGCTTCGCAGTAAAAACTTAGTACGTAGACATCGACAGAAGAAAGTGAATTTTTGGCAAAGCGACACTGGATTCTCCAATAGGAACCACTTTCTATTACTTTGTAACGAATCGCAGCCACGGGTGCCTAAATGAGGGAATGGCACACGGTGGTGGGAGCGCTGACGGATTTACAGCGTCATTGTCGCGGTTCCACGAGTCGAGGCTGGTGCGCGCGACCTCATCGGGGAACATCTTGTCGAGGTCATCGACGAGGACCCCGGGAACGAGGTCGCGTCGGGATTAGCGTTCCTGTTCGCCTACTAAAGGCGCCGTGCCACTTATACGCCGCCTATAATGCCGTGCACCATTTCCACCGCGTCTGCTCGTGGGAAATCGTTGTTTAAATGGAGACTGAGAATCTACTCGCCGGGCCGTTCTTGCCAACTTTTATGAGCTTCTGTTTACGCTAACAACCTCCGCTCGCTCGTTCTTCCTCGCGTTTCTGCGACTAATAGCCGGCCATTTAGAACGCGTTACGGGAAAGGAACGACTGCCCCGACGTTTCCCCTATTTACTTATTGCCCCGCTTTTCTTTCCTCTTCTTGGAGCAGTGCAGAGGATTTCGAGGGGCGAGAAAGTGGCGGATGTTGCTGTGGGTCATTGGTACGTAGCACTTGGGACAAAGTACGTGTAAGTGGATAGAGAATCTGATTAAACAGGGATTTATGAAGACCGAAGAGTGAGTTAACACGTGGAAGATTGTACTTTAGAAAATGATGTGTATAGAATTGTATGTTATTCGAGTTTGATTACTCTTTGATTGAACTTCTGCGGGACCGGGTTCCAAAATTTTGGGTGGCCCAAAAAAAAAAGCAGTTATATGTACTTCTAACTTTTATGGTAATAAATATCTACGCATGGGGCTCCGAAAGAATTCACAACGAGCTTCTCGTGGACCGCGGGGCCCTTTAAAGCGCGAGGTCGGGGAGCGCGCTGAACCACTAATGCTTCTGAAGTGTCAGTGTGTGATGTTTTAGAAAACGTCTTCGTAACAGTATAATCCACATGATAGAGGAACTGGCCTGTGAGAAGCATAACAGACACATTATGTTTATGCAACATGAGAAGCAGGACTGAAGCTAGTAACACGAGAAGAGAGATACGAATACAATGCCTGCTGATGGTTCCAATCACCGAACTAGAGCTCCGTTCGCGGAACTGAATCCCAAGCCTCAAGCACCGCGTCCGCGCACGTTCGCGCGTGAATCCTCCGCAATTCCAGACGCTCCGGAAATAAAGGAGAGCCTACCCTCGAACGCACAACGAACTGCTGCGCGAAAGGGAAATCGATTCGGGCGCAGGTGAGATTAATTCAACGGCAAAACAGGAGCCGTGCTTCCATTACGGACTACGTCTTATTAAGCGCGACCGATATCTCGATAAAAAAAACCTTGAAAATAACCAGCATTCCTCGTAGAGCGTATCCCCCACCTCGCCCAGCTCGCGTAAAAAGCGGTTCGGCCGGATCGAGGTTAAATAATCGACGCTATGTAAGAACCGTGGAACGTGGCGAGCGAGTAACATTAGAAACGCGGGCCTCGATGCGAGAGAAATCGATAGACCAGTGGCTCCGTGGGCGTCGAGCTAATCCCGTGATCCAGAGGGCTAATTATCAGCCGGCTATGTCGGCAGGGGAGAAGCACTTTGTGAGCATGATTCGTACGAGCTCGATCTATGCTGCGCTGATAATAGGCTGCGGGGAAAAAGGGACTAAGAATCTATGGGTATTAACATGTAGGTAGTACACGCTTGATAGGCTGCAACTAATGCATCCAGCCAACTCATGGCGAATCTTGACGATCGACGCTTATGGGTTCGGGTACGATTGTGAAGGGAGCAGTGATTTATAGTTCTCTCGATACTTTTGCGGTGGTTTTCTAGTACTATTAATAGACACACTTTGAGTGGTGGCAAGGTTGTGAAAAATTTCCCAGCGATCGTTTTTGCGGGTAATGTATAAAGTGAACTTCGAGGTTGGTTCGCTTTCAAAGTAAATGTTCGGCGGACTCTGGGGCAATGCTTCCGACGCTCTCCAGAGAATATCCACTTGTATTCCACTTGTGCAGGGCGTTGGAAAAGTGGAAAGTTCGATGTGCCACTTTGGGGAGGAAAATAAATATTTAATTCCATATTTTCACTACTCAACGGTTCTACCAGTTTAGAATCGAGTCATCTAGGGCATCGCCCACATTCCTCACTTGAAATCGACAACGGCTGGAAATATTCATTCGATCTACCATGCTACTCGCTAAAGGCACCAAAAATCCTTTCTCCTTTTAAAACGCCAGGCATTAATTACGCGAACGTCCTCTGTATCCCTTCATCCCATGGACGAGCAGTGCGCGCGTCCGCGATCGCGTGGCAAATTAAAAGTACCCAGTGCCATTAAACGGTCACGTGCACGCCGAAAGCACGTTCATTAAGTGTCCTCGAGGGTGATTAGTATGCAGGCGTCTGGCAAAACGAACGCGGACTTAATTATCGCGACACTGGCGATTATAGGTTTGGCGGGACGTGCGTTACGCTCGCGCGGCTCACGAATAAGTGATGCGAGTCAACGTCATAGGCGACGCTTCTTCGCGACGCCCTCCCATAAAATCGGTTATTAGAGATCGTCGTCGCCCGTTCGCGATCGCAGCCATCCCGAATAACTCCGCCGCCAGCTAATAACGCCCGGCTAATTGGAAATAATTGCGATCGTTAAATTTTTTTCTCTCCTCCTCCCGCTGGCCGCGGTTTCCGCGATTCCCTCGGAGCGCCGCTGCCGCGAACGAGGCTGCGACGCGTGTGCTCGCCACGTGTTCACGTGCGCGTGTAATTCATACGGCACATAACCAACGGACAAAGGGCCCCGTGAGATTGAAGTGGTAATTGGTGATTTATTTTCGTTGTAAATCTCGCCGCCTGTCCGCGCGGAATGCGCTGGAAAACGGAACAGAAATTTATCTAATTGCATCTAGCCGGCCCGTAAAACCGCGGACGCAGACAATCCGAGAAAACCGCCGGTCGCGGCCGACCGCCGAAGTGCATTTAATATACTCGTAATTACGTGTTATGAATGCCAGATGGCAGGGCAGAATGCGCGCCGCGTTTCCACCGGGCAATAAAGCCCCGCGCGCTCTGTACCGGATTATACGAGGCGGATTTTAAGAGCCCGACATTCTCACGAAGCGTTATCTTCCGAGAGCTCCGGGCGGCTCGGCGCGCGCCACTGTCGCTTTTCTCACGGGCGACGATCCGGGGACACGGAACAATGACACGGGGACGGATTTCGGGCCCCGAGACGCGGATTAATTTGACGTTCCCATGGCACCGGGAAACGGGATTGGGACGAGGACCTTTGCAAGTCTGTTTCATGTGCCGATCCGTGGTAAATAAAATACTCGATCGCGCTCAATGCTTGTCCATCGGTGCATTATAGAGAATATTGAAAATTTAGCTAATTGAAGCTTGAAAAGAAAAAATTTAGCTTCGAGAGGAGTTTGAAACAACTCCAGAAGCAGTGGCAGATTGGATCTAGAAATATTGGTTGCCAGGAGACAAAGAGGGCCCACTGACAACTATAAGGCTATCATTTACTTTTTATAAGAAATAAATAAATTTTTCAAAAAATACAGAAGTGGTAAAAAAAAAATACCATTAATAATTTTTGAGAAATAAATTTATATTTTTTTAGTAATTACAGTGTTTAAGGGGGTCCACTGGCCATTGGACAAGAAGACCCCCTGGCTATCGTCCGTCACTGTTCAGAAGTCAAAGTATTCTCGAGGAATCTATTACGTAAGGTTGACCGCTTCGCGAGTGGAGGGAAACACTGATGTATCGTTTTGTATCATAAGATGATGCCTAATCTCCCGGTGCCTTTAAAAAGTGTCAGACTCGACACCTAGGGAACGATTCGATTTCGATTAGAGCAGCTCGTGATTCGGTTTGGATTTCTCCGCGGAGGCACGAGGTGGCCCCGAGCTGGGAGGCTGCGGAGGATCGGGGAGCCACGAGGCTTGACAGCAGGTGCTTCGGGGTGAGATGAAAGGGGGGGGACGATGCCCCAGGGGGGAAGAGGGAAGAATTGCCGGAAGTGCAAGTGGCGTGTTGCCGTGGCGGGTCAGAGATCGCGCAGCGGTGCTGACCCACTGCTTCGAGGGCTGTAAACGCTGGTGAACGCTTGCACGGTTGAACCGATGGTACGGATCATCGCGCGAACCGAAGCAACGGTAATTTTAGCCGGCGATCACGAGCATAAATTAATATCGCGGTTATCTGATCGTTACTGCGGGGCCGGTCACGTATGAATTTAACCCCTCCGATCGGTTTCGATCGATAACTGTTTCGATAAGTATGAATATAAATCGCTGTGCCCGAGAGTCGCTATCCGCTTTATTATAATGGGATTTAACGGTGTTTATAATGTCTTCGACGTGTTGCCGTCCGAATCTCGGTAATATTCTTAAGGGAGGATTTAGAAATTGCTTTAGGCACAGTGTTGTGTGTGGGGTAAAGGAATATATCTATGATATCTCAGATGAAAGTTACGGGAGTATTGATTTAAGTGGAAGCAAGTTTTGACAGAAATGAACTCGAGAACGAAGTGAAGAAGGGTAAATGTAAATATTGTAGGATTTAAGAAGATAAGATGGGATTTAGGTTCCACTAAATCTAATTTGATTAAAAAATAACGCTGACTGTTTCCTAAGGAACTACCAAGGGATGGCCACCCTTTAAAATTCATTCCAATCATCTGTGCGTGCTTTCAAAATCCTTTTCCACCTAGAATCATTCATATTGAACCTAAACCATCTCCACTTATAGTCACCATTTCCAGCTACAACAACTAAAAAATAATTGAAATCGTCACTTTACCAGCTATTTTTGCTGCCGGTCATTTTTTGCCTGTTGCATCGTGTATAGCAATTACACCTTCTTCCCTCGTATGATCGATTTCAGTCTCTAACTAGATGCAACCGTTTAAAAATAGACACTTGCACACCGCACGAGTAAACGACGTCCTTGCGGTCCTGCAAGCTTGACACACGCGAGAGAAACAGCGCCGTGAACGCATTCTTGCACGCACTACACTCGACTGGCCAACGAGGATAATCGGATACAAGCCGCGAAAAAACGTCCCCCGTTGATTTACGACCCCAGTGACTGTGTGCCTCCCCGTGAACCATAGCGAGAGTCGGGAAACGTTCGTATCGATAGACCTGGACGATCGTCGACGGTTATTGTGCCCGCGAAATGGGGCAGTCGTCGAGGATGTTTCTAGGTGAGAAGGAATCTTGGGAGGATTTCTTAATTAAATGTGGGAAGACTTCTGAATTAAACTTGGCAGGATTTCTGAATGAAACTTCAGAGAACTTCTGAATTAACCTTGAGACAACTTCTGAATCATACTTGGGAGGAGGATTTCTTAATTAACCTTGGGAGAACTTCTGAATTATCGTTGTGAGGACTTCTGAATTCACCTTTGGAGGATTTTTGAATTATTTATCCTTGGTAGGATTTCTGAATTATCTTTGGCAGAACTTCTGAATTATCCTTGGCAGGACTTCTGAATTACCTTTGGGAGAAATTCTGAATCCACAGAGAGAGAGAGAGAGAGATGGAGTGGGCGCTCTTAACCCTGAAAGAGAATCTAACTCAACCGCACTCATTCCTTCAAATTCAATAAATCAACGTTGCAGAATAATTCTAAATCACCCACTCAGTTTCCGCTCCCTACTCCCCTACGTCTCACAAACAGAGAGAAGTCCCACTATCTCCCACGTCACAGATACCACAATGCCACCCAAAATTCAAGTCCCATCAAATCCAACTTCAAGAAGACCACATCCATCCCCAATAGTACTCCAGAAATGAATCCTACAAACCATCCTACATCGAACCTGAACCAATAAAATCCTCAAAGCCCCGTAGAAGCTCCCTCCGCAACGCGTCCCACAAAAGCCTCGCTACCAACGGAATGCTGGACGAGCAAGCGCAGACGGTAACCCAATTTGGGCGGGATAAATCGTGGTCGAAACGGCGATTATGTAACCATAAATCGTGCATCGGCTCGCGCCCTTTCGTTACGATAAATATAACACGAGCGCGCGATAAATCCTGACGAAAGCACAGACAGCGTGATAAATCGACCGGTAACGCAACTTCGGTTCGCGTACCGAACCAAAAGCCACCGTCCTGCCGAGTACCAATCGCTGCTCGGCGAGTACGAAATGGAAGCCCCAATACCTCTGCACGGGGCCCAGCTGTCCGGCGGAACGGGTTCTGCAACGTTGAATTACAAATCTTCCCTCCACCCTCCTCCCCGCCGCCCCCTCCGCCGGACCTCGTCCCGTCTAAATGGCTATTTATTCGCGAAATAAAACGAATCACCCGTTGGCTCTGACGAGGAACGCGGCACGTTTCTATACCGTCGTGGACTGGCTCTCACGTGACGCTCCATCGATGCGATCGCTAATCCTATTCACATAATTCGTCTCATTTACACGGTCCTCCTCCCCTTCGCCCCCATCTGCGCCGGCATGCTTCTTCCTTCGTTCGATCGCCTCTCTGTCCCTCCAGCGATGGTACCGAGCGCGGTAAAACGATGCTCGCGCGACCTCCACGTTCTCGGCTCCGAACGATACCGGTCCATTGGATACCCGCCACTTCCTCGTTTCAGCTGATCAAGGCCTACCTTAAGACCCCTTGGCACGCGAGGATGCCGATCTGAACGGATCGGCCGCGGAGCAGGGTGGCCAGAATGGGGGAAAAAGCGGTGGGCGAAATGGCAGAGGTGGTCGCCAGAGGAGACGTTCGATGGATGATTTTTGTAAGATTTCGGCTGCCTGTTTCGAGATGGACACTTGTGCTTAGAAGACTCGAGCTGGTTCGAAGGAACTTTAGTGTCTGGTGTAGATAATTAAATTTGTGATATATTTAAATAGAAATGCAACTTTGACGGACTGAGTCTATAAATGTTGGCTGCCGGGAGACAAATGGGGACCACCCACGATTATAGGGCTATCATTCAAAATAGTGATGCAACGTAAATTTTAGTTGCATACAGTAATAATAACGTGGAGCTTCTGTTATATTTCCAAGCCACTAAAAAGTTATTAACGTTTTTAAAATATTGCCTGATGTTTAAGAGTCACTTGCCATCGGGCAAACTGACACTCGGGCCTGGCCGCCACTGGTAGTCGGTCTAATGATTAAAATAAGAGAATGGTGTTATAATTCGATGAAAGGGCTCCACGTTTCTGTTTATAACACAGAGCCGACGAATTTCTTATGGCGGACCAGTGATACGAAATTTAAACTCTACTGTTACGTATTATACAAAAGTATCGCTTTTGAGCTTTCGTGTACGTCGATTGAACCCGCGTCGATAATGACTCTCGAACGCCACCTCTAATCCACTACCATAATCGCTGCGATTTCCAATCGCAATACTTATTCAAGCCCAGCTCAGAAAGCTCCCCCAACGCCGCGAATAAGATTAAGTTTACTGCCAAGTGGGACGCGTAAAAGTGAACGTACGACAGCCTTAAAGTCGAAACAGCCAGTAAACTCGACCAGCTTCGAATTTCTTTTCTATGGCGGAGCGGCTGGAAGCGTCGGCCTCGCATAAATGGCCACCGTTTATTCGATACGCGATCTTCGCGATATCGGCCCATTCACCAGTACTCGAGTACTTCCTTGTGCCTTCTTCGCGCTTATCACGCGGCCAGTCCGTTTCATGAAAACCCGCTGTTATGCAGGTCCTCGACGGTAACCGACGGCAGTCTACCAGAATAGAACCGGCTGATGTACGCTGACAACGTTACGATCAGCTGGAGAAAGCACGCGCACTCGAGGAAGTATGCCCAACTGAATCGAAATAAATTAACGACGATTTAGCTATCGTCTTAGAATTTCCCACGTATCCTGGACGCCCATGTAGCGTCGCGCGAACTGGCTTCTCCATTATTCTATCGATCCACGCATCTGTAATAGCTGGCGGGAAACACATTCGCTGGCATTCACTTTTCAGGACATCGCTTTCTGTTGGTACACAAAGTCTTGAGTGTAGTTAATGCACGTCACTAGTGTTTTGTGTGTATGGGGGTGGACTAGATATGGCGTACGGAGTGATCACTTCGTTGGTGAAAATTGTCAGATGTATTTGCCTCGCACTGCAGGGCTCCGCCATTCCTAAACGTCCATCCAACTTGAGAGGTTCCAGGATCGGTAGCAAGAGAAAGGAGGTTCTTAGAATGGAAATGTAGAGTTTGGGTGCAGCATAATTGAGGGAGTAGCTACAGAGTGGAAATTCCAAGTAGAGTAATGTGAAATTCGGGGACCAAAGGGCCGTGCAGAAATATAGAAATACAGAAAGTGACGAATGAAGATACACAGTGATTTAATGTTGAACAAACTCACACCTGCCTTTCCTTACAACGCCTATCCTTCCACCAAACCTATCCTTTCCATCTAACAGAAACCGTCCTCGACTCCCCCATAAAATACATACATCCCCCGCGCGCACACCTATCGCAGATCGGAAGACAGAGTAAGCTGACAAGCAGTAAACGTCACTCCTCACAGACGAACGTACGCAACCACCGACAGAGACGAAATTCCATCGAGCAGGACTGGCATTCCACGGAGGCCCATTCTCATCAGCTCCCAACTGTAACGAACATCGCGGCGCGCAGCGGAGCGAGCGTGTTGCACCCCGTTATGCAGCCCGTTGCCGGGTTTAAGGCCGGTCCACAGCGGAGCACGCGACGATCCAGGAAACGCCGCCAGGCGGGATATAATACGGACGACACAAGGGGCCCTTAACAAGCTTGGACGAGGCGCATGCACGAACGCAATGCTGCACCAGCCAACTAGGCTGACTCCTTGGGACCGCCCGCATTGACGACCGCGCTGCAAGAACAGAGGAGCCAGGGGGAGGCCGGGGGCGAGAGAAAGGGAGCAAGAGGCATGCACCGGTGTCCGCCGCGGCGCGCGGGGGACAGAGAAGGAGAGCTCTAAGGAGCGTATATACACCTCGGATAATAAGAAATACGGTGCAGCCGCTAATGCACCGGTCCCAGTGCCAGCGGTTTTTGCCGCGGCGCAAAGTCGCTTCGTAAAAGACGCACACTCCCGCCTCCGGGTCCCCCCGTTGCGCCTGCGCACTCCTGTCCCGGGCATAAGTCCCCGCCGACGGGGCCCCGGGGGCCGGCGCGCACGATATGTAACGCGACGGTGAACGTATAGACGAGTTTCGTAATCGGATTCTACGAATGATCATGGCGCAAGCGAGACGCGGCTACGGCCCGTGATAATGATGGTCCTGGGAAGGCGCAGATGCACCGGAATGCAGCGGCTTGCCTTGGTTTCGGTGGCTCCGATCGCTTGGATGATCATTGTTTGACGAGAGGGTAGTGGTAATTTCGAATTGGTGGATTTTCGGGCCCGCGGTTTCTGCGAGACAGTGCTGTGCAATTGAAATTCAGGGGAGTCTATTGAATTGCTGCGTATGAGATTGCCGAATTGGGATACGATGACAATTGCTAATGCTGGCTTACGACTCGAGAAACGTCACGGAAACTCAAAGAGATAAAATAAATGAGACAGTTAAAAAGCAAAAAATATTTCACACTTCCTTTGCGAAATTGCAATTTCACGTGCAGCAACCTAATATATTTTGAGTGACTAGGGGTGCTGTAGGATGAACTCGAATGTGGGATTCGAAGGAATTGTTGTTAACCCTGGAATGCTACCCATCATTTTATGACGTGAATGGTACCCTGGGGTACATATGTACCCCAATAATAAATGTGAGAAATAAGCTTCATATGATTTTTATTTTTCAAAACAAACATAAAAAAAGCAATGTTGTAACATATTTTAACTTTGAAAAAATTGAAAAAATTGAAAAAAAAAGTTAGGAACAATTAGGGCACACTTTCTTTTGGTGTTCTAAACAAATGAACTTTCTACACATAGCACATTTTATCCTTGATTTTCTGTCCCTCGACCTTTCACAGAATGCACATCTTCCGGCTGATGGTTCGGGTTTACTGGTAGCAAGTGGGGTACAGGTCCACCCCGGGTAGCATTCCAGGGTTAATAAAAGTTTGATAAGGAGAAGAGAATATACGACTGGCAGTCGTGTAAGTGAAAGTACCTAAGGGAATTGGTAGTATAATGGGAGTGATGTAATCGTAGAATAGGCTGAAAAGTTTGCATCATTTCGTTAGTTTTTTCTTATCATGGACCGTGTTAAAATTGGCTTCCACAGGTCTGCTTAGATCGCTGCCACTTAGATTCTACCTCGATAACGTCCGACATCGTACGCCTCGTAACTTTCGCTTCTCGTCATGGGGATTCTCAGCGTCGTTCATTGAGACAGAGGAAGAACTCGTGGAGGATGGTCGAGTCGATGCGTGGACTTGCGTAGCAATTGCTCTGGGACCACTCGTAACATATTTATGATACTATATGCATATCGAATACTCTCTCTACCAAATATATCTACAGACATCAAGGAGGACCGAATTCTTCAAAATAAACCTCAATAGTGGCACTCTCAACCTCAAAAAATGCAAATATTTGCAAATAGACACCAACCCCTTTGTTCTGTAGCTATTGAAACACTGCGAAACTGCAAGTCCTCGGAAGCGAATAATTAACTGCTAACCGCCGCAAGAAGGAAACCCATCATCTCCCTTTTACAGTTCCGAAACGACCCCATCGCCGCCATTACACAGGGTCAAGCGCCCGCGAGCGTGGCGCAACAAAGAGAATAATTAATACAGACATCCAGCAAACAACGGACGTCGTTAAACACCGAGGAGCACGTAGCGATCGCAGAGTGCGCGATATTCCATTTGCCCGAGTTAGTCTCGGCTCGCAAAGGATCAAAGGATCGACCAGTACGGTTAATCGAGTATCGTTAAATCGGCCACCGTTCCCGATGACGGATTAGCGAATTTAATTACGCGGGCCTGGTCGATTATCCCGATTCCAAAGTGATTTCCTGCCCGCGGAGGAGCTCCACCGTCTCTTCTCCTCTTCACTCCTTCTTTTTCTGTTGAACGCCGCCGGTAAATCGTCGCAGCGAGATCACGGCGCAACGGGCGCGAGCAAAAAGTGAATGGGGTGATGGGTTCGTTGACCAGCCATTCGCGATGTTGACATTCGACCTTGACAATCCCCTCGCCGCGATAATGAAAAAATCAACGGCCTCGCGTCAATGGACACCGGCGAAAGCCTGGCCAGCCGGTCGGCCGCCAAGGTAGCATCATCATCGTCGTCGGAGAAAACGCTTCGTACTCGTTCTGTCACGACGGCTGAATTTCCTGAATATTTACTGCCGAAGCCTAGAGGCAGCTAGTTTATGATATAAAATAGGCAGCGCGAGGTTTTATAATACGATAACTCGCCGTGCGCGTTAAGACATCGTGATTGTGCAATCGTTAAGTGAAGACGCTACATTTTAGATGTTACAATATTGTATTATTCCGATCAAGTAAAGTGGAAGGAAGGATTTACAGTTTTTCATTTGTTTTAAAATATATAAACCTTTAGTGGACCCTACGTTTGTTCATAAGTGACAGTATTGTATTATTCCTTTCGTACTTTTGCGAAAAATTACAGAAATTAACAGTCTTTATAGGTGAAATACTATTTTCTCCTTCGAATTACAAAGTGCTTGTAGGAGAACGACAGCTCTCCACTTTGTGCAGTATAAATTACCGTCGTTCTTGCCTGTGAATTTCGTAAAAGTTTTCAGTTTCCCACGCCGCGCGTGTCTATTCGTATAACTCAGCTGCGGCTTCGACTGAAATTGTACAAAATTATTTATCATCGCGTTAATTTTCGCAAAGTTATTTACAATTTGCGTGTAACAGAGGAGGATACACGGACGCCCCGAAAATCCAACGAACTCTGGTACTTTGCCGCTTAGTAAGCGAATTTACTATACCACACTATTATTTATTATCCTACGTTATATTTTATATACATACACAAACTGTTTCACTAACTCTGCTGCAAAGAATTCGTCTGAACTGTATTAACAATATCAGTGTAATGTCTTTCGCAAACATCATGGTAAAAAGAGATTTGTTATATTACATCGACAAGGAAGCTTCTTCTTAAAGTAGGTTAAATAATACAAATGGAATCACTATTAAATTGCTGGCTGCTTTTATCCAGCGATGGGCAAATCTTTATAATAAGAATAACGAATAAACTTCTATTCGCTCAACCGAATAAGTTTTCAGTCGACTAAGAATGTTATTTATCCGAAGAAATTTTTACTCGAAAAAGAATTTGCCCGAATTATTACTCATTTTTAATAATTTGTATTCGGATAATTATTCACTCGTGACATAAAATTGAAATATAAAATTGAAATCAAAATTACGCAGTGTTATTCGTATCATTATTTAAATAATTTTATAATAAATATTCAAATAAATTATCCGAATAATATGTTACAAGTAACGAATAACTGTTATCCGAATGAAAGAATCAACGAAACAGAATTTATTCGAATAATTATCTTCGATAAATATTTATTCATAACAATTCGAATAAAGCCTCAACTCTGCTTTTAACTTAAATAATTCACATTGGAAACACTTCCTCAGACAGTGCACAGTGAAGTTACAAAGTCTGGTCCCTCAAGTCGATCATAAGTCGCGTCTGACCATAGACCGTCCCTCTCCCCTTACTCTCCTACATCCCGTTTCTTTCTCGAACTCGATTCCCGCTCCTCGCATCGGGCCACATTATCTAACACTTACTGGACTGCACACATTTCCTTGAACATTTATTCCAAGCCCAGCAATATTTCTCTCAGCAAAGACAAGCAAAGATAAGGGGCATTAAGCAGACACGTCTCTATCAAACAAACCCCTAATCATATACAACTTTCAAATGGCGTTCTCCAAATCGGTCTACTAGCCCCGCAAGAAAAGGTAATACGCGTAACATGCGGCAATTACCTTTAGTAGAGGCCGTTTCTTGCAACGAGTACTGAACACGAGAAAACCCGCGGCCGGCTCTTTTACGTCCGCGGTATGAACAACGAGGATACTCGCGACCGGTCCTTTAACTGTTATGATGTACATTATTTCGACGATCATTGCGACTGAAAGTCGCTCTGTCTCTAAGAAAAGCCTCGGCTGCAGAGACGCGCAAACTTCCCGGCAATTCCATTTAAGATTCCCCAAGAAGAATGAGGGCTTCAAACTGCCCCTCTCCATATAAAACAAAACATCTCTTCGTACCATGAAGCTTAACAACTACCTAATTTCAGTGGCATTACGCGAACGCAAATGCGGCCGCAGAAGCCTCCGAGGCGGCACGCGCACAGAAATAACAGTTTGCAGTTGAACGGAATATTCATTTATTCGCGTACGTTAGCCGGACGAGTGATATCGCCATTGTGTTCATGCCAGACGCCACGCCGCGTGCAACTTCTGCGCGAGCCTTGTCCGGCAGAGTTCAGCAGAACGCTTCGCGCGAATATGAGCACATTCCTCGAGCTAGGAATGTGAGCAAAGCCTCGGAATCACTCGAACAGCTCGGTTCACCCGCGTTCCTCCGTTAGTCCGACATGCTGAATGCTCGACACGCGTGTTAGACGATTATACGCCAAGCAGACCGCCGCGATTACGGTGGGACACGCAGAAGATCCCCAGAGCGCGCGCGCGCGACACGCTCGGCTGGGGTGAGAAAAGGGGAGATAATTAATGTAATTAATAAATTAAGCTAGCGGTAAAAGAGGAATGGTTGAGTCCAGCACGCACACACCAATACCGTATTACGAGCCCACATATCAGATTAAAAACAAAAACAACACAGGTAAGAGCACGAGACACAGTGAGATGAAGAAACGAGTAAAACGTGACAAAAGTACACAGCGAGTGGAGCGCCGTTGGAGCGTTCCGAGACCTCGAGGTCTCGGAACGCTCCCGCCGCCTCAAGCTGTAGTCTTTCGAGTTATGCATTGTTACGAGATCAGCGAGATATTAACAGACCACAATTAATGGTATTACTGGTGTACAGGGTGTTTCAGAATTGGCTGGTCGAAGTTTACCAGAATATTCTATCGATGGTAGTGATGAAACGTGCAAGCGTGGACACGCGGGTGGTTACTTTCTGAGCTGCTGTCTTTGGCGATAGATGTTGTCTAGTTGTTAGGAGTTGCATTAGATTAACAGACTTGTTACTTTTCTCTCCTTTTTCCTTGTTACTTTGTGTATTACTTTAAGATCAATAGGGACATATTATTATTTATAATTTACCTAGCTTCACAGCACCATCTAATTATTTATAGAACACCTTCGAAATTATTAGCATCTAATTGTGATTACTTACGTGCCAGCATTGAATTTAGGAAATAACAAATGGTGTTTCTTTAGAAGCTGGGATGTTTTCTGCAACGTGCAAATGTCGGTGCTTGTAGCTTTGAGACGACGCACTTGTTCAGATATGCTTCTGCGACATTTCGTTATCAATAGGGTTAGTAGAGTATGGTGGCGAAGTTCGGCCAAACGATTCAGTAACACCCTGTACGTTATTAATGATTACACACAGAAGGGGAGAAGTATCGATCGGAACGATCGCAACAGCGCAACGATTATTACTCGTGCCGTTAGTCAGCGGCTGGGTCTTGATTAAATGTGTTACACATCGATATCGAGAGCTCGAGCTTGGAACAGTTAGATATACAAGTTAGGCGGAACACGTTCCTGGCCGATACCATTGCTTGACTCCTCGCTTTCACGCCGCGGCAGGTGTTTGCCCTTCGCGCTCCAATCGAGCAACTTCACTAAATTATATTCCACGGATCCCAGGAAAATTGAACTGATAAATCAATCTACGGGACTTCGTGCTGCCAGTAATTTTCTTTGAATTGCGAATGCATGTAATAAATCACACGAGGTTTATGAGAGAAACTGCAATTGCGCGAGCAAGGAGCTTTGTATATCAAAGGAAACTTCTCAAAAGTTTATAGAAATTTTAGAGAATTTTAATAAATTTGATCCTCGGTCTACGATAAATTGAGGTCAAGAAATGAGACAAGATCCGAGTCCCAGATGCTGTAAACTTGATCTGACCAGACGTAAGCCCTGCATTCTCGACATCCCTTCGCGTGAAGGGTACCGATCGTTTCTCTGGCGCAGCGCGTTTCCCAGAAACGCCTGACAGCACGAGATCCTCCGCGCGAAACTAGCAGGCCCGGCACAAATAATTTCCATAATCTGCGATCGCTCTAGGACCTGGCCGTATTTTTTTTCTGAAACGTTGCAGCGTCTCTTCGTTGCAATCGTTACTCGTAATCTCGCGTTTTCTCCTCTCTGCCTCTCTCGAGGTCACTGTTTCCACAGAAGCGCGGTACTTTAGACGTTGCTCCGTTCTCTAAGCTACATTCCGCGAAAATTTATGTTCCAAACTCTCCTACGAAATCTATTAAAATGAATTTAAAAAAAGCAAAGCTTACACGAAGTTATCTAATCATTCTAAAAAATAATAATTCTCAGCTCGGCCACAGTTTCTCACTAAAACTCGATATCTATTCACCCACGTTCAAAATGGCCCCCACATTTAATTATTTCTTCACAATGCCTCACCGATTCCATTAAATCGCACGAAAGTTCGCCACAGACTCCACTCACAAAATGAAATAAACAGAGTCCACATGAAATGTCGGAAGTCAAGCAACGTTACGCAGCCGGTGTCACGTGTACGCTCCGTAGTTCCGCAGACATTCTTTCTTTGATATGGTGTGATTGCCTGGACTCACCGATCCTCTTGACGTGGACGTCTCGATTGAAGGAGACGGTTCTCTCGGCGGGCTTCCACCCGGAGACGGAAGCCCCGGATGAATCGGGGGGTAGTAAATCGTCGGTGGGAGGGTTGCAGGCTTCTCCCTCTCTTAAAAAGTCCGAGCGCTGAACCTCGAGCATCTTCCCGGCCTTTCGCTCCCAACCATACCACACAGACCAGCCGGAACACCACCTCCCTTTTTTTGTTCCTCCTCCACCACCTTCTCCACTAGCTCCGCTCACCCTGCCACACCCCGACCACACAGCCTCACCACCCTGTGCACTAAATGCTTCACCCTTCCTTTCTCACTCCCTCCTTCCTTCTCTCCCTTCGCCCCTCAATCTCCCCTCTCAATCTCCCTCTCTCTCTCTCTCTCTCTCTCTCCTTCCCTGTTTTTTCGACCACACCGCTAGACCCCGCTCACCGACCTGTAAGCCAAGCAAAGCTGCGCTCTTAGTGTCTTCGGATCGCCTCGACGGGATCTCAGATTTGCGACCCTCCCTCGGCCGGCGCGGGGAAAGGCACAATTTCTATTTCGTCGCGCGGCCACGCGGACACGTTTCTTCGTTCGCTGGAAGCTCGTAAGCATATGCGCGCGAGCGCGCGGTCCGTTTGCGCGGGACTTACGAGCGCCGGCGGCCGATTGGTGGCGGTCTATTTGCGGTCGTCCTTATTGCGGTTAGAGAAATCGGTCCTATCGGGCGATCCGACGCCGAGCCCGGGGGTTAGCCGTTGTTTGCGGTCGTAAGTAAAAGTACGGGGCCCGCTGGCGTCGGGGCCCCGCGTCCCCTCGCGTTTTGCTTAGACTTAGAGTGCCACAGGTGCGGCGATCTCCCGCGGCAGGAATGCCCACCCGGGGGAACCATCGAGACACGTTCCAGCGGGGCGGTGATCGGTGACCGGTAGTAAGCTTTTTGCCCGCCACCTTCGAGGAAACGATTCGTACTTTGCCGGCTGTCGTTGAAGCCGGGGTAGAGAAGAACACGCGGCTGGCTACCAAAAACGACTTCCTGGTATTTAAGGCCAGGTTCACTTGGGTAACTCTGCGGGGAATCTGTTCTTACAGCTTTCTCTTAGAAACTTCACCGAAAGCTGAAGGATTTCTAACGAATGTATCCCCGACAGTATTAAACGTAGCTTGAAAAGAAATCTCTGAAAGAATCACGCTTTGCTACCCTTCGGCGTTCATCGACAAACTCGGGCAATTTTATTCGCAATCGCGAATGGAGCAGTCGCAAACGGCGTCGTCAATTGACGTTCCTCTGACCGCCCGGTGAATTCGATTTTTCTCGGATCGCAAGGACGAACGACCGCCGATGATGAGGTTGTTTCGCGTGCACGCGCGCGCAAAGGGTCGCGTCACGTCCAAGCATGCGCGTGTACGGCGAGAGCGAGTGATCACGATGAACGCGAGTGAGCGCGCGCGCGCGCGCGTCGCGGTGATAATGGGGCCCATTGTCGTCGCGCAACCTGATGAGACGCTCGCGATACGCGCAAACGGGTCTATTGACAGTCGCGGTGGATGACGATGACGGGGCGGAATCACGACAATGACTTCGTGATCGCGCGATAAGCTACCTGGTATTTTCTTATTTTACCCCATCTTTCTGTAAAGCGTCATGCAAAGCTATAATCGCCGGATTCCGAGCGTGACGTCGGTGTATTTTCTTATCGACGCTTTAATCGGAACGCTCCCGCCTGTGCGTCTACGCTGCGGCCGCGACAGCGCGACTGGCACTTTTCTCCCCTGGAGACGGTGGAAAAAGTGTTTGCGCGAAGGGATGCAAGTTAAGTACATAAAAGAACATCAAACATGTGGATATTGATAGTTTTGGTACAAAATCATTTCTCCTACTACTTTCCCCAGAGTGAATTGCCCCGGTCGTCTCGATATGCGCCAGCCCCGAACTCGACCTTGGAAGCCACGACACTCAGAAGCAGAGAGCGCAGAAGTAACGAAACATCCCGATATCAAAAACATCACGCGTTCCTTGAATTTCCACGAATTCTTAATCACCCGTTAAATCGTCGCCCTGGACGAGCGGAGCGTTTCGATAAAAACACCGCTAAAAATACTACTGACCGCTCGGCGGCACTCTGCCTAATGAAATACACGGCCGACTTCCGATTATCAGCCGGGGGATGCAACGTCGCCGCCTCTCGATCCTTTCTGCAGAATCACCTTCCCTCTCTGAGCAAGGCGACACCGACGGGGGGGAGCGCGAGGGAGGGGGAGGGCACGCTGGTCGCGACGCGCGATTTCAGATTCACCGCGCGTTTTCGTATATCCGCGAGGGATCTCGGTCGCCCTTCGAGTGCTCGCAGGGGTGACCTCGTCGTCTCTTCTTTCTCATCTCTCAAGGCCATCTAATCGCGACATGTCCCAGCACCGAGCACGTAGCCCAGGGGTTAGCCGCTGTCGCTCAACGACTTTATTAGCCCGTCGCGGAAGAAAGGACCGGGCGCATGCCGGCTTTAACCCTTAACTGAGGTGGACCCTTAAATGCCCGAATTTTTATTTCTCTTTATCACTTTCTCTACGGACCGAAGCATTCCAGTCTTTTCAGCAAATGGTACGAATAAAATCTGAGTCACAAAGAATGTAACGCTACAATTAATATAACAACTAAAAACTAAAACTACAATTAAATAAACAAGCATCTGAAGCGTCGTCGTGGGGTCCACGAGACACCACCTCACCAGCTAAGGGTTAATCCTTTGTAACGTGAAATCTAACGTTTCCACGACAAGATAATGTATGGAGGACAAGTGCATAGAATTATGTCACAACACAATAAGTACCATTTCTATTACTACTATCTCATCACACCAAGTTGCCAAAATGCCCACCACTGGATTTCCAATAAAATAAAAAAAGGAATAAATTCTAGTACCTTCACATTGACAAAGTAACACTGAACACACCCTCGAGTGTCCGAAGCTAATGAAACTATCCGTAGCATCGACGTGGATCAATTTTACCAATGTCCCGGACCCTGTGCCAGCAGAGCTGATAGTAGTAGCTCAAGGGGTGAAACGGGACAGTTGTTACCAGCGTGATCAGAGGATTAAGATACACCCGTTCCAGCGCCGGTGTCGCCATATTTGGCGAAGAGGTCCTCGCGAGGGCGGTCCTCCTGTCTCGCCTGCCCAAAGAGGGGCCCACGTTGCGCCGCGGGACAACAGAGTGTCGCCCGTCACCGTAAAACCGACGTCAGCATACTCGTTTTTTATTCTACCGCCAGTGGATTCGCGACTTTACGCCCGACGAGTGTCAACCCCTGCCCCTTCGACCCGTTCGCCGCTCGCTAATCGAGATTCCTCGAACGTGTCCGCGCGCGAAACACCAATATCACTAGCTGCAAAGAAGCCGGACAAATTTGGGAAGCCGAACGTAGGAATTTTTCTAACCTTGGCGAGCCGAGTCCACTTCTTGGGGAACAAAGAGACGATTTCATTTTTATTTGTACGAAAGTCGCGGTCGTTTTAGCGCGCGATGACGTCAGAAATGGGGGCAATAAAAGCGGCGATCTGAAGATGGTGAGAAACGGTGGAAGAGAGAGGACTCGGATGGGATTAGAGTGGATTTTGGGCCCTGTTCTTCGATCCCTCTGTTGTCGCGCTGATGCTCGATGATGAAGAATTTCTAAGTACTTTTTAATCGTTCTTGGAAGACTCGAGTGACACTTCAGTTAGATATTTAAAATGGTGGATGAGAATATACGAATTTAATTAAATAATAGAACTGGAAATATTTATAGCGTCACTCGAATAAACACGTTGTCACTTATACCTCTACTAGGAAAATATTATTGCAAAATTTATTTATTGCAAAAATATGTAGTAGCAGAATAAGTTGGGTGCGAATCATTTTCTCAATCATATTGCTATGGAAATTCTGCGTGCTGCGTAAATTCGAGTAATGCAATAAATATTTCCAGTTCTGTAAATAAAAAAACAGAAGAGTCGCAGTAGCCATAGGGCTAAAAGCTAATCCCTTTTGTTATACATCGAGCTTCTTCAAACTTCTCAGAAGCATACCCACTGCGAGTCATTAAAAACGTTTTAACACGCGAAAAGGTGAGAGAAATTCGCGCGTGGAATTCCCTAAAAAACACTATGACAGACTGCTGGCACGCAGCCTTGAAACATCGCCTCTTTCTCGGCTGCGTGATAATCAAGACCGTCCGCAATAAAGCCCCGTCACTGAAATGTACGATATGATTCTCCACCGTGGCTTCGACCACAACATCGGCGCAATAAACAGTCACGTGTCCCCCGTAAATATTTAGCGCCTTCGTGAGGCCTGTTTTATTGTTCCCCAGCCGCCACAGCGGCCCGTCCATTCAATGATTCAATGATAAAATCGAAGGCTCGCGCCTCGAAGCAACGCGGCATCCCGCCGGACGATACTTTAATTCCGTCGAAGAAAAATGACGGGCAAGTCGATGGAAGGAGGATCCCAGACACGGTCGATTACTCGTTTTCGATTGTCCGCCCGGTTCTTAATGCTCGCTGGCATCGATCATTAACCCCTTCGAGTAACAGGAACGTTCAAAAACGGTCGGTCAATCAGCTCGTGCGGTGAACGCCCATGCGCGTTTGGTGAACGTGGCTGACTATCTGCGATCAAGGATATCCGCACGGCGCGTATAGCAAACGTAGAAAGTTTCGACTCGAGAAAGTTTATCGTTTAACTACGCGAAGATGGTCGAACTCATAGAAAGAAATGCCAAAAAATGAAACTTGCAGTGGGAACCTGAAGTCTTTGGTGGACCACTGTTGCACTAATAAATATCTTGGACATTCTAAATAGATACTAAAGATTCATTGTAATTATTGAACTGAAATTGGTCACTCGTTTTCGCATTCTTGGGGATCGAACAGATGGCACGGGTCCTCGAAGGGTCCAGAGAGAATCGACACGGAACTTGTTTTTTAGCACGTTATTTCTTTTGGACCCGCTTCGACTTACAGTTAATACCGAGGCAGCACGATAAATTCGCGTAAACACCGTAACTGTCACCGAAAAATGTTCGTTATGAGCGGCGACCGAAAACACGCCGTTAGGAATGGCAAATTTCAAAATTCAAACATTTCGATGCTGGCTATTTAGATACATGACTGCTTTCTGTCTCGACCGCTGCATTCAGAATTATTTGTGACATCCTCCAAATAATCTCGTCCAGGGAATGGGAATGTGGGAAACGATTCGACGATCAGAATCGAAGCAGTCGGAAAAGAGTTGACCATAGTCAAAGTTTTTCTGTTTTTCAGTTATATTTTCTATTTCTGGGTAATTCCTCGCGACTGTAATGATAGTTGATACAGGATATCAAGTTGCAGTTTATCCTCTATTAAAAACAAATCCAAAAGCTATGTTATCTTTATATTGTACGAAATTTTGAACACCTTTGGTATATTAAAAAATTTTTACTTATTCAATTGTAGATCACTTCTATTGAATCACTATATTCAAACACATACGCATTCTGTTTAACTACAAGCAGTCGAATATTATGAAATTCATTGAACTACATAGATTGATCTTTTCAAAGAGAGTTATCTTTCTTTCAATTCTACCACGAATTATCCCCCATGTGCTTATTATAAATAATTATAAATGACACTACTTGGCAAAGAGAACAAATAATAACTGAAACCATCGTTCTCGATTTACCAGCGTTCCTACACAAACTTCTTAACACTCGATCAATTTATCGAAGAGAGATTTCAAAAAGCGGCACAATTTCTTTCTTTAATTAAGCCACCGGAAATTTCGTTGCAGCCGAAAAGAGACACGAACCGATCCAATTAAGTCCCAACAGCGTCGTCCGATCACTTTCGAAGATTTCCCGCTCGATGGGCACCCGCGTCCCGGCTTGTTCCACTGACACACTTCGAATGCGGCAAGGCCGTGGCTTTGTGCAACCGAATCGCGATCCCCCTGTGCTCCCTCTTCTTTTTCCCTCCATTCATCCGCGATTTCGAGCGTCGTCGCGTCTCGATGGACTTCGGACCTCGATGCACGAGATAAGGACCAATTCGTTGTAAAACAAGGAAAGGGCGATACTCCGCTGATAAATCAGTTCGTTCGAGGCTTTCTGTTCAAGAAAATCGCGCTCGATTTTGGAAAACGAGATAATTTCTATGAATACTGATAATTCTTCTAATTTTCGAGTGATGGGTACGATTCGCAAGTTTGGAACTAAGATTAGGATTTTTCATGTGGCTTAGAACCATCTAATCTTAAATTCTCCAAACTTCAAGATTACGTGCGTAATTCTAAATATGTACTGGTGGTTGTAATATCAACAATCATAGCCTTTTCCATAACATATGTATATTCTTGCTAATATAGCATCACTCCCCTGCACTGTTTCAATTTTCAAGCTATCTAACTCACGTTTTTTCTACTCTTAATACCAGACACGAAAACACTCCCAGTTTTTCACTAAATACTAGCGATTACAGAGATCAGGAACTTTTAATATAAGACTACAACTTTCTTCCAAAAACAGACTTTCCGTTGCGGAATACATACTTCCGTTAGAGGAGGCTTCGCTGCTTCCGACATTAAACATTATCAAAACGCACCAGTTGCAACATCTCCGGAAATGCAATTTTGTAAAAAGGCAAAGCCGAAAGACGAGAGAAGTTCACACGACACTTTCGTTTGATTTTTGCAGAAGGGATCGCCCTTGTCTGGGGTTGAGCCGCGAATCCGCCTCCGCGTTGTGTAAAGGACGAGAGGAAGGAGATTCGGTGATGGCTGAGCCGCGGGGATTCGCACGTCAGTCCGAGGCGCGATCTTCATTCCGCGAGGCTCGCTGAGAGCGGACAGGCGAAACAAAAGAGCGAGCAGAAGAAAGAGAGTAAAAGGGAGGAAAAGGATTGAGCTGTTCATAAGCCCTCGGCCAGGCCGCGTCTATTTCTGGACTTAACGAGGGACGGTGTCGTGAAGGACGCTGAAGCAGGACGGCCAGGCCTCGTAATTGTGTCAAACCCGCCACGTGGCCTTTTATTCTGCGTGAGCTTCTGCGCCCAATTTTTATTCGCGCTCCGATGCGTCCAGGGGCGACCCTCGTGCACGCCATTTCTCACATCCTTTTCTTTCACCATTCTTCAGAACTCTACGGTTCCCCTAGTTGAAAACAGATTTCACAAAACGGACGAGCAAACTGTACGTATTCGGGGGAATTTTTAAAAGCGAAAGCAGTGTCTTCAATTTGAGGACCCTTAACTACTCGAACCTTCAAAAATGTGTTCGATATTCTCTTCGATTTTGAAACCGCAGGCTGTCAATCGACTGGTGCAATAAACTATTGAGTATGAAACTTGTATCGGATATACGAGATAATCCGCGATGAAGATGTTCGTCAACGATCACTGAAATACTTCGATCAGCCACATAACACTCCTCTATGCCACATTGAGATGTCAGAAAACGAACCGCCGTGGAGGATTAGCTACCTAACCATCACTTCTGCTCGAATAGCCAAATATCTAAGCCAGCAACTTTCGAGCCAACCACTGCAGTGCCAGAACTCGCGTTCGCGGTTAACACAAGTTAATTGATCTTCCACTTAATGAAACCCCGCCCTCCCGTTACATTTCTCGTTTCCCTATCACCGTCGAGATCCCGCCTGCCCGGAGAGAGAGTAGAATCGCGCGCGTCCTCGTCGCCCGCGATCCGATTCGCGCCCGGAGCCGTTTCCCTTTCGATTACCGTCTCGCGTTTCAGAGCGTTTCGGAGCGTGCGAAGCGAGCGAGTCGCGTGTCGGCTGCCCCACCGACCGACGGATAATTACGGCGACGTCATTGCGAAGGTGATCCGTCGAGTTTGAGAAACAACTGACCCGAGGAACAGCAGCGAGCACCGGTCGCGACTTTGTTCGCTCCTCCGAGGGTCGAAAATCTCGGGAGTCAACAAGTGACTCGTTAGCGGAATGTTTAACACCTCTCGCACACCATCGGCCACTCGACTCTTCGCAACCCGAATTCCCAAGGCTGCCAAGTGCTCGGGCACGACGATCTCCTGTCGCGCGACTTTTATCTAACACCGATCGGCGAAACGTCCCGTCGCACTGCACTCCTGTTAAACCGGCACACGTACTCCAACGTTCTTGGACCCGGGATCTGGACTTTCGTCCCTCGAGGAGGGAAGCTAACCGGACGCTCACTGTCCCTTAACAGTTCGAAAGCACGATTCGGGTTGATCGCGGGAGCGGGGCGTATGGGGGGGGCGGCGACAACGCGCGCGCGATCCGCCGTCAGCGACGAGTGAATCGCCCCGCGGAAGACGGAGCCGTCGCTGGCTAAGCGATTGCTCGGCGAGGGTCGCGCGACAGGCCACCGTGAACGTGCGTGGGACCTCGGAATTCGATTTACCTTCACTGGCACGGTAGCATTCCGGACCGGTAATGCCTTCTGGTGTCTACTGTTTAAGGGTATCCCCTGGTTCGCCGCCAAGGAGCCCGATCCAGCAGCAAGAAGAGGATCGACGGAGAAGGATGGAGCACGCCGGCGGGCTAGACCGAACAAAACACTGTCACGTACGGGGAAACTGTCACTGCCACCGGGGCGGCCGTGTGTCCCGTGGGACCGGCCGGACGAACACCTCTGGGCCCGGATCTTGGTGTAATCTCGGGCGTCCCGGCCACGATTATCATCGGTGATCGATCGCCGCGATCAGCGCCCTGCCCGCTCGCCCTCCCGTCCCTGCACTGTCGCCGTTCCCGCCGCGGCCCGGCCACACGATCCACCTCGCGAACCAGAAACTGTGCGAAAAACCGTCTGAGAAACACTTCCGTCGTCGGTGTACCACACGCGCTCGATTATACTTGGCCCAGGTCGTGCGACTCGGGAGAAGGGGTGCAAACCTCGGACCCCGCCCTTCCTCCGTGGTGTCACTCGGTTAATTCGTTCGTGGCGACTGAGGTACGTTGGGTAATACCGGGGCTGAGACCTAGCGCTCTGGGGGCCACCACTCCGGCACGCACCGTTCTCCGCCGAGCGCTGAAGAACTAATAAAAGCTCGGGCCCAGCTTGATACTGCGTAGGCCGCTTACTACTCCTTCCACCGCGGCACCGTCCTATCCCACCGGCGTACCGGACCCGGGGCCCCACGACAGAGAGACAGGCGGCCAGAGAATGCACCGACGGACGGGCGTACGGACGGACGGACGGGCGGACCGACGGACCGAGCAACGGGCCATAAGGACTTTAACAGGTATACGCTCGCGTGTGGGAGGGTGTAGGTGCACGCGCGCGCGCGCGCGCGACCGCGGTATATCAGAGGCACGGAGCTGATGCCGCTCTTTACCGCGCACTCGGTCAAGGTCCCCCACCAAAAACCTGCACAACAGCGCGGCATCCACGACGCCAGCACGCCGGAGGAGGCTCCTCTCTGGCCGCTGATTCGGTCCACGGACAACGCTATACTTGGCGCGGCTCGTGGGCCCGCGGGTTGCGAGGGTGGCAACCTATCCGCCGGTGAACTCGATTCCTCTGCATTAACTCGGTCGCGGTTAGGAGGAGGTGGACGCCAAGGATGACTGTCGTCGGTGGATGATGAGGATGCTCGCGGATTATGGGTGGTTAACGAGATTGAGACATCGAACGGTAGGCGAGCAGCGAATGGGATGATCGCGAGGAGACTTCAGCGGGAATATGGGCCGCGTGTGGGTTTCGGGTGCTTGTCGAGAGGGATTGCTTTGGGATGCTACGAGTGTGGTGAGTTTATAGGGTAAGTGGGATGATTTCTGAGTTCTGTTTTAATACGCTGAGTTGCGGAATTTGGTGGTGCTGCGATGGTGGTTTCCAAGGTTCTGAGAAGTGGTCAGTTTACTTGGTTAAGTCTGAGAGATCAGTTTTGTAAAAAGAGAATTTCCAGCTTGGTTTGTTTTCAAAGCACACATTCGGAGACTCTCGAGCAATACTTGCGATGGTTTTTAGAAAATATCGGCCTGGAAATACTTCAAAGCCACAAGATGCAAGTCTCTCCACGTGAAAACACCGCGAAGACGTCAGTAAAACAGAGTTTTTTGCGTGGTAGTTGAGTATAATAGAATTCGATACGTGAGGAAGATGAATATTGAATATCCGGAGAGATGGAAATAAAGAGTACCTTTTGAAATATACATTGTTCAAAGTACCTATCTTAACCATTGCTCGACTTCGACGATAGCTTTATATAGCAAGGTCCTCCAACCATTTTTGTGCCGCGACACCCTTTTACAATATTCAAATAACCTGCGACCCGCCTCCCCTCCAAATAAGGTAAGGTAAATTTAATGAGGTAAAGAAAAAACATTAAAAATAGGCAGGTATTTCCGAATATAATATTTAATTATCTTACTACATATATTAAATATCTTATTTAATATGATAGTTGTGCTTGTAACCATATTAAAATAAATAAGTGCTAAGAATCGTCGAAAGAAAACACTTCGCGACCCCCTTGAGGAACTTGCGCAACTTTCCTTCAAACTAGCCACAAAAAAAATGAACCGGGAATGCTTGTAATCCCTCAGCACTGTACTCATAATTGCCCATCAATCCTGTAGCTACCACAAGCAGAGCACAATTTCCAATAAAATTATGCAATCTACATCTGTGCAAGTGAGCACTATTAAACCGTGTCGCAAAAAATTAGCCATTCGAGTGAAAGTGCCCGTATCCCGTCCAAGAGACGCGGAAATTACGAGAGCACGGATCGAGCCGTGTTTAAGTGAAAAGTGATTAAACCGAAGTCCATCCAGCTTGGAGAAAAGGAGTTACACGACAAAGGTGGATCCCGATTGCTCGTTCCAGGCTAGCTAAAAATCCCTCGACCGTTTAATAACGTTATCAAGCGATTATTATAAATCGTGAAAGGGTCTCGCGAAAAGGTCCGGCGCGTCGCTTAATGAATACAGCTGTAAACAAGAAAGTAAGCAATGGCGGGAAGGGGGGATGATATCGCTAACCGGTGTAAGAGACACGCTGAAGGGAGCCGCCAAGAGAAAATTGTGCATCGCTAAGTATCGAGGGGTGTAGTGGCAGGATAGACAGAGTACAATTACAGGTGATTGAGGATTCGCTCTTGTTTCTATTTTAACTTGACTTCTGCCTGATCCGTGCTGGACCAATCGCAATGTCGGATTCTTAGCTGGGGCCGAGCGTATTATGATTGGCGTAATTATCGCAGGGGCGAATCCAGTCGGCCTGGTTACATACAGGGTGTCCTGGTCGGTAAACGACTGGCTGCTCCAGTGTGCTAGGTGATTTTATTATTTTTTATTATTATTATTATTTATTAAACGGAACAAGCCCAATATTTAATCTTGATTCGAAAAAATAGAATTAATTATGGGTCTCGCGGAACTTGCAGCTACCGTTAGTATCATTGTGAGTAAGCCAAGTTTTATCCACGAAGAAAATGTACGATATGTATCCATAGGCTTATTAATTCCGATTCGATGATGGAAACAAACCAGATGACCGCCAGATTCTACATTTCGAGTACAATTACTGGATATTCAATCAGATTTGTTGGCGGTGAGTAGAAGTTGGCTAGCAAAGAAGTGAGAACAGCTGGCGGACTTGGTACCAAGGCTAAACAACGCTAATTTGGGGAACAAGTTACGGTGGATCCATACGTGCGAAAGTGCAATCCATCAGTTTATCGATTGCCTCCCCGGACACCCTGTATAAATAATTGAGCTTTAAAGACGATCTACGGGCGCACGGAGCGTCTAGATGATGGAGGCTCGACGTAGCGCTCTGGATTGGACGCGGTCGCGTAATAGAAAAGAGTTATTGCGTGGCGTGATGATGGGGAACTGCCGCTGGATCGTTACGGCGCGCGCCGATGTCGACCCAACGGGAAAAATGGCTTTATGCGAAAAACCGGGCGAATAAAAATTCACTGTTACTGCTCAATCAGCGTGTTCGTCGCGTTGCTAGACGACCGTGGGCGAACGGAATACCAGTTCTGCAGTACTGAATGTCATCGTTTCTGGAGCACGGCGTATGTGGAAAACAGTGCTATGCGCTGGATACTGTTTCGAGAGACCGGTCAAGAGATCTCGGATAAGGTAACTACGCCGAGTGGCCCAAGTCTGACGCCTTGAATTTGAATTTGGAGTAACATTGGAATAAAACTCCCTCGCCATCCATCGCCATACTGGCAAGATCCGCATTCGACAGAGTCAGAATTCACACCTTTCAAAGAAGTCGAATGACAAAGTCTGCGAGGAAGCTCAGGACCAAGGCAACTATTAAATAATTTTATTATTCTTTCGTTATTCGCTAGAATTGCTTTTACTGCTCGAAACTGACCGTCCTCTACCGTTGTCGCCGCTCCTAGCAAAGCGCGTAAGGGCTCGGCTGATCGTTACAATAATCATCTAAGTCCCCGGCTCAAAAACTATCCCCTACCTGCAACTCAGTAAAGATTACCCGGCCCGTGCTGGACTACAAGCCCACTTCAACCGTTGGGACCAAGCACAAAACTCGCAAGATGCCTCCGTCGAAGATGATGATACACGATAATAACGCCGTTGCCCAGCGACGTCGGTGACTGAAAGGGAATGCTACCACCTCACCTATCTACCCATCTTCACTCTCTTTCGTTCTCTTTCTTTCTCTCTCTCCACCTTGGTCCCGAATGACTCGACCTTGAACTTAACAGCGCTGCTCCCGGTGCTAATGAAGAGTCAGACTTGAAAGTCCCCTCGCGGTGGACAGACGTCTCTAATTGGCCCCCGCTACCGACGCGTCGCGGCTGCGTGGAAAGCGCGCGGAGAAGTTATTTTCACTTTCTATATCCACGGGCCGGCAAGTAAGTGGAATACAAGGGAACGGGCGTAATTGTATGTGCCGTGGGTGCGCGCGTGCGTGCCTCGCCGAGGGAACGACGGTGGCTGAAGTTCGAGCGCTCGGGTGTACTTACATACTGTTGCACGGCTCTGTGACGTAACCATAAGGCACGGTGGGTGTTCCATGTACGATTGTTCGATGCCAGCGTTGCGTCACTCCAATGCGTCCGTATGACAGATGTGACAGATCTATAGGCTAACCTGCCGCCCGATGCTTTACTTTACGAGCGGTTCGTCCGCGTATGACTAATTACCGTCGCACGAGCGGGAAATTAAATGGCGAGCCTTTTTGTCGGCACCAGCGAACGTGACTCCGCGAGCTCTCCGACGGCGGGCCTGGGCGGCGCGCCACGGATCGATCACGAAGGGATACGCGCGCTTCTCGAAGGGTGAAGCTCTGGTTGAAGGTGGTGTGATTAGTTTGAATGTCTTTGGTATTGGTGGGTGCGTTTGAATTTGGGGACGTTTTGGATGATTTCGTTTTGAAGAGTCTTCTTTTACTCATTGCGAGAACTTATAGAGTCATTTGTAGATTACAGCAGTTTAACACTTTGAGTGATACAAGGTTTTGGATAATGCTTGACTTGGTCAATTTGATATGGTAACGGTACTTTATAGTGTTTCCTAGATAGAGCAGTAAAATTGCTTTGAAAATGGCTATTACTATTCGAGAAGATAAGTTTCTTTGACTTTCGCTAATAAATAATTCGGACCAATTTCTCTACGTATTTCGCAGCCAATTTATTCCAAAGCATTTGTTAACTACTTCCTACAATAACGACAAATCTCCATCCGGGCGTTCTCGAAATTTAAAACAGTCCAATCCACCGCGTCGCTGTTGTCCTGAATACGCGGACGAGAATAGGAATGACTCGAGTCTCCGTACCATTCACTAATCCGATAAGATGCACGAACAATTCTGCCAGTTGATTACAGCACAAGCCCCGCTGATTCAACGGCCGGCCTTTCCAGCCCATTCGACTGGATCTCTGGCGCATAAATATCCGAACCCCGGTATTCGAGTAATCCCTGGGACAAACTAACTACACGCCGCTAGGTGTACGCCACTTTAAAAACAAACGAGCGACAAAACCGGCGTACACGAGAGTAAATCTTTCGGCGGCGCGAGCAAAATGCTCGCTTCGCGCGCACTTTCTCTGATCGAGTCACGTGCGAATAGCCACTACCGGCCGACTATTATGCCGATAACGTTCTCCGCGGGGGCGAGGAGGTCGAGGCGATCGATGTAACGACACAGAGGTGGAGGTTGACACGCCGGGAAACTAAAGATCAGCGCGAGGAAGAATCGAGGGGGAATAAAGATAGCGACGCGGTATTGAGGAAGAACGGAGATACGGATGGGAGGTATAGTAATAGGTATACAAGACGGAAAGTGGAAGCAGGAAGCTTGGCTAAAGAAATATTACTTTGTTACTGATACAGGTAACGTGGGTGGGTCGGAGGCAGAATTTATGGGCCCTACAGCGATACTAGACCTTGAGCAAACTCATCCATCATCGATAAAACCTTCCCGTTGCGTGCTAATCGATCCAAAACAATCTACATAGTCATTTCGGAACGCCACGAACCACCACTGTCGACGAAAAGAATTATGGAGGATTGTTAGATCATTGACATGGGTTCTGAAAAAAGGAACTCAAGAGATTGTTGAACATGAAGTTGAATTAGATACTACCCTACGCTCCATAGAAACCAGGATGTTTCAAGCTTGCTTCTCCGATTAGGGTAAATCCGGGACACGCGGTCGACCTAATATAAAATGGCTATTAAAACTAATATAGATATTACTTATTTTATCAGAACAAACCTAATATGTTCAGAATTTTATGCCGATTCAGAAAAACTGGTCGATATTTCCTTTAAGACAATATTTACTGTAAATCGGGTTGAAAACTAAAGTCGTGACATCTGACCACCTCTCCCGAGGTGCCGGGAGAAATGGTTTTCGTCGTTGGCAGAGACCACTCACATAATTATTCATGAAAAATTAACAAAGGATAAAGCAAAATTATTTATGAGTGAATACAACTACGGATTCATTGATATTTAATTTGTTTACGCTAAACAAGTAAAGAACACATCAAAGAAAAAGTTAATTACCTACTGGCGATTAGCAAGGCAAATGAATACAAAAGTGAATAAATAAACTAAATAAACAAAAATAATAATAAAATAATAATAAAAAACAAAAAAATAAAAAAATCATAACTCGACCATCTCACCTTTCTGCAGCGAGACATGGTCTTCTCGTTAGCTTTGAGAGGAAGAGTTAAAATGGCCAAATACTTTGGCTGCATTGTCCCTCAATAATTCTACTATCTTATTATTCCAAACATTAAAGGAAAATAAACTTAGAAGTATATTTTAAATACGATTCCGTACAGCCGCTGTTTGACAAAAGAGGTTAAATGTAACATCAATTTTCCTTTTATAGCCTATAAATCCAGAAAAACACAGAAGGAAGCGAAATAACGCTATTCATTCAACTATTTGGCTTCTAGAGAAGTAGTTGGTCTGCACTTTAATGCATTTTTACGTATAGACTCTGAAATATTGTGACACGACCAACTCTCCAGCCCGACCGCGTCTCCCGGATTTACCCTACCTACATTTCAAATTGTATAATGGAGATTTATATCCGCATAAATAGGTAAAGAAAGGAGTTGCAGTCACAAAGCTGCTACCCCATCGACTTCCTCATAAATCCATCTGACGACGGATTAATACCATATTAGCCCCAAGCAAGTCCTAATCACGGGACGATAAATACCCTTGCAGGTACCGAGAACCCTCGAAAAATCCATTAGGCCTCCGATCGGAGCAAAACGACGCGGTATTTACGCGCCGGCCAGTCATCAATCACGCGATCGCGCCGCAGGTCCACTGTCTTCGGCGTCGCGGCTGGTCTTTCATCCTCGGGTGACCTCCGACCCGGCTGTCCAACCAGCCCTACGCTCTTACGTCTCAATCCGTGGGAGATGGCCTGTGTACACGGAGGATGTCCGACCTAATCGAGAATCTCATCCCTCCCCCGTCAAGGTCGGTGTCGCTTCCAGTATCTCGCTCTCGGATCGTGCCTTTATCGAAACGCGTTTAGTCACGATTCCGCCCGCCATATTAGCGCGCAGGCCATCGACGGGCGGCTGCGCAGCCGACTGACAGCCTAAAAGGTTCCTCGGGCAGCGACGGGGAGGGTGGGCGGAAGAAAAAAAGAGGGTCGCGCGTCCTGTAATTAAAAGGGGATCGCCCGTCTCCCGATTTTTATCCCCCGTGTCTGAGGGGATGGACTTCGAGCATGTTACGTCACGCGATGCCATGGCGCACTCGCCGTTGCGTATTTATTTTCACGAACCATGTAAATCAATTTCGACCGCCATTCCACGAATTCGGATGGAAGACGGGGATAACGATGCAGTGGGTGGCACGCCATTTGCATTCGACCCGCGAGGACGCGTTAATTGATGCGCGTATGGAAATCCAGTGTCGACATTGTGGCGCTCTTCGTGGGCGTTTTGTGAAACCCGTGGAATCATAGACTGGTGTTGCGCAACGTGGCTGTTGCGAGCGGGAACAGAGAAGTTTTGGTTGGGTTGTTTGGAGGTTTGATGGAGGTTACGGATGAGTAACTGTGTCCCTGTCGAGTTTCTTGCACGGGCTCAGCGGGGATGAGACTGCTCAGGTATTAAGGATTAAGGGATTGAGATAACCAGGGCAAGTCTCAATCCTGATTCGACAGAGCAGTAGGTGAAATATAAGGAACACGACCGAGTGTCCATTCCTTAAAATTAAAACCTAGCGCCGAGTACTTAGAACTGGGCATCACAGAAATTGGAGTAGATCAGTAGTAAATTAACGTACACTCGAAATGTCACTTTTGTAACAGTAAAATATTAAAAGAAAAACAAAATTTCCTTTACAATCTTCAAGAGATGTATGCTAAATGCTATTAATCAGATTTTCTATTGACTTCATTATTTAAAAGAAAAAAAATTGCTAAATAAACCCCCTTAAAAGTATCTAAAAATATATCACGCTTTTTTAATCCAAGTGTTTTCCTCGACTACCCACGAGCTTTTACCACTTCTCTGGTAAAAGTACGAGTGGCTGTAGTGAAGAAAACTTTTGTAAAAGAAACCCACAAGCATAACGCTTCTTTCCTGCAACATTTCGAGTGATTTGCCTCATCACCGATTAAAGGGACGCTCCACGAATAAAACCCCGGCACCCCCAATAAACAGCGTCCCAATGACCGCCATTGGTCGTGCCCGCGCTGGATTATTTCCATACGTCGCATTATCGAGCACCGAGCGTCGCTGAACGGCAACCCGCGTCCAGGCTTGTAATGGACGGCGCGAACAGCACGCGAAATAAGAAAGCAGCGCGTTATTATTTGCGAGCGGTGCGCGAACCTGCCGCGGCAGCCGCCGTTCCTCACCTATCGCCGCAAAAAGCCTGCTTAAAATTATGCACCAGTCGTGGCTCGCGGTATGTTTTACCGCCTACCCGGGTAATCACTATACTAGACGCCGGGCCGTGTACACCGGCAGCGAGTTCAAGGGGTTTCGGTCGGTTTACCCTCCTGTTATACGAGATCTTCGCCCAAGGGGGAGAGGGCAGAGGGTTGGCAGCGGGCGAGTTGGAACATCGCGGGGAGGGAAAAAGAAAGCATCCCGAGGAGCAAATTGCCCCGTTCAATTTCCATTAATAATGTGCATTTCACGATAACGTTCACGACCGGCGCACACCCCTAATCCCGCCGCGAGGATCGTTAAACCGCGAGTGAGCAGCGTGCCGGCACCGCCGGGCCGGTGTCTCGCTATCGGGTTCACTTTCTACCGAGGATTTAATAACGGTCAACGGAGCCCCCAGTCGAGCAGAACGCTCATTACGCACCGCGAAATTGTTCTCATGGAAATTAAACGGGGCTGGCTACCGGCGATAGGTGACGTTACTGGCCGCTTAAGCAAGACCAATGTCTGAACGCGTCTGGGGGCTTTTTGCTGGGGCGGTACTTTACGAGCCTCCTGGGCTACAGAAGTTCTCTACACTTCGTCTACCGTGGCGCTGACTCGGTGGTTAGGGACGGAACTTCGCTCGCTAGGATGGATCTTTAGCTGGGTGGCGTCTGGCTACTATATAGATAGAAGCTACTTGCTCGAGTACTGCTACGAAAGGGAACGCTGTATCGTCCTAAAGGTAACTAAGGGTGTTTTCAAGAGACATTCCCTAAATCCACGTTATTTCTTCTTGAGGAAATAGGAGTTTGGGAATTCAAGGTTAAATGAATTCAAAAGTGGATTATTCAGTAAGGCTTTACGCAGCATGTCAGGAGGTAGGGCAAGACATGGTGTATACAGAAATCGGACCAATTTTGTTAAATAAAGGTTCACTATGCGAAAAGAGTGTATCCTAAATATCACTTGGATGCCAGGACCCTGGATGCACTAACATCGCTTCCAGGTCCCAAACGAGACCGATCAAGATTCCACTTGAGCGTCCAGAAAAGCTCGACTCTCCTACGCCGAATTGGACGCACCCCACGCGAGGCGTGCCCCCCGCTCGACAAGGACGATGTACCGCACGCTGGTGTCCTTTGTGCACGGCATTCCAGGCTGTCTTTAATTATCGGTTCTTTCAGCGGCCGAAAAAACCAGACTACGCAAACCCAGCGACGTAATAACGAGCACGGGGGAGAGGTGGTTCGTGGCCGGCGTGCTCCGCGCCGTCGGCTTTTACCTTGAGCAGAGGATTCCGCCGGTGGCTTCGATCTAGCCTACCCACGCAAAAATAAAAGGAAAAGCCTCCCCCCAGCCGCCCCCCGTGCCCTCGCCTTTACAAATGGCGTCCAGGTGTGTAACTACGGTAACGGCACGCCGGCCGGCAGGGGAATACGGAATGCGTGCAGGCCAGGCAGATACAGGGGGTTAAAGTCGATGGAGTTCGGTATGCGGAGTGGTACAGACATGTAACTGGCCGTGGAGGCCTCCTTTTTGCGCCGACACGGAGTTACTGCTACAAGAAAATAACATCATTACACCCGTAAGGCCGGTGCACCGGCCTGGATACGCTTCTGCGTTCGATGGAACGCCGAGGGACACGCGTTCCGCGGCTTCCACGGAAGTGCCGCCCGCTAAGGGAGGGGCGGGCGAGTGTGTTGCGCCCTAAAATCATTCGTCCGCTTGGTGACACTTACGGGGGGTTTGAAAATTCTATTGATTTAAAGAAGATCGCATTTCCAATGGAAGATATGTAATACTTCAACCCTTTATCTATTTTATAAAACGAGACGATATGGAACTTGGGTTTATTAATTGTTTAAACTGTTTCTAGTTAGTAGAAAGTGTTACGGATTTTTGCCTCTGTCATGTAATTTTTGGTAAACATTATTCATGTATTGTGTGAACTACCCACACAGCACCATAACATTGCAGCAACGTCTTTGCAATGATGCGGTGCAAGATGGCAATGTTGCAACATAACATTGCAGAGACGTTGCAGGTTCAGTCCTATGTCCGCCTTCGCAATATTGCAGGTGTGTATTTTTGCAAAGTTGCGGCAACATTACGAATATGTAGTCCTGCAACGTTCCGGCAATGATTCTGCAACGAAACGGCAAAATTGTGGCAATGATCCTGCAACTCTTCGGCAATATTACGGTGCGTATCCAGTTAAATGAAACACGCCGTAGAATCCACTCGACGTCATGTACATATTTCGAAAAATGTTGACAAAGTCATAGTTGCTTCAGAATATTGTTGTAATGTTTCCACAAGTTTTCACTACAGTATTGCACGACGATGTGCGCGCAATATTGCAGAAATATTGTAGGACCGTTGCCACTAGAACATTGCACGTCGATGTGCGCGCAATATTGCAGAAATATTGTAGGATCGTTGCCAATGGAACATTGCACGACGATGTGCGCCCAATATTGCAGAAATATTGTAGGACTGTTGCCACTGGAACATTGCACGACGATGTGGGCGCAATATTGCAGCAATATTGCAGGATCGTTGCCAATGGAACATTGCACGGCAACGAAATGGCAATATTGCTGCAATATTGTACCATCGTTGCCAACGGAACATTGCACGGCAACGAAATGGCAATATTGCTGCAATATTGTAGGATCATTGCCACTCCAATAATGCACGTCAATATTGCAGGAACGTTCCTACAATATTGCAATGCAACCTGCAACAACGTAATATTGCAGCAACGTCCCTGCAATACTGCTGCAACGAGGTGTGCTGTATGGGTAATGGGGGTTGGTTCTCCTCGTTTGGATTAGCCCTCGCCTCGTGGATCCTGGATTCATTTTGATCCGTCTGAAAATACTTGTGTGGTTCACTATTTATCAGCATCCCTGCTTTAAGAACATAAAGAAACCTATTACGATAGGTCGTTCTAAGAATTGCATAAGAATTATTGTAATGGGTCAAAGTGGACCCCGTTTGTGTCTGAGGGTTAAACTAGAGGGTTGATACGACTCAGAATAATTTTCTTCAGATATCACTCATGCTTTTTGGATAATTGAATGGAAAGAAAAGTATCAACGAACATATTTCCCTTATTTTCGAAATAAAAGTTCAAGGACGACCCTGCAACACACGAGAACCAAGTGTCAGAAAGAATTTTTCCTATATGAAAAACACTGATACACATATTATATTACTGAACCTAGAAGAAGCAGTCATTAGACGTTAATAGCTATTCTAATTTCTAAATCATCAAATTGAATTCTGCGCTGATGTTAGGGGTCGAATTAAAGAGGCGCAACTGAAGCGACTCGGTACAGAAACCGCCGTGCCTCGTGCAGCATTACAGTTAACAACTCCTAGCTAATGACGTGAGACTTTAATTAGCTTCTGATCCACGGCTGTTACGAGCACTCCGTACCGCGTGATTTAACAATCCACTGTAGCACAGGTGCACATCCTGCCCGGCTTGATAGAACACCAGGATACGTTCGCCTGCAACATTTCGCTCCGCTCCTCCTCCACCTCCGTCCCCCCTTCACGCGTTTCTCGTATTACATTACTTTATTTCGCCCTTTTCCCTTCGGCGTAGCGCGCGCGTCTTTCGCAACGGCGCATCTTGCAACGTCACGGGCGTTTATCCATTTTACGTCATTCGCCCTGCTCGCGCCGTGAAACTGATACTCGGGAGCGTTCATTTCCGCGGCGGTTCTGTTGTTCGTTTAGAGGAAGATGCGCCGGATAGCGATGGGAGAGGATCCGCTCGCGAGCTTCTACGACGTTTAAGGGGTATTAGAATTATATATAATTAATCAGCAACGTGAGGAGATCGTTTTATGACTTCCCCGGTGTCGCTTCTTCGCCCCTCTTCCTCCTCGTCGCACCTGGCTTCGATAAGCCGTTCACTGTTTCCGTGTTCCCGATGGCAGGAGAATAGTGGAAGTATAGAAGCGACAGTGACAGATGTCACACACGTCGACGACACCACTGTGGAGACAGTGCTGCTACTCCTCTGAGCCCAGAAATGAGGCTACCTCAGCGTACACTTGCTTGCAAACTCGCCAAGCTGACCTACCTAAATAAGAAGCCCGGCGTGATGTTACCATCGATGTTCCGCGCTCCGCCTAAGTCTCCCGTGCGCGCGCCGCGGCAGTCGATACCGGTTAGCGCGAGGAAAGTAAAAGCAAAAGTAACACGCGAGCTTCACCTACTACTCCAGCGACCCCCATGCGCCTCTTTTTCCCCCGTTTCTCGTCTTTCGATGGTGGCGAGTCCGTGCAGCATGTAATAGTACCATCTCAAAGTACAGGTCTCACCGGGCCTTACCTACATTACGTACGAGACAAGAGGAGCCTACCACCGCGGTACAATGAGGCACTGGGAGGCGTTATAAAGGGCTCTGTGTAGTTATTAGAGGTTATGACGGCGGTAATATCTCACTCAGCAGGCTCCTCTGTAATGTTATGGCCGGGCCCTGTTCCCCGTTACCCCTGACCAAAGCCACCCTCCCCTTCATCTCCTTCTCCTCCTCTTCCTTCATCCTTCATTTCGACTCGTTCCTTTTCTCCCCCCGGCCGGCCGACTAACTCCCAAACTCTTTACACCTCGTCTTCTCGAGGGGCCCGCACATGCCGCGGATCGGAACTTTGATTTCATTCACTTGACGCCCCGGCTACCGTGGGAGTCCACCATCCACTTGCAGCGGGACTACAAACCACATCGACGAGAGTTGTCTGGGCGGAACTCGATGTAAAATGTGGGAATCCAAGGACACCGATAAAGACTAGGATGTTAGCCTCTAATGATTAAACGTTTCTATGAATTTCAGTGGTTTTTAAGGAGCACAGTGGGGCAGAAATGACAAGATATCTGCCATTCTGATAGAGCTTTGTTTTACTGTCAGTGGCGGATTTAAGGAAAAAGGCCCAAGTGGCAAACTGTCTGAGGGGCCCATTTTTCGGGAAGATGAACAAGTAGTTTACTAACAACAGGCCAAGTGTAGTAGTACAGAAAACAATATACATATAGTGTTTAGATAAAATCATTTTTTTTTTTTAAGATTGGGCCCTGGGGGAGCCTTCACGATGGACGTTCCTCAGCAGGAGCACCGCCTTAATAAGTAGTAGGTAAATATGGACGCTTGGAAAACGCAGGAGGTTATCCTGGAACGATGGGAACGGATGTTATTCTTGAACCATTCTTGCCAGCGAGAGGAATAGATCGCGACAATTTGGGAATATTGGAATAGTATTGCCAGGAGATGATATTGTGAAGTGTACTCGCTAAGAAGGTATGTTTAAATGTTTCTTACGCAAGTGCTGTTGGGTTACAAGCAGGAAAAAGGAAGAATGTCGAAGAAACGCAAGAAACAATATCACACCAACAGCGCCCCGCTCTTTCATTACGATCGCTCGGTTCCCAGCAGATACCAAAGAGTGATTCGCGAAAGTTGCCCTACAGCGAGCGACTCCGACGTTTTTTACCGCGCCGTAATAACGCTCCGGAGAGGAACGAAAAATTTCGCCTCAAGAATCCTCGGCCCTCCCCACCCTGCCGCGAGAAAAACGTCCACCAAAAGACAACACGCCACGGAAGCGCATTAAAGCGAGGGCAATAATAAAGATACGACGAAACTCAGCGGATGCGAATGGTGCCGTCGCGTGATGTACCGCCTGCTAAATCCGTGAAGGTTAGCCCGGACTAACGATGCCACGGCTGGCAATGAACTTTCAAATCTCCCTATACGCATTTCCTGCGGATCGACTCATTAACGCGAAGCATTGGCAGTTCGCTTAAAAAACAGAATCAAGTTCGTAGATCAAAAGAAGCTCAAGATTCCTTCATAATTGAAGAAAGTAGTGATGGCTACGAACGCACCGCGAGTATTTTTGTTTGAACGATCACTATTCGTCTCTAATAAAATGAACTCGTAGCACCAATTCGACGGATATTCCTGAATACACAGTCGCTTGGCACGAAAGAGGGATTCGCATCAGTACAACCCCGTCGTTGCGATAAAATTGCTTCCCTAACCGCGCCCGCGCTGTCACGCACACCGCGTGGCGACGAAACGACGCGGTCACCGCCCCTGGGACTGGTTGTACCCGGTCGCGGAAGAAAGCACCAGTGTGCATTATTCAAATCCGATGTAGATCGGTATCGGCGGTTGTAATTCCAGCGCGGACGCGTGTTTCAGGCCCGTTGTCGGGGCAACACTTAATTTGTCCAAGGCACTTGTGCCCTCGCCGCGGGACGTTCTTTGGATCGTTCACCGCGCTCGATCAAGGAAGATTCGAGGGAGAGCCGCGCAGGCGAGAGCGAAGGCTGCGGTGAAAGTGCGCCGTGAATCTATTACGAACGGGAAATAAGCCTTTGTGTGCAGATTTCTAGCGATCATCTGCGCGTATCCGCGGGATATCCGATATCGTTCTGCGGGACGGATGAGTAAGTGGCGTCGCGTGTACGCGATCCTCGATTCTAACGGATATCGAGGATGTCGGGGTTGTCGAGCTTTAGGAAGTCGTGACATACCTATTGTTCGGTGTATGACCGATCTTCGAGGGAGATACGGCTAACCCCGGGTCCACACCAAGGCGAACACGAACAAAAACAATGTTCGCGAACTTTTTCGTCTGTTCTTGCCAAGTCCACATCGCTGCGAACATGAAAAAAACTCAGCGTACGAACCGTATGTGAACGTACGCTGAGTTTTTTTCATGTTCGCAGCGATGTGGACTTGGCAAGAACAGACGAAAAAGTTCGCGAACATTGTTTTTGTTCGTGTTCGCCTTGGTGTGGACCCGGGGTAAGGGAACGGTGGCTCCGTTTCTGAGAGAGATTCTTGGTGAACGACTTTGGCGGTGGTTGTTCGAAGCTTATTACATGGGCTGCAGAATTAGCAAGCCTTTCCGAAATTGGATTATAAAGTTCAGATTACAGAATTTTGGCTATTCATACGTGGGAGGTGTCAATTTGGTACATACTAAAATTTTCTAATTTAAGTCCTTTTTATTGGAATATTAAATTCAGAGGTATGAAGGTTGATTAATCTCGCCGGGCTTAATAACGAAAACGTAAAAGAATGAAAAAGCGCAAAAGCAGTCTCTAATTAGTTAGGGTAATTCCGGGAGACGCGGTCGACCTAATATAAAATGGCTATTAAAACTAATATAGATATTACTTATTTTATCAGAACAAACCTAATATGTTCAGAATTTTATGCCGATTCAGAAAAACTGGTCGATATTTGCTTTAAGACAATATTTACTGTAAATCAGGTTGAAGACTGAAGTACAACGACATCTGACCACCTCTCCCGAGGTGCCGGGAGAAATGGTTTTCGTCGTTGGCAGAGACCACTCACATAAATATTCATGGAAAATTAACAAAGGATAAAGCAAAATTATTTATGAGTGAATACAACTACGGATTCATTGATATTTAATTTGTTTACGCTAAACAAGTAAAGAACACATCAAAGAAAAAGTGAATTACCTACTGGCGATTAGCAAGGCAAATGAATACAAAAGTGAATAAATAAACAAAACTAATAATAAAATAATAATAAAAAATAAAAAAATAAACAAAAATAATAAAAAAATCATAACTCGACCATCTCACCTTTTTGCAGCGAGACATGGTCTTCTCGTTAGCTTTGAGAGGAAGAGTTAATATGGCCAAATACTTTGGCTGCATTGTCCCTCAATATCTCTACTATCTTATTATTCCAAACATTAAAGGAAAATAAACTTAGAAGTATATTTTAAATACGATTCTGTACAACCGCTGTTTGACAAAAGAGGTAAAATGTAACATCAATTTACCTTTTATAGCCTATAAATCCAGAAAAACACAGAAGGAAGCGAAATAACGCTATTCATTCAACTATTTGGCTTCTAGAGAAATAATTGGTCTGCACTTTAATGCATTTTTACGTATAGACTCTGAAATATAGCGACACGACCAACTCTCCGGCCCGACCGCGTCTCCCGGATTTACCCTATTCAGATTTGAGAACTCCATTTTTATTACTGATCTGAAGGTGGGCGACTTTAAAATCTCAATGCTGAAATTTTTAGAAAAAATGGCTGCGCTTTAGCAACTACTATTGTGGGATTTGTTTGTACTCGTGGTCACCCAAGCCAAATTTCGTTGAAAAGTTACTCGTCTCGATCGCAGCCTCCCCTCGTCAGTAATATCACTCTCAGCCCGTCGTGGCCAACTCGAGGCAACACACCGAACCGTCCCTTTCGTGCGTGCAGGCACTTGGGCCAAATTACAGGGATCCACGGAGCAAGCAAATAATCACCGAGTTAGCGCAGCTCACCAACGAGAATTAGAAGGGGCGAAGGGGGAGACGGGAGGGGGCCACGAAGAGGAGAGAAGAAACGCGGCTCTAATTATTATAAATTAGCGAGGAGCCTCGCGAGTCGAGCCGTTCCATTCGAGCGATTAGTTCGGCGGTGTTCCTAAAAACGAGTATTAAAATGAGCGGGAGCCCAAGGCTGCTCGATCTTAAATTCACCGCCTTCGGTCCGCGACTTATTATCAAACGTGGAAGGGAAGGTTCGTTTCATATATCACCCGTCACCGTTCGAACGGGACTCGGGGAGAAGATCGCGCTCTGGTGCGACAGACGAAAGGAAAGGATGCCTCTAATGATTACAGATTACCGTGAAATTTCACTAACCACGGAGTGGACCGTGATTTCACACCGCTTACGAGCGGAATTGTTTCCTAAGAGAACTTTTCGGGGCAAGGAAGATGGCAGTGGTTAGTGTTAGACTGCTTGGAGATAGTGGGCAGAAGTTTTTTGCTCGGGAGACTCGTTCTTAACTTTCCTGACAACTGTTCTATTATATTTCTACTAGGTACCTTTCTTTTACAATACATTTGATACATTGATACCCTGATACTAATGGAATATTTTCTTTATTGCCTTTGTATTTTATGTACCAAACTCCTTGCACTGTTCCTTCTAAACACTTCACTATTCTTCAGATTGAATAAAGTTCTTTTCACAGATTTTCCAACTCCCTGGAAGAAGCGAATAAAGAAGAAAATGAATTTCGTCACCTGACTGCATGGTTTCCAACAAATTACCTTGAATATAAGGTAATACAAAATATACTTCATTTTTTTATCAATGCTATGGTAATTGTTCTGTAAATCACATTTTTTCAATCACCCCTTTCGTTTCTCCAACTGTTGGAAACCATGATTCCCTTTCCCATCCTTTCTCGTGCTCCTCTCGCTGGTAGGTTCTAATAGTGGCTGGACGATCGTCAACGGACGTGGCAGCCGGCGGCAAACGCTATCGATCTAACTGTTCCTCGCAGTGGCCCTTTTTCCCCTGCCGTGAAGTTTGCCGGCACCATGGAGAATCGTGAATTACCTTGGGTGGCAAGATTCGTCCCGCGGAGGAAGGATCCTCTTCGTTCTTCGCCGAGTCGGTGCTCGCCTTCAGGATTCCCGCGCTCCATCGACCACAGATTTCTGCCGTCAATCAAATTGACCCAGTTCGTGCAAGCACGCCGCTTATAACGTAGATATTGGTCGTTGGATACGCGGTGTCGAGAAAATTCCCCGACACGCGTTCATTACTATTCTCATTTTCGTAAAAAAACATTTTCCTCTGTCATAATAGATTGTAACTCCGTTGCGTATTGTTGAAACTCAGTTACCTTTTGTTAAATGTCATTATTAAATTTTCAATTTTCCTTTACAAATTACTGAGATGTATTATGTAGGTTTATTGGCGATTAAAATGAACATACACAAAGGGAGGCTGCGTTGGAAATGCAGCAAGAGATAGACGGCCAGTGATTAGTTTTTTATAGAAAAAAATCAATGAGCTTAGAATATCGTGTTCGATATTAAAATGCTCGATTTACTGCTGGTATATTCGTAGTGCAGTCTGAGCTGCAACACCATTCGCGTGCGCAAGAGGAAGCATCGACCTGTGTTCGACCACATACTGGACGTTTCTACTTGCGCGTCTTATCGACCAAGGAAACACTTCACGAAGCTTACCACATTCATTCAAGATATACTTCTGTAACATTTTCTCCGTCAATAAAGAGCATATGATACACTTTCAGAGAATTAAAATTCACCTTGTCTAATCTACACGCCTTCATCCCCCAAAACAATTAACTTAACCGAATGACGTTCCATCAAGCTCAAATCACCCCAAAAACAGTAAGAATTTTATCTGAGTTTACGAGTTTATAAAACAGCATCTTGCTGAATCTCGCCCATTGCACCACAAAAGGAAAACAGATGTAGGGGAAAGGTGAGATAGTTGATCAGCGGGGATACATGATCACATCAGTTTTCTACTTAATATATTGGCAATTTGTGCCTGCTGTCACGCTAGCGTGATAATGTTTACATTATCGCAACACTTCGCGTTGCAGTTTTCTTTTGGGAGCATAGAATAATGTTGTTATAAGCTTCGATCTTATTTGCAGCCAAAAAGTAAATATGTCGGTCTGCTTGTTCTTCCTCCTTTTCGAGTAAATGTTACATTTCCAACGATTTGAAATATACTAAGTAAAAACGGCAATTTCCAGTCAATTAATGCTATTTATTGATTTATCTAAATATTTAAGGTAAGTTCAATTTTTCATATTTTTCCAATCGAGTGCATTGAGGGATACATGATCAGTGTGTGAGGTGGGATACTTGAAAATGCTCCAATAAAGAACCATAGAACGGCTAATGAAACAGAAAAATACGGCTAAGAAAGTGAGAAGGAAAATCTTTTCTTTATCATCATCTTAATCAGATGATATCTAAGTGAAATGTCTTTTAAGAATGCATTTATGTTGTTTTATGGCATAGAGTTTAATTCTTCGGTTTCATTTTTTCAGTAATTCCTTCAAGTTCGTTATAGTTTACTTTCTTTTTATGATATTCCCTTTATTTCATGTTATTGGCGAAGATAATAAATATTTTTTAAAAAGTTAATGTGTTATTTACTCTGAAAGTCCACTGATCAAGTCTCCCTAACCATTTGATCTAGTCTCCCCTTCAGTGGGGGATACTTGTGCACAACGTCACTGCCAGAAAATGTTGAAATTCTGTCATTAAAATTAGTTTTCAGCTCTCAAATTTGTCAAAGTATATTGAGAATACTCTAAGAATCACAACTTACATAATTAAATACAAACAAAGCAAATCATTATTATTATTTTAATAAAAAAGCAAAACTGTGATCAACTATCCCACCTTTCCCCTACCTATAATTGAATGAACTGTATATTACTGTATCATAAACTGGTGGTGTAATTGAGACGTATTATTATTATTATCTCCCTCAGCTCGAAAAATTCTCTCCAACAACCCGCCTAATTTTCAATCCTTCACAGAATTCGTCCCCAAGCCCATGCTCATCTTTTACCTCACTGTACTTCTTCCACGCCCAACAACCACGTTTCTTCCCCGAGCATTGTAACGTGTCCCCCCCGAGTTGGGACGGTTGGTCAGGAACAGTGTTCTATGCATGTAGAATGTAATGTACGCGGGGAATATGCCTCTGCTCCACGATCTTAAAGGTCTCTACCCGTTGTAGGATCCTCCTTTCTCTCTGGCGTCTCGTCACGACTTCTTGCCAGCCTCGATTATTCCGTGCCGCTTCCATCCTCCTTTTTCAGGAACCTCCCGCTCCGGCGAACGCTCGTCACCCACTCACGCGTCCCACTGTTACAAGGATAATCTCCCGGCTGGGCGACGCTTAAGTCACTTTGACGCCTTGCGAAGTCGATCGCAAGGTGCAACCAGCGACTAGCTCGTTCGCGCTTTTTCCCTTGCCTCCTCGCGCCCCACAATTCAACGTAACGTCTAACCAGCCTCTCGCGTATTCAAAACTCATTTCCGAACAAGTGGTCCTCTTGTGACAGTTATGACCCTGTTATGATGCCCTTCCTCCGGCTGCGTTCTTCAACTTTCACTCTCCCAAGCTTTCTTATTCTTTTGCAGTTCGTTGTTCGTTCCTTTTGTAGTTTGTTCGAACGTAATGCTTGGTGAGATTTTGGTCTGGGCATTAGGAGCTTCAATAGGGGATCATGTTCGTTTGCGTTGGGTATTTTCTTTGGCTTTTCTGCATCGTTTATTTTGTTAACCTAGAGTCCTGGAAATATTTACTGCGTCATCCCTAAATCCACGTCCTACGAAACAATCATCATAACTACATGACTGATAAAGTAGTTGGTATATAAATTATTTTAACCAAAATTCAGGGCACTGTATGCCTAGTGAACAATCGCGCAAAAGCACTTTCCGAACAGTAACACTAAATGAGGTGCAAGTGAATACACGCTAAAGACCTGTACTCTCCACTGTCTTCCTCGTCTCAGTTTTTTTCTCTAACTTACCAAGCCTTATTGCCATATCAGAAAACTCTTGCTTCAATCCGATTCCCATTTCGATCTTACTTCCCACAACAACTCCTCGATGTTGTTATATCTTACTCGATATACAATTGGTCCATACACTATTCCTCCTCGAACTAACGAATAAATGAATCCCAGACGAAGATCCTTTCTCCATAATTTTTCCAGAGAGAAAGTCCCCAGGGAGATTTTCTTGAATCCCTTTCCAGGGGACCACCTGTCGCCAGACCAAGACTAATAATCGTATCTTAGTACCAGGATCCAGGATTGGTCGCTCAGAACGATACCAAGGAAGCAGCGTTGACCGAGGGGGCCCAAGGAAACGGGCACAAAGGGGAGCAAACGACAGTGAAAGTGCACACATCGCACGGCAACCTGTCTCTCTTTCTCTGCTGCATATCTTCCGGGTGCCGTGGCCGCGTTACACAACGTCCTCGAGCCAAAGACGAATAGGCGGCCCGTTTAACTTCGGCGACATCGAATGGTCCGTCGATAGGGAGCGACAGAACTGACGGAGGCTGAAGTGGACCACCGATCCTCGCGGCTAGTAGGAAATTGTTAGACGCGGACCAGATTCGCGGTGCTTACGTGTCTCTGCTTCGACTCGACGCGGAGGGCGGAGGGAAACTACTGGGGAACTTTCCTAGATCGAAGTGACCAGGCTCGGTGACTCGAGCAGCGTGATTAACGTCACCAGCGACGTTTCGTCCGACTACTAAATTCCTGGGACGCCGCGACGGGAAGGCGAGGAGGAATAGACTTAAGGGGTTATATCTTGAGGTAACAAAATGACGGCTATTTAAAGTTGAACTCCTGATTTTTTCGCGTGATTTGTCGCCATTTTGTTTTAAATTAATATTTCGGGAATTCTCGGCGTCAATCAGACATTTATATACTAACGAAATATTTTTTGTTTTTTTGATTTTAGATAATCTGGTTCCGAATGGCAGTGCTCACCGTAAAAACAACTTTTTAATACGGCTTCTTGAATGTCGGTGGTAACTTTATTATAAACGTAAATATTTCTCTACAAAAAATTACCAAATGTTCTTTAAATGTTGCTCTTTTAAGCGCAGAAAGTTATGTAAAAATATATGCTTCCGCTTTTTCATACAAAATTCACAAACATTCGCCACTCTTCGGCCGCCTGACTAAGTATAACCCCTTAAGGCGGTTGCAATTAGCGGACGGATATTTCCACACTGCCTTGTCGCTAATTGGATCGACTCATCGGTGGAAGAGTTCGACGTGGAATTGGTGATTGTGCTGATGACAAGGTATTCCAGTTTTTTTCTTTTCTTATGTGTGTATTGAATATGGAGAAGTTTTTTTACTATTTTTGACGTAGACCTACGTCCTTCCCCGCACTATATAGGTATGCAACGGCTATGGGGGCCCAAATTAAGACTTGGATGCCACGAAATATGCAAACCCGTTGCGCCGTTACTGCTCACAAAGGGAAAGAGATAGAGGAAGGAACGCTGCATCTAAAAATATACATATGAACCGTTATTATCAGTTGACTCTGAGCGAGCTGACAGCGTCGCGAAAATGAACGAGGTTTGGTTTGATTTCAGCGCTCGATGCAGTGAGCACGGCCGGGCAGAATGTAGTGTATATATGTATTTCTCGTTCGACCGCGCGGTGCCATTTCATCTTCGCCAAGTTTCGCCGGTCGCTCACGCGATGATTCAGCTTATGCGAAAAATGAAATTCTTTATTTTCTTCATCGAATCAATATGGCAGTGACACCAATGGATTCCTAAAATTTTTCACATGAAAATAATACCAAATGTTACGTAAATCGGACTATTTTCAACGAAGTTAATTTTACATTATGCAAATCAATTTTTCATGTGATTTCCTTAATTATGGTCCGAATTATGTCGTGCTTAGGCCAATTTCACCGGGAAAACATAAGGAATCGATTGGCGTCACTTTCGTAAAGATCTGATTAGAAATGCAGAAGTCAAAATCGTCACTGCTTAGTGCGCAACATTGTGTAGCCTCGTTGCAAATGATTGTACTCAGGAACTGTTATCAAGCCCTACAACAAAATTTGTATTTACTTACAACATATTTTTTTATATAACGTTTCCAAGATATACTGAAAATAGGAACACACTCGTTAACCTTTAGGGGATGTTTTCACCCTGAAAACCCGAAAATGGGCACAAACAAACAATTTCCTGATACTTCTATTGAGGTCCTCTACAAATCTGCACAGTTTTAATAGAATCGGAATGTTCGGGTGACCGAACTTCCCTTGTCAGATAGCGTTAGAGCCACAGCCGTAGTTCTACGCGAAATATGCAGCATAACACATTTATGCTTGAGACTTTTTTTTCACAAGCCGTAAGAAGAAATAATTAATCACAATCAAAGCAGTCTAATTACCTTAAATTACATTGTTCGCCAAGCAAAACACCTACCCAAAGTTCAATGAAACCATAAAGACACTTCCACGTAATCGAAAAACATTGTCACCTCGACAAACGATTTGGACGTGTAAAAGGAGCCAAAAGTAAGCAACTGACGGGACAAAGGTGTGCTCTGACAGCACGACAAAGAATGAAATCATAATCTAGAGTGGGAGGAGAGAAATGGGGTGGAGAGGGAGTTTTAGCTACGGCGAAACGGAGCTCGTTAACGGTCATACACCGATGCCCAATGGTTCTTGACGGTCGTTGGATTCCACGGAGACCTTGGCGCTTTTTATCTTTGCTCGCTTTAGTCCTCCCTGTTACAAAGAGAGGCGGCCACTTCACCGTTCCGCGGAACGCTGAAAGATCGCGGCGTGCGATCACCGCGATATACCATTAAGGGTGTCCGAACCGAGCACGTGGATTATATAGTTTCCGAGGACTCGGTGTCCCGCGCCTCGCGTTCCTCATTTTTCTCAGCCTCGGCCCCATTAACGTTCTTTCGTCGTGCTCATTCAAGGATCCGTCAAATCGCACTTTTTCTTCAGGAACGCCAGTGTAATGGTCTAGTTTCCCGCCACAGGAAGTGCCTTTCGCAAAGGTCGAACGAAGCCCGATCGATACTCTATATTTTATTTCGGAGTACTTTAGTGGGAGGCTTAATGTGTTTTTGATGAAACTAGTGTGGAGGAGATAAAATTACGAAAGTGTGGTAGCCTACTTAGGGGTGCGAAGACTCCTTGAATGATAAAGTGTGTTTGAAAAAAGGGTGAATCCAGCCCTTAAAGTTATTATGTTTTTTTTTTATATATAAAACTTGGTCACGGTGCGAGATAGAACAAAATTTTAAATATAAGAATTATTCAGTTTTTAATACTCTATTATACGACCACAAGATTATATTAAATAACGCGTTGACTCTAAGGGCCGATTTCACCCCCTCAGAGTGAAAAGTAGACTATTAGGGTCCTTGAGAAAATTATCTTATTTCTGTCACCGTTTACAGTTTAAGCCTTCTTTTGACCACTGCTGTATGTTATTCTGTGAATTTGGATTGCAAGAAGGGAGAAAAGGAGTAAGACTGATGAATTCGTTAAGTAAAGGTGAAAAGTCAGAAGTAGTTGACATTCTGTTTTACTTTGATGCCTTCGAAAATAGGAAATGTTATGAAATATTGCATAATGGTTCGTCTGTATTTAAATTCTCCCTTTTGCAGCGTCGAAGATTATTTATTCAAGGAGTCTTGATCCTGGAGAATTTTACGATTGCGATACGGAGCAGGTGACTTAAAATCGAGTCGATCGGTCAATCTGAATATAACTCTCGATTAAATTGCCCTTAGTATGCAAGAAATTTTGCAATGGGATAAAGCATGATTTTAATAATTCAAGAATCAGGCCCCGCTGTAGTGTGACAACGATTTGCGTAACCTGAAACGCGGCCTCGCTCGCGGATACGATATAATAGAATCGCGGCATCCGATTCCAGAATTTCGTAATCGATCATGCCTGCGCAGCATTTCTATTTCTGAATGCACGTTAACAGGGCACGAGCGAAATTTCAATATTATAGTAGCGCCGATTGATCGCGTCGCGTTGTAAGTGGTACGAATGGAACACAACGCGTCCTTCGTTACGGGAATAATTCAGCCTCGGGGGCGTCTGCTCCCCTTTTCCCCAATTAAATAACCGATAAATGGGAACGGGCACGCCTCAAAGGAATTCTGCTAAATATTGATAACCCGTCGAACACGTCGACAGGCTGTGCGTTGCGTAACTGGAACGGTACAGTGGAAGTGTATTGATGCAAAAAAAAAAAATGAAATGCTGCAACACTGAGTATATTTTACAGTTAAAGGAAACTTTTTGGGCGACTTTTAGTTATCTTTTACAGTGGATTCCTGGACACTAGGAATTAAGGTAGATGTCTGCAGTTGATGGGTATACATGGAGGGCTCAGAAGCCAATCAGTGTAAGTCCAACTTTCCCCGAAAATGAGTTACGTAGTTAAAAAAAAAAATCAAACACCTCTTTATTGTTTAAAGTTTCAGTTGATAAATCAATTAAGTCACTACTTTCATACGCAACCAATAAATGGCGATACTTATATTGACCATGGAATTTCTAGGCAAAATTATTTGGAGGACAAACAGTGTAAATCTCGGTTTTAATGCTAATGGACTTACACGCTGATTGGCTTCTGAGGTTTCAAGGATTCGAGGTTGGTACATTCCCCAGCTCAGTAGCAAAAATGGCAGTAGAGACTTCAAAATTAAAATCCCTGTCCAATGCAGAAATAATACTCCATAACTAATCTGACAATATTCTGAAGCCAACAATCGTGGCGCCCACGAGGAAGCTTCTCGAGTCTGCTTTACCCCACCACAGAGCTCTACAAATTTCAAATTCCGTAAAAAAAACTCCCCCGAATTGATATTTTATAACAGCGTACCCTGGAAGCTCCCTGCATCTACTCGACCCGGAGCCGCCCAATCCAAAAATGCCCCGTCCCAGCAGAAACAAGTCCACCCCCAATTTCCACGAAACTCCTTCACAGAACTATTACGCCACCGGGCCTTAGCGGATCCCGCTCGCCGCGCGACAGTCCCCCGTGTCTCCTCAACGACGAGGATCCCCGGCGATCGAGAAGGATTCGACTGGATCGCGCCACACGCGTCGATGACAGCCGCTCGTAAAGCCCGCGGATGACACGCACGAGGCTGCCTCCCCGTCCGCCTCAGCTGGCTCACCTGAAACAGGACCAAAAGAAGAGAGAAATGAGCCTCGGTCGGGCGAAAGTGGACGGTCTGCGTGACAGTGCGAGCGAATGAACGGGCAGACCCGCGGAACCGCGCGAAAGCGGCGGAGAGGGGCATGATTAATTCGCGTCCTCGTTATTGTTTATTATATCCAAACGGAGGCCCCGCTGCCGACCCACGCGACGATCATCGGCGGGGGCCGCGGTGGCGGAAGAGAGGGCGACGATCGTCCGCGGGAACGAGACAATGATCCCTCCGAGGAGCGCTCTCGCCCAACCGCGGCAAGAAAACCGCCGTGTTTCTCGGCCGGGCGAGGAACGGTGCCGGGAACGAGAGCCGAGGGAAAAGAGCGGATGAGGAAGAGCGGGGAGGAAGGAGACGACGGGACAGCCGCGGAGGAATCGCTTGGGAAGCGAGGACGGAGAGGGACGGATAGGCAGGCAGGGTAGGGTAGGTAAGGTAACAGTCAGGCAATCAGGCTGCGGCGCAGGGATTCGCGGCAGCGTTATTATCTACTTGGGTGGACAGGTGCCAGGGGGTTTATAAAAGTCCGCGTGCGCGCGGCATGGTCGCTGGGAGATCGTTATCAAGGGGGATGAGAGAGCGCGGTGGCGCGGAGGGGGCGAGGACCGCTGAGCGGGACGAGGATGTCGGAGAGGCAGGCTCGGGAAGAGGATACCGTGTCGCGGCGGAGCGAGAGGAACAGGCGGATAAAAAACCGCGGATGGAGAGAGAGAGAGAGAGAGAGAGAGAGAGGTGAGGAAGGTCGGTTAGGAGGGTTTGGGAGGGGCGGGGGGGGGGGGAGGAAGAGAGGCAGGCGTAGATTCATACGGACGCACTACTAGATGGCCGTTGCCGACGCGTATAAGCCACGGTAAGGGAAGGCGGCGGATACCACGAGGAATAAAAGGTCTAGGTAGCATAGTTGCACGCACATTCCCAGTTCACAGCCTTGACTCCGGGCGGGGAACGAGCCGGCCAGGCGGCAGCAACCGGCGGCGGCAGCAACGACGCCAGAAGCAGCAACGAGCGGCCGCGGACGGGCCCAAGGAACGAACGAACGAACGGGGCCCTAAGCGGCCAGCCAACGGACCAACGAACGGAAGAACCAACGGGCGAACGCAGCGGCCACGTTGGACGGGCCAGCGTGGCCGGCGCACGAACCGTGGCCGTGGGTAGAAAAAGAAGGGCTTCTCTCTAGCGCTCACCCAAGCTCCACGCTCGTTCGCCCGGCGATGGCAATTATACGCGGCCGAGCAGTCCCGGCTAGATTCAAGATCAGATAATCCCATCTGTCGGTGTAAGCGGTCTGCAAACGATCCCGCGAACGATCGGATATCCTCTACCCAGCCGATAGATTTTTCCGAGACGCCGCGCCGCGGCGGAAGGCGCTCGCTGGCTCGCTACCTTGCGCTCGCTCCTCGAGCCTTCTTGCCCTTCGCCGGGGGGTGATCGCCGCGCGGCGTGGGGTTCTGGGCTTTCGATGCACGGGCTACGGTTTGGCAGTGCGACCGGAGGCAGGGAATTGAGGCGGGGCACAGGTCAGTGGGGACGGGAAAGGGTTCTTTCATCATCGAACGGCAGCGCCTGGATCTGTGTTGACCCACGTTCTCAATAGCTTCGGTGAACTCTTCAATGTAAGGTTGATTGATTCAAGACGGCAATTGTTTGTAGGGTAGATGTCCCAATTACTGCCACCTTAAGATTATAACCCAACTTCATTTAATCATTTCGCGTGTTGTGTAACCTAAAAATTGTTTCAGTTTGAAACATAATATTATTTAACATCTCTTTTGTTAAAAAAAAATAGTTTTATGAATTAAATATGAAGAATTTATTAATAATTAATTAAAATTCGCTAGCGATCCTAGTGTACCTATAACTGTCACCTCAAAAATCGTCTTGTCCGTATGACTGCCACCCAATAACTGTCGGTCCTAATAACTGTGACCACATAACTGACGGTCCCTATTATTGACAATGAGACCCGATTACAGTCGGTCCTTTTTAATAAGACTCGATTAGGTACTGCCAGTCCTTTTTACTGATTAATAGCCAGAATTATCGAACGCATAGTTTTGGAATTATTAATTTATTTGTCATATACTGTAATTGTTCATATATATCTATAATTTAATATCACAGCATCACACGCTACACGTGATTTTGCGGTTAAGAATTTGAACTTTGACAGATGACAGTTATGCGTACTTCACGTTTTTTTGTCCCGAATACTGCCAACAGTAATAGGGACAAGCCCAAAAATTTTGTCCCTAATGATGTCACCGTTAATTATTATAACTTAACAATAAATATTATGTATTTTATTCGTTACATCATTAAAGTAATTCTTCTAGACCGCAATAATTCATTTTATGCAATAGATTGAGGTTGAATAGTAAAATTGCGACCCTTTCTTTAGTACGATTTCGCCATCACTTCCTACTAACGTCGTCGCGTTTTTGACGCTCAAATGGCACTTTCATTTTTCAATATTATTTTTTAAGCACTAGGTATGTGAGTACATATATTTCTTTTATTTTTTTGTAAATCAGAATCTCCGTTTCATAATAATATTTTTTTGTACATTTTGTTTCATATGTTACGTTTTTATTACATAAAATAAATAAAGTGGCAGTAATTGGGACACTGGCAGTAATTGGGACACTGGCAGTAATTGGGACACTGGCAGTAATTGGGACATCTACCCTATTAGAACTCATAAGGCGATCGATGTATGCTCGAAGAGATGCTACCTTTGACCAGGTTTTGTGGAATCACGAGGAGACGCATTCGCTCGTATCGGAAATATAGATTTGGTAAACATGGGAAATATAGTTTGTGAAACAAGGTGGATTGTAGTTTGTCGTAAGGATATAAATCTTATTTGGATGTTGTATCTATTGAAGTTTTCTCGAAGCTGAGGGAAAATTATTTTTCTAAGAACCCCGATTGTAAGGTACAGTACTGGTAATATTTATTGCATCACAATTTTCATAGCAATATGATTGATAAAATTTTGGCCAAGAAAAACAGAAATATTTTCCAAGTAGGTACTAATAATAAAAGAGGTATAACTGATAATGTGTTTAATATTCGAGTGAAGCAATCAATATTTCCAGTCCTGTAGATACCAGTAAAGTAAAATTTGTGGCCCTCCAAATAAAGACTCTACGTCGCACCAATATTTTGGATGATATAATATAGTTTTAGGGTTTCTGATATTTTTATACTTTTCTGGTCAAGTTTCCCTGTCACACACTCCGAAAGTAATACACGCAGTGTCGTGAAAGGAGTACTCAACATGGGGAGACAAATTATTGATACCAACGGATACATTTTTACGCAAAAGTTTTAACGAGATACATGTACTTTATGGGAAGAAAAAGTTGATGCGGCACTTAACGGAGCATACGTAATATCCTAATTGATGATGTCAAGAGAAGTTTCGAATTAAACTGTCTGAAACGTGGCAGAACTCCGCGCTCAGCGGGCACTGTTAATGAAGAAGTACATTGAAGTAAGGAAAGGCAACATCTCCTTTCTTCCATCACCAGCCATGAAAACCTGCAATTATTAGCCTCGTAACCGGTATCAACACTTGCTTCAAGTTGACAACAGAAAACGCTGTACCCGCTCATTAAATACTTTTGCTCTCTCTCGGTTACATAGACGCGGGTACGAGAAAACGGCCAAAACGAAATATAAAGGGAGATTGAATATCGCCTGAACGGTATGAATCTTTATTTTCCCATTCTCCTATCCGGCTGAGAAATATGCCTATGTACTTTATGGAAACTTGAGCACATTTTGCTTATGCAGACTCATCCTTCTTTACAGGACTGTGTAATAATTTCACCTACTTGGAAGTAAAAAAAATTAAAAGTAAACGACACGAAGTGTGTCCCTGACAAAATAATTAAAAATTCAAAGTTCCCTCCTTCTTCATAATCCCACATTATTTGTCTTCTTCTGGAATGGTGGCTAGAAATGATCAAACTCCGCCTTCTGTTCGTCAAATTCTACAAAAGATTTGCCACTACAATCTACCCACTTTCTCCTAGCAAAATTAATTACCGCTGCTTGTAACAGCAGAATAAGAATAATGAATTCAAATATTGTTAGATACACCTACACATTCCCATCGGGCTGTACGTCGTTTCGTCAATGTCCCTTCTCGTTCGCGGGACAAACCTCGAGGAGGAGGAAGGGAGGGTGCTCTGCCACTTGCAGCACCGCCGACGACAGTGAAACGTACGTACGAAAGGATACGTGTCTCGGATACCGAAACGCCCACGCGAAATCGACGGCGATGCCATTCCAATGTTAATTGAGGTGCCCGACGCCCACGCGGCCAGAGGTGTTCCCGGCTGTGGCGAGCAGTCGTCAGCCATCGGCTATCATTAGCCCGATCGGGCCGCCGATAAACATTCGTGGCTCTTCGGTAATTCGCTTAATGAGATAACGGTACACACCGTCGAGCGAAATCTCCGCGCTTGATAACGCTTTACGGCCGTTCCGCGGCTTTCTCAGCCGCGGAACGCGAATACCTTTAAGGACGCGGGCCCGCGGACTATGCCACCGATCGCATTTTACGGGCGCGCTCATACTCGTTAGCTGGGAAACAGGGGGACGCGGCAATAGACGTCGGGGCTAATTCCTGGTATCGATTCGCCCGGCTTAAATTTCAACCGATTTTATTCCCCTTTCGTTATCTGACGGATCGGATCGTTAGGATTGACACGTTACGCGAACGGAAGGGGCAAAGTGAGACGTCACTTGGTTAATATAAAATCCAGCGACTGAAGCGTAGTGATCAAAGTTTGTTTGAATCAGTGTTTGTCAAAGTGCTACCGTACTCTATAACGTCCTTGTGCATAAAATAAGTTTCATTAAGGCAGGATACCACCTTCGCACTTAAAAAAAATTGAAAATTTTTTTTGTTCTCAAAGTACTCTTTCAAGTTTATAGAATCGAAATTCATTCATTAGAAAGGTGACCGGAACCTTTTTCTTGTGTAAAAACCGGATTGGAACAGATATATAAATCTATATAAAACTTTAAACGCGTTTTTCTCGAAACGATGTTTTCCAAATCGGCGTGTCAGATTACTCCTATAATTTTCATCCGATTGACTTGAAACTTTGCACAATTCTTCCCCGTGGTGTAATCTAACGATGTACGTAGGACTTTTGCTGTAGCGTTGTTATTTTTCTTTTGGTGCGCAATTTTATAAACTTCTTTAAACTTTTTTACCCTAAAAAAATTGACCTTTTTGTTCAAATGGCCGCCATTTTCTTAAAAATCGAAATTTCGTAAAATCCCTACGTACAGCATTAAAAAATATTGTTGCCAATAGGAACATTCTTTGGTTTTTTTTCTAAGAGCCACGTACAAAGCGGAATTTGACACGCCGTCTAACGATGTTCCTCCAAAGGAGTGTATTTTGGCGCCACCTACAAGAGATTATTTTTCACTTTTTCAGTTTCAAAAAATGTGTAATTACAGATTAAAGTTACATTAATGAATGACTGAAACCGATTTTGTTTCTGCGCATTCTTTGTATGCAAAAAAAATTCATGAAAAACGCCTCCAAAATCGCAGTCAAAGGTGGTATCCTGCCTTAAGAAGTAAAGTAATTCGTAAAGCCTTAAATAATCGTTGAAGAGTAAAATTCTTTTAATTTTTCCTTCTGGTTCAATTTAACAATACAGATACATTAATATTACAAAGTCTCACAGTTTCATATCCAAATATCCCAATTTAAATTCAATTATCAAATTCCAGGTTCCCCCAAAATTCGCAAACGACACTCGACAAGTCCTTTGCCATCAACTTAAGCAAACAGGTATACATGCGGTGTAAAAAATTCACGTGTTCAAACGCTCACTGAAGTGCAGAGACGCGATAAGGCGCACCGCGGGACAAGTAGATGCGCCCGGTTTTAATCAGACGCGTTTTAATTTCGCCCTCCGCTCGCTCGTGCAAGCAAGCATGCACGCGCGACCGTCGACCAGCGCCCCGTCTTGTCCTGGTTCTCCTTTAAAGGATCTGCCCCGGCCGAGGAACGAGACGATCGCGAGAGATCAAGGCGACAACAAGATCCATGATTCGGGATTAGCGGCATGAAGGATGCGCGAAAAAGAGGCGAAGAATGGGGAGAGCCGCGACTCGGCGACGAACCAGGACGAACAGACCACAGAAGAAACAGATGGCTGGTGCTGGCGGATAGCGATGGGCGTTCGAGCCTCCAACCTCAATACTTTCGAACAATTTCAAAATCAGCAAACCTTCGACCACCTCCTATTATCACTCGAAAACAAACGTTCCTAGACATCTTGAACGGATAAAAATCTTTAATTTCTAAAAGGATTTCTTGAAAGCTAAACAGAGGTGGAAACACAGAGGAGAGAATGGAAGAATGTCGAAAGAGATACATAAAAAAAAATAATACACAGCGCGTGACATTATCAAGATAACTGAATATGGATTATAGGGTAACTGAGGTCATCGCAAAACAGAAGTTCGAGACATTAAAGAATTCCAAGACCTCTTCAGATTTATTTAATATTCATTCAAGACTCTCAAAACGGCCAAGATTTATTTCCCCAGACTCTCAGGGACTTCTGCTTTCGCAGATAGTGTTCGAGGCGACAGGAAACTTACGTCACGCGGACGAAGCGATTCGACGTGCCTTGAGCCCATCGCTACCAGCGGATGGAACTACGGACGCAGACGGAGAGCCGAGCCACTGTCTGGTCCAGCTGGAAAAATTGGCTCTGAATCACTGTACGGCCTACCTGCTGCCTTATTGAGGAACCCGCTCCTTGGCCGTTCTTTCAGCCTGTGCAGTCAGGGGTATAAATAGCGCTCTTTAAGAATACTGGAGACACTGGTCCCCGCGACCATGCATCACTTGCTCTGCACCACTTCTCTGCGTGGTCGCGTGCGTGTGTACGCGCCCCCGGTGATATACCAGCCATCAGATCGCGCCACGGATAAGACGGAAACGCGGATCTAAAGTTACTCAAAACGAAGCCAGCCGCGTCCTCTTGGATCCCCACAACCCTCTTCGCACCCCGCGAGAAGTAACGTCTAACGAGGGCTGGTAATTAATATGGTGGCGAAATGAATTTGTGGCGTGAGTTGCTGTTAATGGCTTCCATACTTATATCTAGTGATCTAGTGTTTTTGTAATACAATGTTTTTCTATAGAATTTAGCTTCTAACCCTCCCCCTTGTTCCTTATTCTTCTATCCCCACAAAATTAAGTACTTAGGAGTATCACTTTAGTAACAGAAAAGATATTATACTATAAGTAATTTCTATCGATTCTCCTGTTCGAGCTAAATTCACCGAATAAAGCAGCACTTCCGCTGGACCTCGCCTTTTGCATATATCCTTCCCTCATTTATATCTATTAAACTTATATTCAAGCCACTCTCTGAGCGCACTAAAGACGTTTATAATAATAATCTGACTAATTTCAAACATTTTTCTCATTCCAAATTGCCTAATTTCGTTAAAGGCTGCGAAGCGACGCCCCTCGGAGCTCCGCGAGACAAAGTCGTGGGCGTCCTTATCGATGCAATAATATACCGTGAGTTCAGGTCCCCGCTAAGTCGCGGCGAGAGGGGGGCCTTTTAGCTCGTGTCAAGGTGTAAGTCCGCCCGCGGAACGATAGAACCGACGACGGCGACAAAAACCGCCAGTTTCGTGTCCTTGCGGTACACCTTGGGCCTCGAGGGCAGGATAACAGCGTTTCCCAGCGAGACTGGTACTGGCGAAGGCCCTGGATCGCGGCCCACGTACAGAGTCACTGTCGTCTACCAACACCTACCTCATCCTTCTAGCCCGCCACCAGGAAGAACACTTTCCGCGGCGACCGTCACTGGAACTGCGATCAGATAGCCTCGTAATGCCTGACTTTGGATTATAGCTTTTGAACGATCTTCTAATCCGCCCCGCGGCGCACACATTTTGGGGATGTGGTCTAACAGTAGTTTATTGCATGTTGTGCCATTTTTGGTGGGCAAGCTGTTGGGGTGTAGCTTCGTTGAGGAGATGACGAAGGCGTTGGGTATCTTCGTTTTGCACATGGGTTTCTTCTTTTACAAAGAGTAAGGGCGCTAATGTGGAGCACACGTGTGTGTTTTACGATGTTGGGGAACATTTAAATGAAATTGAAGTTTCAGAGATATTGGTAATAGCTAGCAAGGGAACTTCGGTAACCCGAAAATTCCGATTTTGTTGAACCTTTGCAGGTTTTTCTATTTTTCTGTGTATCTTGAAAACTATGGTAGTTCTATTAAAGTGCGAAGTTTAAAGAATTCAGGATATTGGGGTAAGGATCTTGAAGAGGATCTAGGAAGATTTCAATTTATCTGAACTGAAACAATGAAAAACAGAATATTGTAAAAAACAAACTCCTGAAAAGCAATGTTTTACCAACGACGCAAATTCCCTCGAACCTATCACTCCATTTTCCTTCACACATTTACAACTACAAACAATATTAGCTTGGTCCTTGAATAAATTTTCGCGAAACTGGCTTGGCACGCAGCGCGTTAAGGGACTAATAAAACACCTTCGATTTTTTCGAGGAAGAAATCGGGAAGTGCGAACACGTACAGGTACGCGTCGTTTTCCGACGGAGCTCTCGATAGCCGTGTGATGTGGGTTGATAAGATCGCGACGTTAGGCAGGGACGACGTGGCTGCTTGAAATTCTAGTCAAGCAGACATTATGGGTTACGAATACGCGAGACAACGCCAAGAGCATCGGCTGCGTATTTACGAGCGATTAGCCAAGCCTATCCTGGATACTAAGAACCGTATACCGTGTTTTTGCCTTTGATATTCCTCACCCACGTGACCGATCGTAACCGAACACTGTTCCCCAAATTTCGCGATTAGCATACCGTTCTACCGAAATAAGTGGGTCCCAAAAGAATGGCAAAAACTGATATTTTTGCATGCCTGTGTAACAAACATTATATTATATTGATACCGCTGATCTATTTTACGACCCCCTCAATTTAGGGGTCGCCCTTAAATACGTATGGCTTTTCTAGGGGGGGGGGGGGGTCGCGATTTTCTTACGTTTTCTTACAAGGATGAATACAAATTCTATCATTAATGTTCCAGAAAAGTAATTTTAGTTTAAATGTCCCGAAAGCGAGTTAAATGAATTATTTAAACCTTTAAAAGAATTTTAGTAGCTGAAGAAAGTAATGTAAAAAATATTACGCAAGGGCGGTGGGGGAAGGAATTGGAATATAAAATCGCCAAACTTACACTTACGTAATTTAAGGACGACCCATTACGGAATGTAAATTTTAAGCTATAATTTCTTTCCATGGGAACTATAGAGTTGGCGAATATAAAATTACTGATCGCGGGTAGCGTAAAAGTTTCTTTGTCTATAAATAACAATTACTAACGCTGGCGTACGATTCCACAAATGTCACAGAAACTCAACAAAATACTCTAAAAATAAAAAAATATTTTCATTCAAACTTCCCTTAGCGAAACGGTAATTTTTTATGCACCACACTGATATTTAATTTCTGTCACCGTTCACAGTTTAAACCCTGTTTGGACCACTACTGTAGCTATTTCCACGAATTCCGCGCGCCATATGTAATTTTTAATGTCATTTCTAGGAAAATTTATTTTATGCAAAATTCGCAATCATGAATAGTGTATTTTTCTGAAATTAATAGCAGAACGTGCTGCAGATTTTATTCGAAATTTGTATGAGTTTTTTTAGGGTCGCTCTGGGTGACAGTACGTTTCGATTGGCACTTCGTCAGACACCAATAATAGTATCCAGTCGAAAAGTAGTTTAAACGGCACCTTTGTGAGATTCCGTGTCGTCATAGGACAGAATTCACTCTGAATTGGAGCGATTAATATTAACTGGTTCGACAAATTGCTTTATTAATTTCATCCCGCCTGGAGGACGATAATAGGTAAGGATAGACACGGGCCCGGATTTCGCTACCAATCGCTTCTTTCTTCCATCCACGCCCGAGTCGATTGTGCCTGGCGCGTTATACGAATTCGGGCTAGAATAATTTAGTTCGGACGTCCTCGATAATCGACAGAGTGACTAGTCACTACAGACATCAATCTCGTACGTTTCATTCAGTCGAGCTGAATAAAGAATAGTCCATAGCGATTCGATTCGATTCGAAAATAGGCCACAGAAAAAAGAGATGGAACTTGATGAATGAAAACCGCACGACTAAAATTGCTTCGACTTGTGATAATGAATTCAATCGAAACGAGGCGAATTTAACTGACGAGGTTTCAATCGGCTGAAAAAATATCTCAAATTAAGTAAAATGAAAGTAGCTCTTATTAAAGAACTGCATTATATTGGAATCGAGATTAAATTCGGTGAGCTTGTGACAACAAACCGAGACGAGCGAAGCCGAAGCGAATTTAACCAACGGTATTCAATCAAGTTCAATGGAATTTAATCGCCAGCAGCTTTGATTAACCTTAATTGAATCGAATTGAACGCAATCTGAACCTGAGGTACACAGAATCAAACAGAACCGAATTTTAATCAAAAGCAATTCGAATTACAAGCTCATGCTCGTTCAAGTTTAATCGAATAAGAAATATCTACCATACTGGCATGCAAGAATACTCGAATATTCAATCTGAAACAATTCCTTCAGAGTGCAATTATATTAACACCATTGCACAAGCAAGTTTCATCTTTAATCAACATTAAAGGGCACTCACAGTCAATTAAAAGGTCGTTAATCGAATGCTTTTATTGCTACGCGTAATGATTTACCAGGTTGCTGGTTATTTTACAATTGCCCGTCTGCTCTTTTAGATGTTATTCATTTGCAACCCTTTTTCTTCGCTCCCATTCTCGCCTCTCTCTTTCGCCGCAGGAATGCGCGTAATCGTTCGCGCGAACCACGGTTGCACGGGGAAAAAAGGCGGGGTTTCGCTCACGGAAATAAATGGGACGCTCTATATCTCGATCAAGCATCCGCAAATGAGTTTATTCTTCACTGAACGCGCCGTGGCAGGATTTCAGATTGCCCTGAATGTATACGTGTTAGGACTGGTTTACATGTGATGCATGTTACAGCATCATCCACGCTGTAGACTGTATAACGTGTTTACCTTGTGCAACGCAGAGGTAACTGCTAAGCAGGGTCGGGCATTAACTAAATAAAAATTATTTAAATAACGGATCAAAGAAAAGTTACTTTTTTCTGTAGATATTCACTCTGGCGGGATGAAATCAGCCCTTAAAATTGTAGTGCAACAGAGGAATTATTTTTGGTTTCTAACATAATCGAAATTGTAGTACAAGAAAGAATAATTTTTTAGTTTTTAGTGCATTTTTCTAGTTTCTAGTTTCATTTTTACTGCATCTTTTGTTAATAAAATCGTTTATCATAAAATTTATTTTATATATTTTTGTCATTTTTTTATTTTTAGTCTAATTTCATTTTTGTTTCGGCAGTGTGACAGAGCATAAAACACTGTATATTTGTGCTTCTGTGTGTTATTTCTAATCTGAAGGTCCTGTGACTACAAAGGTCTAATACAGTTGCAGAGGGCTGTTATATCTTCTGAATGTGAGCTCAGTAGATGGCGGCCATTTTGAGCATTAGGCACAGAGAGAAAGAATAAAATGAATGGTTAGATCTGTTTGATCAAACAGAGCAGATCAAAGGAAAGTATTGTTCCATCCTGAAGATTTACTTTTCAACGTAGTCATCGTTGTGGTTTCTCTTGTACCGAGTGTATCCTTTAAGCTGCGCTGATCGTTCTCCCTGGGCAGCCAGCCGATGCAGCGCGAAGCGCTAGAAAATTGCCCATCGTAGCGAAATCGATGGGCAGCTTTCCTAGGAACGCGACACGCCTCCGGCAACCGGGCGTGCAGAGTGGGACGATGCATTATTGCAACAATAGGATGCGCTCACGCACGACCACGTTACCCCTGCACACGAGGACGCGAACGTGCAGACACGTGATCGCGTTAGGGTGCATTTGCAGTGGCAATAAGTCTCAAATTCTCTACATTATTATTAGTGTCAGATTTCTCAGCAGAAAATTTACTTTCCGCTTACTTCGATTGTAGGTAGTGTTCTATACTGCCTTTGTCTCATTCGTATTTACTACACAAAAAAATGAAGACTCGTTTAAATCTTCCGCACTTCGGTTCATTCCTAAAAATTATATTTCAAGGCCACTTTTAAAGTGAGTTTACCTTCGCCTTCAACCTAAACTCAAAATCCCAGTGAAGCATCAGGGAACTACACTCCAAGCTGTTCATCGGAATGAAACGTGTAACGACATCCTACAATCTCACTCGACACGAAGAACCGTCACTTCGAATTAGAAAAATATTTGTCATAAGACGTAATTTTAACGGCGAACTGTTCCTTACGTATAAAGGGGTTTCAAAGCTTTCAAATAAACCCTCGAAGTGCAACTGCACGCGAAGCCAAACAGACAGCAAGAGGGATCATCTCGCTTGCATATCGAGCGATTCGTCCTCTGATTTCGGTGTTGGAAAGTGCCTTCGGTGAAAGCCATTCCCCTGTAGTTAGAGCGCAACCGCGTCGGAGGACGGTCAGCGCGAGGATATCCCGCGCGTTGCCATTAAGTTGCCATTGTTCCGCAACTGTGCAACGGTTCATCCATAATCTTACGTGCTATCCGCGGATACAGTTATGGCCCCGGGGACACATGCAGCCGCCGCGGTCTCCGGCGGACCATTGATCATGGAGATGATCTCCTCCTACGTGGCGGGACAGGTCGTGCGACCGATACGGTGCACGATTCGGCTGCAAGATAGACAGGTGTTCGCGAAAAAGTCACGATTCTGGCCAGCTCGGCTGCTGCGCCACGTGTGCAGGGGAACGTTCCGCGGTTTCCGCGTCGCTCGAGCTTCCTCCTCGGGGATAATGCTCGCGTATCGTGATCGAACCCGACAGCCCAACCCCTCGGCCCTTCGTCGACACGCTTCTCGACTCTTCAAAGTGCTTCAGGGATATCGAAGGCTTCCCTTTGGGGTATCAGTGACTCGATTTCTGTAGATTCTTGTGTTTTGGGAACTCTGTGCGGGGAGGGTTGAAGGGGGATGAAGAAGAAGGTAAGTAAAGGGGTGTGGGAAGGGATTCCTTATTGTTGAGTTTGGAGGAAGAGGATTTTGAAGGCGGTGATCTTTAGGAATAGATTGATTGAAGGGGTGGTTTTGAGAGGTGAAATGGAACACACTGGTCTTCATGATTCCTTCCAGGTGGAGATATAGGAGATACAGCCTCTATGAGCGTTTTAATCATACACTGCAAGCGTTAAGCACCTTTCTCCCGCTTTTCCACCCTGGTTTGAAGACGCCTAGACGTCCACTGGAAGGAATCATGTGGACCGAGTATACAAGGCTCACAAAGTGACTAATGAAAGAAATTTCTAAAAATAACAAAGCCTTTTATTAATAAATGAATTAATCATGCCGTCCCTTTTAGTTAATAAATAAATAAATGAGAAACGATGTTTCTAGGATCATCGAGTCTTTCTTTACCAAACCGTATTCTTGCTACGTTAACCTTCCTGTGGTCCTCGCGTCATTTTCGATCCACTCGCTTTCTCATTTCTTTGGAAACTTCTAATTCGAGATGAATGTCTGGGAGTTGCTACTAGTACGTATGTTTCTTGTTACTTGAGATTAGGAACTGAAGATCCTGGCAGGGTTAGGGTGACTGCACCTAATATCGCCAGGCAAAAGTTAAATCGCTGTCGATTGAATAATAATTTATATTTTTCCATGCAGTTCGTTTCAAAGTAAAGAGAAATTATTCATCTTCCATGTAGCATATGTTAGAATCGTTGAAACCTACAAATTGTTAATTAGGACTCAAAAAACGTAAGACATGCAAAAATCGGGTCCTGAAAAAAGTGTACCTAATATCGCCTACTCAAGAAATATTGATTAATTCATGTATATATGAGTTTTTAAAGTCATTTTCACGTGTGCTTTTATTATTTCTTGCTCTATAAATGTCTTTTTATCCATCTTTGATTTCATTTTTATTAGAATAATATAGAAATTTGAAAATATAGATTTTTAAAATATTTTATTTTTTACGTTCCGATGTACATATTGGGCAAATAAATTTCATTTCGGTTGCTCCGCACATTTCGTGACCTCACCTGTAACAAGCATTACATCGAAACCATTGTTCTCCGGTAGGCGGTATCGAGAACACGCATACTGCTAAAAGAAAAACGCTATTTTCATTACGAAAAATATTTGAATCGATTTCATTTCTTAAGTACATCATTAATTAGGTATTTCTAGTAGATATTCTTGCATTCACAGATTTATTAGACTTACCTTCTCCGAATGTGACATAAAATTGTGATAGTCCAATAAATTTTTACACTATTAAGATTCTCTAAAATCCTTCCCTTTCTGTAATTGTTGATCACATGATGCTGCAATTATAGTATGTCTTCCTACATATGTTTAGGTACTAATTCAGTGCATAACCGATAAATTTTAGAGCTTACTTTAAGAGATATAGCGAGTGGCGATATTAGGAACACTGGCGATATTAGGTACAGTCACCCTAATACTCGAGCGTTCTCCTCGAGGGATGCAACCTTAACCACGAGTACACCCTACCCTTTCGACGGATAATTCCAATTCCGCGCTGGACATTGACGAATCATCGATTCGCGCGGGCATCATTAACCAACCAGCTACCTACGTGCGTGCAACGTTGCCATGCCCCGAGAGACTCGGGTTATTGGCCAGCATTTTGCTCTCTCCCTCTCTCCCTCTCTCTCTTTTCCATCTTTTTACATACACCGATCTCCCTTCCTATCTACTTTTTTTCATTTCATTAATTCTTTTCCCCGCTGCTTTTCGCACTGGCTCGGAAACGACAGTGCACGCGGATCTGTCGCTTTTCAGCGGCCGCTCGTCGCGGAAAATTGTTGAGACGGCGCGGCCGTTCGTTGAACTCCACGCTGAATCGCGGAAAGCGTCGAGGGCGTCAGTTTCCTAATCGCGATAGCAAGATCCCACCATAAATCCTGGACAACCGGTGACACCGAACGGATACTCGCACGCGCCAACAGATTTGTCATCCGTTCGCGGGAATGAATCACGCTATCTCAATTCCCGAATTCGAGGCTCGTAAACGCGGAGTGTTTCGTCAATCGGTGGGCAGAACTTCGGGGCCGAGTGTGATACACTCGAATAGTAAACGTATAATCGATTATAGGAGCGTGCGTTCTACGTGGCATCCGATGGGATTGTGTCGGTTCAGAACGACTGATCAGTGGCCACTGTACGTGCAAAGCTTTCTCTGTGTATCGAAGGCACGTGTATGTTCCTCGATCGAGAGCACAGCCGCCTCGGTCTGCCGCTCGGCCCTGCCCTTTTTACGTAATCAACCTGACGAATCACCGCACTCACGTGACTCGAGGACCGAGGAGAAAAAAGTAGCGCGCGAAATACCTAGCTGTTCTTTCGACGCCCATCTCGTTCCCCACTTTTGCAATGCAAATCAAGAGTGACAGGTATTTGGCTGCTTGTAGTACCTGACGTGAACCAGTCCAATGGTGTTGATGACTTCTAGGAAGGCGTTTTGTTGGAAAAACAGATGTACGAGAGTACACGACGTAACTTCCTCGATGATTTTAACTGGCGTTCTAAGAATGTCGTTCTAAGTGACCCATTACCATTGTGACGATGAACTTTTAGGAATTCAGGAAGAACATTATCTCTATGAATGCTGATTGCTGAGTCTCTCGTGGGCGTACAAGAAAGCATCCACTAAGTCCATTCTTGCTCAAATTCATTATTTTACCAGCGCTAGAGGTATTTTACATTTCCTGTGAAAAATAAAATTTTTATTTATTTTGCTCAGAACTTGATTTCGTGGACTTGGAGGATTTTCCTTGCGTGCCCACGATATGAAGAATTTCGGTGTTAATATTATGAATGGCATTGGTGGGTTTTTACACCGAAAGATCTACCTGTTGCACAACTTTGGCGGGTTTCCACGTTTATATATCCTGGCAAGCACCCAATGTCCTGTACTACACAGTGTCCCCGAGTATTTCCTCAATGCGACTTAAGCAAAAGCATCTCGGAAAAGTCAGGCCTTCTTGAAGACGCATTTTACTAAATTTTCCTCTACGCGTTAATAATGAAAATCATAATAACGCAAACAGAATACATGTTTGATCTTTCTGTACGCAAGATTTCCAAAATCTTGATGTCGTACTTATATTTCTCAATACTGCGTTTTCCCCTAAGAATACATGTTAAATTGAAAGTAGAATAATTTAAGACCTACCGAATCAATTTTTCTAAATATTTGCGGGGGGTTTTACTATTGCATAAACATTCATTCCCCCAATTTCAAAGATTTTCGCTCCTTTATAACGTTACTGAAGTTCGTCTTTAAATAAACAACGCATTTATAAAGAAAACACGGTAACAAATCAAAGTCCTCTTAGTCAACGGCGACGGACAACGAACATAAGAATCACCTAATCAGAATCGATCAAGGTACCGCGGGAAGTGTGCGCGACTGTAGCCGGAAGGGGTGTCGCGACAGCCACGCGACTACCCCGTGGCGGGGCCTTTGCCGCGCGGATTCGGTCGCGACTAATAAACCTTATTAATGGGCAGGGGTCGCGCGACAGCGGGCGAGAGGGAGGCCAGGGAATCGCGCGCGCGCGCGCGCGTTTGAACGTACGCGAATCAGATGACGTCAGTCGGCGAGGTCGAGCTCTCGTGCAGACGCGAGCTTGCACAGGCGCACAGCCGAGAAGGAACGGTGAACACGGTGCCGAGGAGTCGAGGGCGGCGCGCTCGCGCGCGATCCTTCGACTGGGAGGGAAAGGGGCGAGGATCGACGCAGAAGTGAATGAATGTAGCGGAGCGTGGGCGAGCAGCAGCTCTCAACCATCGGCTGAGCCTGGCCGGCTGGCATCGATAAGGAGGAAGCGAAGAAGCGGCCGGCCGCTGCTCAGCCTCGTCACGGCTGACGGGGAGCAGAGAGGGGAACCACCACTGCGGGGTACGCTCCAGCGGTGCACCGAGCGTCGCCTAGACGACACCGGAGCTTGATTCATTCATGAAAAACACGAGACTTTATCCCAATTAACACGAGTCTCCACTCAATTCATGCGGCGGAGGAGATGCCCATTAATTATCCCTGCGGTACCTCTCGGCTGGGCGCTTCTTCGATACCAGCGGTGGAAGAGGACCAAGTCGGGCTCTGGGTAGAACGGGGAAGGAACGGGGAGGGCGATAGGAGGAGGAAGAAGCAGGAGAAGAAGAAGGAGAAGAAGAAGGGAGACGAGGAAGAAGGGACGAAGAAGGAGGTGGACCCTGTCCGTTGGTTTCTCCTTAGCCTTTCTCTTGATCTATGTACCTATCCCCTATCCACGGCAAGCGCCAACTTATATCCAGACACTATAGGCCGTACGTTATATCTCGCAGGCCAGACTCGAATGTTTCAAGCCCGCGACAAGCTTAGCCTGCCGAGATAAGGAGAGGCGCGCACCACGCGCTGGTTCTTCCGTTGGCTACGCTTTTTCTGCCGTCACGGACGGCTGATTTTTCTGCTATCTGCCGCTCCGCTGTGTCCCTCTCCTCTTCTTTTCTTTAACCCTCCCGCTCCGCCCGCCGCGCTTCTTTTCGCCGTCCCTTAATACCGGGAATCGATCCGCGGCCACGGCCTACGCAATGTGTCGCCGCGCAAACCGGTCCACTTAGAAACACGTAGTAACGGAGGGAGCAGACGGCGACGATAGAGGAAACCTTAGGACGGATGCACGCGGCGGATAACGACGCGTACCCCTGGAAATCCTTCGTGTCCACCGCGATCCTGTCCGTCGCCGGCTTGGCAGCAGCAACGGGCCGGCGCGCCGCCCCGCGCCGGATAACCGCGTATCCGCCGTTTGTTACCTATGATCGGCTTTCAAGCCGCGCTCCCCTTTAATTGGACCGTGTTATAACGCATCAGTCCAATTAAGAGGCGGACGGAGTGAATCGTTTAATCAACGACAGTGATTTACATTCTTCCACGGCCGCCGCGATGTCGGAATAACGGCACGCCTGGGCCTTTCTTCCTGTACGCGCGCGTCTTAGCTGGCCCGTGTTATCTCTGGATAGAGTAAATCATTGTTTCGGCGAAAAATACGGTGGCGAGAGGGAAGCTGGCTTACTGGCGGCGGTTCTAATGGGTCGAACGATACCGTGGCACGTGAGCGCCGCGTGCGTCGCGAAAAATTGCTGGCTGGTGGAGGAGGCATGGAATTCTCAGATGAAACAGTGGCTTGCTTTTTAACGCGTCCCGTGCCACGGTGGAAATTATTCAGATTTTTGGTAGGGCTAGAAAAAGTGATGGGAAAATTTGCGATGTTCAATTGTCCATAATTTCAGATCGTTTTTTATTTTATTTTTATCTCGACACAGAATTGAGGAACGTGTTAAGGGGACTAGGCAGTCGTTTTTCGCGAGAAAGAGACTCTGTCCTTTATTTATTTGTAAACAAATGAAAGCACATCCAGATATATGCTTTTACCCAATGTTTATTACTACCATACAGATTGAAAAAAAATTAATAAGAAATATTTATGTGCTTTAAAAATGGCGCTGCCGACGGGTAAACATTTTAACGTTTTTCTGTCGTTTTGCTTTAATATCGGTCTTAAAATGTGACGTAATCCGACTTCAACGGCGAGATTCTTGTTTGTTGGATTCATAGTTTCCGCGCAAACCTATAAAAACAAAAATTAAATCCAAATCATGCGATTGGTGGCTGAAAAACGGCGATTTTTCTGAGAAAAATTCGTTCTTATTTGTGCGCTGCTAAAATCCGGTGACTCCTCAATTTTTTTATAAAAATCTCGAATTTTTACGGATCATATCAGAGGTTTGGGGCGAAATGGCACATGTTTTACACATCCTGTAATTTTTTTCAAATCGATCTGAACCTCCATTCGTTCGCAATCAGGAAAAAACCAAGAGAAAAAAAGATTCGAGAAAATCGCGTTTAAAGTTTCTGGGCAAAGGCGACGCTATAAGTTACCGCTTGATCTTTTTAGCTGCCAAATCAACAATTTCGCGAATTTTAATATAACCCAAACGGCATTTTATTCAGAAAAGATAGTACTTTCGGAAAATGCAATAAAAAAATCGATTTTTCGACTGCCTAATCCCCTTAAGAAGCAGAGTGATTGTACACAGTGAAGGTTGTATCGAGATTCAGATGGAAAAACGGTAGGTAATAATGGGCAAGGTCCTCCGCGTGAACTGCTGACAAGTAAGGCTGGCAAGTAGAAAAGTCCAGTATGCGCGCAGACTTGGGTCGATCGTTTGAATTAGGAACGCGGGTGATGTATGATTTCACATCGTGTTATAAATTAGCAAGTGTATTATAGACAAACTTAATAGAGAATGTAATATTGAAAATTTGTTATATTATAAATTCATTGCTGCTATTTGCAACGCGATTGAATACTACTCGTTCGATCCTTGCTATTTTTACATCATTGTCTCGATTGTGTGTGATGATTTTAATCATCGACAAATGCTCTACAATCTGAGGTGCTTAAAAATATTGTTTATAAAATTCAAGATGGCAAGGTAGTAAACATTCTGAAACTGCAATACTAAATTGAACAAACTCTATTAGGCTCTATTGTTTTTGCGAAATTAATTAATTTTATAAAACTGAAGCTTACAAGAAGTACCTACAAGCTTTTTACACTTTTAAAGGAGTCCATAATGAGAAACAGATATGTTTCTAACTGTGTCAAGTAATTCCATTGTTGCTTATATAGTGTCAAACTTTTTCTATTTCAATATAAATCTTGAAGATCGTTTTCCTAATACGGTTCTACCATTTGAAAGAACCTGTGACGAGTCCACCTACTACCAGGTCGTCGTTTGTTATCGTTAACTTTTACAGGGAGGAGTTTTCGCTCGTCTCGGCATTCCCCAGCGGCGAGAACACCGCGGTCGTGCAAATATTTATTCGCGGACAGGAACGTCCGTGACGTACCTACCGCAATTGTCGATGGTAACATGAAAGACCCGCGGAGAGACGTGTACAGCGTTACACGAATAATCGTTACTTTATAATGTTGACACGATGTGACTTTCAGTTTTGTGCGTGACTCTCGTGTCATTGTGAAAGTCTTCCAAGTCATCGAACGGATCCCGTGAAAGCACTTCCACGGCCCATCCACGTGCACCGAGGCGTTCATCAATGTTTATGCAGTCACTGACAATTAAGCGTAATGTCATAGTTCGCCCTGCTACGTCCCCGCGGAGGAAGTCCAGCGACCACTGCGTCCTGTTCAGTCTTAACGTGAAAGTTTCGAGGCGACTGGGGAGATGAGACTATGAGGTGGACGATATACTGATCAAAATATCTATTGCAAGCCACAGCCTCGTGTGTCAACCATTTTCGATTGAATTTCATCTACTGGAATTGCTTGAAATTATTCCAACTTAATTCTACATTTACGTAATTAAATAATTGAAATTCAACCTACTCAAAACTCTTCTAAAAGAGTTACCACTATCCAAATCAAGATCACCATTATAGTAAGTGCCTATTTAAGAATCTGTGGCCTTCTTAACAACAGTAATTCAAAGTACATCTGCATTTTCAGATCCCTTCCCAAATACATCCCTCTTCAAATTCTCTTAACACGAATAAAGAAAATAAGGACACAAGAAGGGACAGAAAATTATGTTTGCAAGCGTAACCCGCGATCTCCTACTTACCTACCGCCAGCTCCTATGTAAGAAAACAGAGATCGAGGTCGCGAGCAAAGTCCATAGGTAGGTGCGTCGTAGTGATACAAGTCGGAAAGGTCTTGGACGATACAGGTGGTCAGAGGAAACATTTAACAGGCCGTAAAGTCGAGCATTGGCTGCGTGAAACTCTTGAGTATCCAAAGTGGCGTGTCCTCTTCAATGTGAGATGGAATAGTGGAAGGTGAGAGAAAGATGAAAGCTACGAAAACGAAGCTATGGACTCGTTTACCCATTCGTCTTCACAAAATAAAATGAAGCCTTGATCTCCAAAACTGAAGTCCCTCTTACGAAACTACTGCTCCACTGATGACTATACTTCACTGTGACTCCGGTACCGTAAACTAGATGACACAATAACGCTCCGAGCGTTCGGTACCCCACGCAGCGTGGACACTACCGTGGCAGAAGATTTAATTGATCGACGTGGCCACAGAGTCCGTCGCTAATGCAGTCGGTTAGTCAAACCGCGCGTGCAACGATAATTATTGGCCAACGACGGGTTTCTTCATCTTCGATGAAGAGGTATGTAGCAAAGAAAAGCAAGGAAACCTCTGGCATGTATCCTCTTACAAGGGACCAACGCGAGGTGGCATATTTAGATGAAACTTACATAAAAAGTAATTCATACAAAAATACCCGACACGTACTCTCTTTTATCTACCGACGTCCCTATTGAAGGGCTGACAACGACCCCCAAATTTGAGGGTAAAAAAACTCATGTCGTCAAATAACTTCGAAACTATACCATCTAGGAAAATGGTTTAAACATCGGAGTCGTGTATTTTTAATCAAGTAACATTTGTAATCCATTTGTTTGAGTGATACATTAAAGAATATCAGTTTTTCGCAGCTAAAGGGATAAAAGGGGAATAATTCATCGACCAACAGCTTTCCAGCGTGCGAACAGTGTTTTTCACTTGGACAATGTGGATTGGTCGTACTGGATGAAATTCCACGTGTCCGTTTTCTCGTGCTCGTTACTTCGCCTCGACTCCCACCAGGCACGAAAGTTCGGCGTCGTTTCTTTCGCGAGACGCCGATGTTAATTTATGCGCGTCGCGTTTTCCACTGAAAAGCGAACCGGTTTACTGCCGCGACGCGTCTAAGCTTTGCACCTTATATAAGCGACTGGTGCAGTCTGCATCAGGCTGATTTGCATGGGCATTCGGCGATTCGGTGAATACAAAACTATCCTTTTGTCCGTCCGCCGCGAGGCACGCGGCTCTGTTGCGCAATCGGCGTGGATCCAAGATGGGCGAAGCGTCGCCCAAGTGTGGCGAAAGAAACGGCGCGGGCCAAATCTTTCGGGACACTTTGCCGCGCAACAATGCTGGCCACGGATTTACATGCAAATGCTGACTACTGGAAAGGTCGTCGATGTTAATTAATGCAATAATAAAAGACCGTCGCGTGACTTAACGTGTCGATACCATCGGGGAGCCTGAATGACGCTTCCTGAATGTTGCAATTTGTACAATGCTGAACGTGTATTGGGTAATTGCGGGATAATTGTAGCTGCTTCTGAATAAGAATTGAATAAGAAACACTGAAGTCCTCTCGTTTCAAGGATCACGAAAGCCCACTAAAACGTTCCCCTCAACTTCAGTTCTAGCTTATGGGAACTAGATAATCAAATCGCTCGAAAATCAAGAATTTTTTGCGATTTAATTACAAGGACAGGAAAGCAAGCACAGAATTTTCCCTTTACGCCATGTTTATTAAAAATACTTGATCTTCGCGCAATTTGACTGCCTAGTCCCCTTAAGGGGGGAGGCTTACTTAGAAATTTTCGAAAAGCCGATTTTTCGATTTTTATATTTTCTTGAAAATATTCCCTGAAAGTGTCAACTGAATTCGAACAAAATTGACAAACTTATACGCGTGTAAGTAGGTAGGTGTTCCTCGGTGTAACGCTCAGACCCAAAACTTTAAACGCGTTTTCCTCAAAATCATGTTTTCAAAGTCCGTGACACATATAACTAAAAAATTAATTAACCGATTACCTCGAGGCTTTTGCTAGATTTTTTTACACTCGAAAAACGAGCGATTTTTTGCCAAATATAGATGCTTCAACTTTGCACAGCCGCCGTTTCGTCTCAAAATTATTTTTCCAAAATCGGGCTCGATGGCGCCTAGATAATTTCATATATTGTCTAAAAAAAATTCGAATCTTCAATTTTCGATGGTCCTGCACCGAGCTACGGTTTTCAGCTATAACTCACAAACCTTTCAATAATTTTTACCACAAAAAATACTGAGATATCCGTGGGATGTACTGTTTCCAATAGACTAATGGTTAATAATAAAAGTTTATCGGTTTTTCTAGAAAAAATTCCCAAAGAAGCATGTTGTTTTGGCCGTTCTAGGTAGGCCTCCCCTCTTAATTCCAACTCCGTCTACTTCCTACCCCCAATTCACATCTCAATCGGCGTAATTTCTCAGCCATTTTTGCCCAAATCTGTAATAGCACATTAAAACAGCAAATTTGTACGTATTACAAGGGCAATAAACGTTTCGTTAAACGCACTGGTACCTCCGTGCGCGTCTTCTCGTCGTTACGCGTGTTTCGCCATGCAAACGACGGGTGCAGCGCAATTTCCCTAATTCCTTCACGGCCCGTGCACCCATAAAGAGCAACGTGTCGTCCTCGGATCTTCGTTCTCCTCTCGGTAATTCGCCTCATAAATCTGCGCCGTCGTCACGTAACGCGGCGTTCATAATATTTGCGGCCACACGTCCGCCAGGGAACACCGTAATGGTATGCCCATTAGTTCTGGATAAGTGGGTTAATTGTGCATGGGTTTCGAGGTGCATACCGGCGTTAATGCGGCCGACGTCGGCGCGTAAAAATCGCTTTACGCCTGCCGGCTACCGAAAGGGAAAGGTGTCGCGCGCACGGCGATTGGCCAACGATGCCCACTCGCAGAGGTCGTATCGGGACCAGATTAGGCGTTATCGTCGAGAACCTAATTAACAACCTGTCCGGCCGCGCGCCCGGCTCTCGGGGACGGCACTTCGCCCGACCAAGTTATCGATAACGGCGACAAGTGGTGCGCGAAAGATCGCTCCTTCCCCGCGGCGCTAGATCATCGGACAGGCGGCTGCACAGCGTCCTGTTAATTCCGAGTCTTATGGCACTGGGGGAGGGAGATCGCCGAGTGTATTGACACGTGACCCGTCGAACGTGATTAATTCGCGGGGATTGTGGGGGAATTTGAGAGTAGGAGGCAGGTGGGAGTGAGAATAGTGACATGGGGAACTTTTGATGTAGAGGGGATTTTTGGGATTCGGTGCTTCGTTTGGATTTGTAGTAGTGAATGGAGATATCTATGTTTGCTCGGTTTGAGGATCAAAGTTAATTGCATGTGATTTAAAGATCTAAGTTAATTTTAAGTTTACTTGATTCAAGGATCAAAGTTAATTCTAAGTTTATTTGATTTAAAGATCTAAGTTAATTTTAAGTTTACTTGATTCAAGGATCAAAGTTAATTCTAAGTTTATTTGATTTAAAGATCTAAGTTAATTTTAAGTTTACTTGATTCAAGGATGAAAGTTAATTCTAAGTTCATTTGATTTAAAGATTTAAGTTAATTTTAAGTTTACTTCATTTGGTAAAATATACATATAATCGGTGGAGGTAAGTTTGTGAAGTTAAGCTTTGTTCTTATTCTTTTTTAAATAAAACCCTTTTCTTTTATTACACTGTTCCATTAATGCAGTGTGTAGGCTATATATTTTAAGATGAACCCCTCTTTTCCACTTATTTCAAAACTGTGCTAATAATTCTATAATTCACTGTATACAGAGGGAAATGGAGTCGATTATCGAGAGCTGATATCTGTGACGAATGCATGGATATCGTAGACAAGTGGAAATGTTACTTCCCCTCCGACATTAATGAGTCATTCTATTGCTCAATGCATCCTTCCTCCTTTGCGACATTACGCACATGGTGTAGGATTAAACTACAGAGGTCTATCACTTGCATACACCAAAACAGACGAAAACAAAATTTCGTAATTGCAAGACTGGGCTACTGGATACAATATTACAATATTCAAGTGTAATAAATCACGAAAGTGAATGCTTCCTTCAACTTGGATTCTACATACGTTAAGTGCATCCAGCAGGAAGTAGTCTGGGACTATTAGAACTTAGCAATTTTGTTCTACACGGAAATTCCAGATAAGATTACATCGGATAAGACAAGACTAAATTTACACTTGGTTTTATGTATCCTTCTACTTCTACACTCGACTCAGCTCTGACATATTTATCGCTGGACGTTTCCTCCTCGTGATAGCTAGTTTTGTTAGAAATGTCTAATACCATGATCGACTCGTGAAATCTCCAGCTTCCCATGCATTACAGAGCTCACTGATCAACCAAATGCTGCTGAAATTAAACACCAACTCGTGAGCAAGGAAAGACGTACTTCGGTCAAGTGTCATCAGACAAGTGGGCGGAGAGAAGAGGAGATTTACAGTTAGACCTTTCGACAGTTTCGAGAAAAACCCACGCACGACTGAAAATCCACCTTAACCCACTAATATCCGAATTGGAAGCAGAGATTCTATTTAGATAGCCCACCTAAAACAGAACCTTCATAGACTCTATATTCCTCCTCCAGAATCTTCGCAAAGGCTTCCCAAAGAATTACGATTCTCCGACGTACCACTCCCACATTCTATCGTTCCCAAAATGATTTCAAATTCAGAACCCTAACGCCAAGCAACACATCGCATCAAACAGCCAGGGTTCAAATAAATATCAGTTCGAACATACTCCATCAACATTACGCCATCGTTCATCATCCATTATTGCCTGCACTCGTGTTGAAACTCCGATGGAAAAGAAACCCCAGCCGGGCTCTTCCGGGACACAGGGAAACAGGGGGAAGAAAACTGGAAGGGAAAGAAGAAAGGAAGGCAGACCGTAACGCACAATCAATATTCATAAAGGCACCACTGGCAAACAAGGGGATCGAAGCGTCCAATTAAGGCACCAGGAAGAGGGAGATTTCTCGGAGAGTTAGCGCGAAGGTAGCGTATACGCATGTAAACGGCGTTCTTCTACGTATGTATGTATTTAGATCGTGCCGTGCCTAACCTAGGCCCCCCCAGTCCAGATTTATTATCCCGCGGGACGTAGGCAGATCGCCCACCACTACCACCGCACCGGCTTCCCACGCATCCCTCATTCGCCGATACCTATTTAGTCCCATCGGAGGTTGCCTTCGGCTTGGCCTAGCTGGCCACGAGATCGGCCTGTTGTACCGCTAAAACGCCGTAGCCACGGTTTCGCCTCTATGTTCGCAAGGTATGCGCGTGTCATGCGCGTGCGCGCGCTCTTGTGCCACATATCCGCGGGAGGAAAAGTGTATCGAACGAAGAAGCAATGGGTACCAGGGGGTACAGGGTACAGGCGATGTTTCGACGAAAGTGAAGGCATTCTGGGACGAATACCTCTACGCGTTCATTGCGTGAATGATGCAGTTTGTAAATGTAGATGTACTGCTGTTAGGGTGGAAGACACTTTGCTGCTGCTAGGAGGCTGTTCAAGTGGGGGTTTTTTAGTGGACGAGCGATGATTTGTCTGAAATATCCAAAACGAGATCGTAGTGGGATTAACACTCTGAGTGACGGGAAGTTTTATAAAATGCCTCGCCGACGCTAGTCAAAGTGTTAGGGTAGATTTCGAGGGATTGGAGGAGGATTACAGAGCGGCAAATTCTCATCCAGTAAAGCAAGGGTGAATCTTGTTCAAGATTTATATTTCTATAGTAGTGAGGATTACAGTAGCAGAAGTTTCCAATTATCCCTCAACTATTTCGTCTGTGCTCCTACGGCTATCTTTCTCGATGCTGCCCATCGAATTTATTCGCCACTCCCACGAGCCCCATTCGCGCGACTTCCAATCAACAAAACGACAGAGACCGAAAGGAGGATCTGAAGAGATAAACCGGGTCTCATGATGCCAGTTGGGACTGTTCGGCTGAGAGTTTCTCCAGGATGTGTACACACTGCATCCTGTTCGTTAAGACTAGAAGTACACACATCATTCGGCCTTGTTTCGACGATACTCCGCGTCGTGTACAGGAAAACGTCGCGTCGCCGGCGGAGTTTTATCCCGTCCCGGGGGACATACATACCTTCTGCTACACGTCCAGCTAGCTACGCCCGGTAGGAAGAGGCATGTATAACAAAATGACCGATCGAAAAGCGGCGCTAACTCAGCAGGTTAACCCACACGATCGGCCGATCGCGTCATCTTCTTATATCCTCGGTGACGTCACGCGACAATCTCCTCGCGGCAGGTTAAGGACCTCGAAATCGGTTATGACGCCCCTATATCTGGACGGGCGATTGAATTCGGCGATTGCGGCGCTCCGCGACCCGCCATCCCGCCGAAATGGGAACTATCCTCGCCTACTTTCCACGCATAAGCGCTTCACTAAGCGATGCAAACGCATTTGCAAATTCAATTAAGCCTACAGTGCGCACGCGGAGCCTGACAGGCCCACAGTGAAATGAACATAAAGAAGGAAACTTTTATAAATAAATTTTACCATATCTTATGTAGCTTTCTTTAAGCCTGTTCTCATGATATTGAAAAAGATTTACGACTCGTAGTGTTATAGAGATATTCCTTCAGTATTTCATTTTGTTATAAATATTTTTCTTTTTATAGATTGGGTGCAACAGATTGCGAACAGTCTAAAAATATTTTTTTCTCGAAATATCCATACGTTCCTAGATTTGGAGATATGGGCTTGTGAGGCCCAACGTGTGCAAATGGTGTAATTTTAATTTACGAGTGCACTGTAGGGTTAATGGCGAATTAAAGCGTCAGAAGCGAGTTTTACAACTGGGTATCCCGTGTTCCGGATTGAGCCCACGGTTCTCCGGGATAAAATTCGCATACTTATTTTTAATTTCAAATTAATATTCAAGGGGAAGTGTGAAACTAGAAACGATGGAACAGGCGTAATCGATGTGAAGTGAGTAATGGTTTCATAAAAATATTTGACAACCCATGATGGAAGAGTGGAATTTCTGGATTGAAATCGCGGTGGCTGCGAATGACGCGATGGTAATTTTTCGATATCTCCTCTCCCCGCCCCGCCCCCCCCTGTCCCCTGTGCGCTTGTAACGTCATAACCCAGTGGCAATCTCGCAGGAATAATCACTGATCACCGTGCTCGTTGGAATGATCCGTCATCATAGATAATTATAATGATTATACGTCGCCCTACGCAAACAACCCCGTCATCTTTTAATTCCTTGGCGTCGATGAGCCACAACACCGGCTCACTTCGGCCAGGCGATTACCGGCGGGAACAATGCTCCGGGCAGGGTGGAAGTAACAGGAAAAGGAGGAAAAAGGGCGGGAAACCGAAGGAATGCCTGCCCGACAGCCACCGCCGAGCGCGATTACCACTATGTAACGAAATAACGACCAATAATGCGACGATTAACTGTCGTTCCCGTATAACCATTCCGCCGTTCTCCAAGTTGCCGAGACCAGACACTCTGCTACTCCCTCTTCCTTCTTTACTCTGGTAATCCCTCGTTGTACACCCCTCTCAGTTGCCGACCCTGGAACAAAGGGGCCATTCACACTGACGCCGCTGAACCGTCACGGAACTGACGTGTATCCTCGCCCGTCGGCGTTACACCCAAAAAGTTCTAGCCAATTAACCGTCCGACGCTGATGTATTCGTCGAAAGGCTCGCCCGGCGACGAAAAGGAGCAGCGAGGGAGCAGGACGACGGCGTCCTGGACTTATCGCGCGGAATCGTGTGGCGCTCCGATGGGATATAAATGCTACGCGGCTACAAGCCGAACGGGCCGGATAAAAATTCATTACAAGCGCAAAGAGAGGCTGCGGCGATGGAACGCGAGCGAGGAGGCGAGCGATTTACGCCTACGGCGATCGCGGGACACCCCTCCCTCGCCGGCGCAATAATTGGCGCGTGTGACGGAACGATCCGTCATCATTGATAATTATGACGATTATGCGCGGCCAGTGCATCGCGTGCGTTAATGCGACCTGCCGCCGTCTGATTGGTGCGCGCGTCCAACTTAATTGCGCTAACCTACGAAACGTCGATTAACGATCGCAATAACCGGGCGCCAGGACAACCGTCTTAAATCAAGCCAGCCAGCCAGCCACCGCTTGCCTCTATCTATGCGCTGTGCAACGATGATAGCCCGGTGTGCACGCTCCTTTATCTACGTCCTGCTCCTGGCAGTTCTGGCCGACAGCCTTCTTCTTCCTGGCCGGGCGACAGTGGCGGATAGTGGAGGCGAGATATCAAGCTGTCGGATTAACGGAGCCAGTCGACGAGGCTCGGGTCATCGATTTAGTTGAAATTTGGTAGGGTGCCAGTGGGTACTGCGCGCGATAACGTGGTGGATGTATGAAGCATGGGGGTGGAAATTTTGGGAGATATTTCGGGGTAAAATATTGTATTTCGGGGGGATTCGATGTGTACTTACACTGCTGTTTAAAAGTACCAGGACTTAGGACACCTAATCTGTGTGGGATAATTGGAGAACTCTGAGAAAGTTTACTTTACTCAGTATTTTAAATTAAAGCAGTGGAAAGTATTCAAGCTGCAGCAAATATCACATTTCGTGCGAATACAGCAGGTGTCGTGATAGTTATGAACGATTGCTTCACTTACAGCGGGAGAAAGTTTGACTTTAATTTGGAAAATACAGGATAGGATTTCTGTTTTCTTTTTTGTTGAAAAATTAGGTGGTCGACATATTTTCATTGATATCTATCAAATATATCAAAACTAAGTCCCGGGGGGAAGTTAGAAGAACTGTTTAGAGAATTGCTGAAAATCAGATTATCCTTGGGTCCCCCAGCAAGCTTAATCCGCCACTGGCGCAGAGACTAGATTATTTACCCCTGGCCGTCGATTCGATATACAAGTAATAAAGATTTAATAGCGAGCTATTTGTATAGTTTATTATTCGCCGCTGAATGTATGCGAGCCGATAGATATTTCTTCGCGCGATTTTATGTTATACACGGCGTTTCTGCTGGCACCCTTTATCACGCGAGTGCGTCTCGCGCCCAAGCAGGGTTGAAGACCAGCTGGAGCGTTTCCGGTGGCCGCGTTTACGGCTTATCGTTAAATATAATAATTGCCCCACTCGTCGAAGATAACGAATGATATCCGCGGTATTCAATACTCGGCCGCCGTTAACGGCCACATTTTTGATCGTTCCCCTTTTTTCTTGCGCGTCGTTATCTCGGCTCGGTATTAATGGGCGTCGTGTTGACTAATTCGTGCAGCAGGTATGCGAGTATGCTCGTGCCGCGACGGCGTGGATGGAATTAGAATTTAAACCGCGGCGCTGGTTTAATTAGGCGGGTGTCTACTTGGAATGAAAATTTGAGGAACGCGGGAGAATGAGGGGGAGAGTTCATTGAAGCTTCGTATCTGGGGGTGAACGTAGAAAAGTGGAGAATATGTCGATGGCTCAGTGCGCAAATATTGTATGTCCACTTTTAGCGGTTTCGCGAAAAACAGGGTCAATCATGCAATGGTACATAAGATTCAGGGACATACAATGAAGAAAAATATTATTTTTAACAAATTTATCAAGTGGATATAAATGTGAGTTGGACGTAGGGTGACTGTACCTAATATCGCCAGGCAAAAGTTAAATCGCTGTCAATTGAATAATAATTGATATTTTTGCATGCAGTTCGTTTCAAAGTAAAGAGAAATTATTCATCTTTCATGTAGCATAAGTTAGAATCGTTGAATCCTACAGATTTTTAATTGGGACTCAAAAAACGTAAGACATGCAAAAATCGGGTCCTGAAAAAAGTGTACCTAATAGGGTAAATCCGGGACACGCGGTCGACCTAATATAAAATGGCTATTAAAACTAATATAGATATTACTTATTTTATCAGAACAAACCTAATATGTTCAGAATTTTATGCCGATTCAGAAAAACTGGTCGATATTTGCTTTAAGACAATATTTACTGTAAATCGGGTTGAAAACTGAAGTCATGACATCTGACCACCTATCCCGAGGTGCCGGGAGAAATGGTTTTCGTCGTTGGCAGAGACCACTCACATAATTATTCATGGAAAATTAACAAAGGATAAAGCAAAATTATTTATGAGTGAATACAACTACGGATTCATTGATATTTAATTTGTTTACGCTAAACAAGTAAAGAACACATCAAAGAAAAAGTTAATTACCTACTGGCGATTAGCAAGGCAAATGAATACAAAAGTGAATAAATAAACTAAATAAACAAAAATAATAATAAAATAATAATAAAAAACAAAAAAATAAAGAAAAATAATAAAAAAATCATAACTCGACCATCTCACCTTTCTGCAGCGAGACATGGTCTTCTCGTTAGCTTTGAGAGGAAGAGTTAATATGGCCAAATACTTTGGCTGCATTGTCCCTCAATGTCTCTACTATCTTATTATTCCAAACATTAAAGGAAAATAAACTTAGAAGTATATTTTAAATACGATTCTGTATAACCGCTGTTCGACAAAAGAGGTTAAATGTAACATCAGTTTACCTTTTATAGCCTATAAATCCAGAAAACCACAGGAGGAAGCGAAATAACGCTATTCATTCAACTATTTGGCTTCTAGAGAAGTAATTGGTCTGCACTTTAATGCATTTTTACGTATAGACTCTGAACTATAGCGACACGACCAACTCTCCGGCCCGACCGCGTCTCCCGGATTTACCCTATCGCCTACTCAAGAAATATTGATTAATTCATGTATATATGAGTTTTTAAAGTCATTTTCACATGTGCTTTTATTATTTCTTGCTGTATAAATGTTTTTTTTTATCCATCTTTGATTTTATTTTTAGTAGAATCATATAAAAATGTAAAAATATAGATTTTTAACATATTTTATTTTTTACGTTCCGATGCACATATTGGACAAATAAAGTTTATTTCGGTTGCTCCGCACATTTCGAGACCTCACCTTTAACAAGCATTATATCGAAAGCATTATTGTTCTCCGGTAGGCGATATTGAGAACACGCATACTGCTAAAAGAAAAACGCTATTTTCATTACGAAAAATATTTGACTCGATTTCATTTCTTAAGTACATCAGTAATTAAGTATTTCTAGTAGATATTCTTGCATTCACAGAATTATTAGATTTACATTCTCCGAATGCGATGTAAAATTGCGATAGTCCAATAAATTTTTACACTATTAAGATTCTCTAAAATCCTTCGCTTTCTGTAATTGTTGATCACATGATGCTGCAATTACAGTATGTCTGCCTACATATGTTTAGGTACTAATTCAGTGCATAACCGATAAATTTTAGAGCTTACTTTGTGAGATATAGCGAGTAGCGATATTAGGAACACTGGCGATATTAGGTGCAGTCACCCTACAATATTTCTGCACTAAGCCATCGATGTGTAGATAGTGTGTACAGTATTTCTTCATCATGTGTTGCACAGCATACCACCTAGGAAATACAAAAGTTACGTTAAAGTTAAAGTGTCAGAAGAAGTCGACAAGTACCTTACCACATTCAGCGAGCTAAGCCCTCGTTTGCAGGATGTAGGCAGTTGAAATGTAGGAGTCCAACTTCCAGGGTGCGTTATTTAAATGTCAACGACATACACACTCACGCGCGAGGAATACGAGTAGGAGCATGTTCAAGTATATTCGAGAGCCGATAGGAAGTAGTCTGATACATTACGGAAGTTTGTAACGCAAGTGCTCGTTTGCTCTGACTTTCGCCAATTCAAATGTATTTTATTTATCGCGCTATCACTGAAAATGTATCGCACTTCCTTATCATGTCGCTGAAGCTTCGACTTTCACCGCGATGTGCTGCCAACGTGTCGTAGGAAATATTCGTCCCGACATGTATTATCGCGGTTACAGTCACAGCAATATTAACTGCTCGGACCAACGCTCGGCCTTAGAGGGATAATAATGTTTACCTCGAAATTCAGAGTCCTCGAAGCCTGTGGACGAAGGGACGGTAGGGATTTGTCTATATAGTTCTGCATATATGTAAGATCTATAACTACTTCTTCTTATCTACATACTTTCATAAATTTCTGCGTATTCTGGATGATTAAGTTGCAATATTGATACTTGTTATTTCATCTCATTCTGTTGTTTTCTTTGCTATTTGCGTACTTTAAACTTTATCTTAATGTTATCTTATTTGTCTGTCCTCTACTCGTGACGTTTCATATCATTATAATGTACCAAAGTGTTATTACCCTTAATGAATAAATAAATAAAAATAACTGTAGCCAAGTACATCAAATGTATCCCAGTACTCACTTTATAACAAATAAATCTTATTCCTAAATTCTCATCCTTTCGTTTTTTCGTAAAAATCTTCTAGATCAGAAATCCTTAAACTACTGCAAAATAAAATTCGAATTTTACACCTTCAATTCTTAAACTGTAAAAACAAAATGAACTCTTTATTTAAGAGCCTTCTAGAAAACCTTAAGAATGAAATTCTTGTATCCACTACACTGTTTTTCAGATGACGGGTACGGGATGAGGCCGTCGCAATCGCACACGCAATTCGCGGACGAGCAGCGTGGATCGTCGCGTGGAATTTTATAAAGCATTAATTGCAGCCGACTCTGGGATTTATAGAGGCGGACTCATCAATTAGAAGGATTTGCATAGACGTTTTAATTAGCGCTACGGCGCCACCAGAGGGACCACTTCCACCTCCGGACTCTCCCCCAAGTCCCTTCGTCCCTGCCACCCTTCCCACGTCACTTTTCCCATTTGTTCCTTCGATATTTCATGCGACTCCAATGTGCTCCCGTTCTTGAGTTATGCAAGTCGAGAGAAATTCTCCCCGCGAACCGGACCTGGACACTTTTCGAGTAACGCTGTTTGATAGGGCGCCTCGAACGACGTGCTATTTCATGTCACGGTTATTTCGTTTTTCTGGCATGATTGCGGCGTCTGTGCGTATAGGCGTGTATGTGCGAAATAATTTGTCAGTGGTTTAATAGAAATACTGCAGATACATGGTGTAACCATATCGAGTATTCTGGACTTGAAGAGTCCTTGCAGAAACACTGTAAGTGGCAAAATTAAAAAAAAATTATTGGAAAATATTCTAGGTGGCGATGGTAATACTATAGTATAAAATTTGATTTTTGGCATTCACAGTGTTTTTTACGAGGACTATTCAATCTTAAGTCTTCTAGTCCCAGAAGTCAGCAATTTCACCATATATATTTTCCTTTTCCCTTCACTCTACTCCGAGGAATTCGTTATTTATCACACCCGCAACAATTTTCCTCGTTCCGTTACCCCATCGAACAGATTTATTCCTTCCACGGACCACGTTCGCGTGACGCGTGATCTATAAGACGCCCAAGGCCGAAAAAAGAACCCCTTTTTTCCCTCGCCTGTTTCGATGTCCCAGGACCGATCGACGGTGCAGGGTCGATTGAATTATCTGGCGACAAAACGGCGCTTTCACTCGATCGATTCCCCCCTCGTGTAACCGGCTCCAATTGCAAAACACCGGTCAGCGTGGTGATCTTTCGCGAGAGAGAGAGAGAGAAAAAAAAGGGTTAATGGCACGCGTGTGGGATGTGTTTCTTTTTGGTAGCGGTTTATATTCGGCCGATCGATCGGCCCGGCCGCGTTTGATCGTAATGACCGCCTTTCCCTTTGTCGAAATCCACCGTGGGCACCCAACGATCGCCAACTTTTATCGATCGTCCAACGTACGAATTATCAGCAGGCCGGTCGGCCGCTGGGCGACACTATCTACCGCTGGAATTCGCTGCAGCTGCCGACGAAAAGATTATGACTAACCGCGTAACCGGAATTATTGCTTCCTATACGCGAGTCATTCGCGACCGAGACACTGTTATCGTTTGAAATCTGGTCCAGGCTCGGCAAGGGAGACGATATTCTCTGGGGATATACAAGGTATTGCTGTGCCTGTAGCCAATACTCTAGGGGGTGATTATACAGGCGAAAATAAGACGAAAACAAAGAATGGCGAAATTGCGGTGAAGGCTTCGTTTTCGAGAAAATTAACTTTGGATTTCAGCGTCTAGTCCTACGGACAGCTGATGCCCTGGAGTGACCCCTCAGGCGCCTATGGTGCACGCGTATTTAGCTGAAATTGTATCACCCTTTATAGAACACTATGGGGATGTTTTGATGTGAGTTGCGCGTTTGGACTTATTTCTGACCGCCGCCATTTTGTGGTTGGAGGAAGAATTGACTTGGGTGCCGGGGCTGTTTCAAGTACAAGGGCTCTGTCATTCCCTGCACTGTCGCTAAGAAGAGTTGCCACAGGCGTATGATAATAAGTAAGAAGCATAAAATTTATTAGAGTTCTTCAATAAATGTTCCACGTCCTTCGTAATTATTCCAAACAGAGTAGGTGTCCTAATGCTTATGTACGGCAGTGTATGCCAGTAATAATGTAGCAATACAGGGAAGGTGCACATTGAATTTCAAGAGAAAGAGAATTCACTGCAGGAACATTTTGCATGCCCCGGGGCCGAAACCACCTTGTAGTACCAGAAAAAGCCTACCAAAGCGAATAATATAGTAAGTACTAAAATGGAGGAGATAGATAGACCCGAAAGTTATACCCTATAAATCTCTAGTAAACACGTTTATCAGCATCCAAGTGTCTCTGCGCGTGTGTACAAATTACCATCAAGTGGAGACACGCGGAATACCAAGAAGATTAGATCACGACCAGCCTACCCCGCTCCTACGCTTCATTTTTCACAGTCCCGGCGCTCTCCGCCGCGCAGCCAGCTATGTATGCTAATTCGAAGACTCAATATGGCATTAAATCACACCGCCAAATGTCGCGGACGCGAAACAGCGTCCTTCCACGGAAAGCATACGAAAGCCTAAACCGAAGAGCGCGGCGGTGGAAGGCCAGGGCGGAGATAACATTTCTCAGAGAGCTAACAGCCCGTCGGTTTCCTTCCTTTTTACGTCCGCGGGCGGCAAATTCCTCGAATTAGACGCGCGTGGACACGGGGGGAACGCAGCTTTTAAGGAACCAGTTACGTATCGCGCCCGCTCGACACGAGTTCCGTCCATTATGGCAGGGAAAGGGAGTTTCGGCAATTAGCCGTGTCCCCGTGCTAATCCCTCGGCCATTTTATGCCTGCCGCGGTACAGGCTGCTTGAAAAACATCGGCCGAAACTTTTGCCGTGAGCTCTGCGTGTCAACACACGGGGGAACGATTATGTAAACTCTCAGAGGTATAGTTGCAGACTGATCGGGTGCTCTGCTTTCTGAGAAATTCATTTGATAAAAGATTTCGGAGAGGAGACTACATGTCACAAGTGAAAAGAAGTGAGTATACGTGCATTCCGGAATTATTTCTAGTTACGCATACCTATATATTTTGACATTGTAAATGTGATTCATAACTCAATACCCTGGCTAACACTCTGAGTGACGTCAGCGTTTCCATGTCGATAGTCTTAGAAAACAAGCCACTCCATCTTTGGAGACCTTAGATATATACCGCTCCAGTTTTCGATACCTTAGATACCACTCCCGCCCAAAGGTGTGGGCCGAATTTTCTGAGACATTCTGTAAACCCCGTCCCCCGTTCGCCCGTGGCTATCGAGCACGGCGATCTAATGGCTCGCGATAAAGGAGGAAGAAAGAGAGAGTCCCGTGGCGGGGCGAGCCAGAGGGATCCTCTTCCGAGCGAAATGTCAAGAAGGAGGCGGTTAATTCTCAGCATTTACCGAGGCAGCAGTCTGACCCAACTATTCATTAGACGGGAGTGCAGGTTGTGTTCCCGTGGCATCCTCCTCGCGACGATACCGAGAGGGAAAACCGACCCGCCGCGAAACAGGCTGCGCGAGAGGGGAAGAGAGAGAACCAAGACGAGCATAGGGGGGACACGTTGTGCAACCGGGCTCGATTCACTTACCACGTTCCAGCCTGTGCTCAGAAACGAGACTTCAGGCTGGTCATGTCGTGTCAGGACGATACCAGCTGGGCCCAGGCTACGAAATACTCCTCCCGATGTTAGGAAACGCCGGATTCGATCCAACGTTCAGGCTCTATGAATTAATTAAGCGAGCCCGACTGGCCTGTGCCACACAATAAATCGCGGGATAACGTTACTTACAGGCTGCGCGGTTCTGCCGTCGTTAATACATACTGGGGCTATTATCGAGTCAACAAGATAGAGGAATGTCGGCTCCTTCTTTTTCCGTCGGGGCTCGACGATTCCACCTGAGTGGTCGGAAACGGGATCGTTCGTTAATATTCGTGGATGTTAGTCAACGTTGCTCGCGGTGCCTCTCCAGCTAACGAATTAGCGGGGATGTCGTGGCTAATGATTATGCTTAGAGTGGCAGCTATAAAAGTTATCTTGGGAGCGGGGCTTAAGAGCTGCTCCTCGGTGTGGAATTGATGTACCTCGTTCGGGAGTATTAGGTCTGTCGATAAGTCGAAGGTGGTGCGACGAAATTTATGGGAAATAGTTTTTGGGGCGTGCTCTGGTAGACTTTTCGGAGCTCGGGGAGGTGAAAGTGACTTTCACTTGGGTCGTCAAGTGTAAGGGACGGTCCTAACGTGGCGCGATGGAGGTGGAAATTTCAGCTAAGGCGGAAATTTTATTCTTCGTTTGGTATATCTTTGTTGGTGTGTTTGTAGGTTTAGTGCAGCATCAGCGGAGTAGCACGTGGAATTAGGAGATTTGCATTATAAATGTATAGAGGATGCAAAGATTGTACGAAGTGATTCGTCATTGCGTGGAAATAGGAAAATTATGTTGTAGTAGTACGCTCCTAACTGAAATCTATACTATTATATAAAAGTGAAGTTGAATACTTTGAAATGCGGTTTCTCAGTAAATATGAACTGTGGCCACAAGTGTGTTACATCACTTTGTTCGTCTTGGCGAGAAGAAGATTCTAACGTTTTGATTTTTTTAAAATAATGATTTATAAATAATAAAATAATGATTTATAAATAATTATATTATAGTATAGATAGTAGTTCGCGACGCGACCGCCAGGCGGCGAGCGGGCGAACGCTTCTCGCTTGCGAAACAGCACCGCGGCGGGAATAAGTTGCCGAGGGCTCTATTATTCAGGGCTCTCGAGTAATGCTCGCATTTACCCTTATTTAATTTAATTTAATTTAATTGCAGTATCCATATTTTATATACTCTAACCGACTAAAAAGGTTTCATAGGTCTTATCTTAGAAAGTGGCTGAAGGATAAAGACCAGTAACAAGTGCTCCGCAACCCATTGTCGCATTGTCCTCGCACTGCTGTGGTCGTCATACCTTTTAAATAAATAGTGCTTCGCGACATTTCCTGCCGGTTTTTTTTTTAATTTTACTTAAAATGAAGAACTGCGTTGGTGGTGGTCCCACGTTACCAAATATGTTTCTTGTGTTCCTTAGACAAATTTTTCATATTATTCTTTATATCGACGAAAAAAGTATCTTCTTCTCTACATATATAAACGAAAACGTATGTTTTCCTGTTCCCTCACAACTCAGGAACTAATAGATCAATTTCGATGTGGCTTTTTTAGCGTGTAGTACAATTCTCAGGGGAGGTTTAAGGCTATATATCATCTCGATTTTACTAAATGGGACTGAGTAATAAGCGAAATAGTGAAGCGAGGCAGAGATAGACCTTATCTTACATGGCGTCTACCGTTCTGCGTGCAAGAGATGCGCGTGATGGTTTCCCGCACAGTGATGGGGATGCTTGAGGATCACATCGTTAGTTGCATGTTTAATAAAGAACTCATGACTCGGCCGGCTCGCGATGGATAGTACGCGACGCGACCGCCAGGTGGCGACCGGGCCGAGCGCTTCTCGCAGGTGGGATTCAGCAGTAGACACAAATCCGTAAAAAACAATTTCAGGATTTTGCACTGATCAACCCCTAAGGGGGTGAAAAGGGGTAAACTGTGTTTTCGTGGAGTCCTTAATATCTCTTAGGCCCGAAGCGAAGCGCGGGTATATTTGCTAGTATATAATAAATCTTATATTCCGAACGATTATTTTAAACTACTTTTTTCTAAAACAGATTAATAGAAATATAAATATTTACACACTTTCATCGCAATATTCTACTTATTGCATAACGAAGATTACTGTGCTCAAAAAGTTTCTGGATATGTACCTTTATTGTGCCCCAAATTTTTCTGAAGCCCTTTATTGTGCTCCAGAAGCCATCAAGATCTACCCCGCGATAATTCACGTTGCCCCGAACCGTTTGATTTTTCAGCCTCTCAGCGTTCCACAGAATCCTGCGGTATCACTTTTCATCGAGTCATAACTATCGCCAACCTACGCGAAAGCATTCGTTCGCACGCAGTCCGAGCAGACAAGCCGGCGAGGAAAAGAAACTCGAGGGAATGAGAGAATCAAGAAAGGATGGTAACCGACTTTCACTTCGCTGGCGCCAATCGGCAGTGCAATCATCATCGCTTAACTTCTCGATAATCGGCTGTCCCTTGCGTAACTTCCGCCGAATCCTTGGCATTTTCGCCAGGAAACGCTCTCTACGCTAAACGATCGGCGTGGAACAAAATTCGTCTGCCAGGAATCGTGCACAGCGAGCGTGTGATTTCCAGTCCTCACAAATAACAGGAATAACGTTGCCACTGCTGTCACCAGAAATAACTCTGAACTCGAAGGCGAAACTTGAACGAAAATGAGAAAGATCAGCTTTGGAAATTTCTTCTGCGGCCATTTCTAAGTTGTCACAATCTTCAGACGTTCACGTGACAGATGCATATGCGTAGATAAATCTTCTCAAGGGAATTAGAATTTTATTTTACATCCACTGTTTAAATTAAAAAGTGACACCATTGACTGGTTCCATTATGCGCAAAGAAAATTGTGAAGCAACGTCATAAAAAAATTGCACGACACTTGGATTACAGATTTTGCTCAGATTTTGCATGTACATAGTCCATTCCATATACTATCATCTACAAAATGTACAGGGTACATTATTCACAACTGTCACGAGAAAATAAAGTTCAATGCTTTACAATCTGCATGCACCAGTACATAATAGCAAAACCATAAATAAAGTATGATAATGTGGCCAGGTGACCAGAACTCTCTAATCCTTAACCTAGCATAGAACTTCGAAAACTTGAATAATTTAATTTCTTTTCAGTCACCCAACTGTAGAACCACTTTTTCCTATTCCCGAAGGAACAGCCACTCCAGCAGAATCGCGTAGCCCGTTTAATGCAAAATCCTCGTTGGACACGTTCATCAGCTCCGTCCTCGCGCTCGCACCATCAGTCGGTCACTCGTCCCGCTTCGCGCTGCTTCTTTTATCCGTTCAATTAAGTCCGCGCTAGGAGAGCAAGGCCCAGCTCGCTTCCTACTTCGCCTGCTTACTCGAGCGTTAATATAATTAATGATCCAGGGCCCTTCCACGTTCCAGGGAACAGAGGCCGATCGTCACGCTCCCCTGCCGAACGTTATCGCTTACAGTCACCCCGTCCGCCTCCCCTCTTCGTCGTTCCGATCCAACGAATTAACGCCACTCGTAAACGGCCGTTGAGTTATCGGCGACGTAACTGAAAGTATTGCTAAATCCAGCCGCGTTCCTCTGCCCCGCCATCCCTCGCAGCGCCGCGCTGTCGTTTATGCCGGCGAAATTCCTAGCTCAAGATCCACGATCGTGAGAAGCCGTTACGACACCCACCGCTCCGAGACAAGTGGACCAGTTTCAGGGTTCGACCGGGAGGGGAAATGGCGAGCTGGAATTCCACGGAATTGTTGCCACACTCGAGCGTGTCGCGGGTAATGCTGTGAGAGTGCCTCCACTGAATATAGTCGGGCACTTTTCACGTGTCGGCACGTTTCCTGGAAACCGTCATTGTGACAAAGCGGGCCGCATCGCGGAAAACGCAGCCCCGATCCGCGGCTCTATCGCCCGGGACGAGGCGGCCGCGCTGTGTCCCATCGATGGCGCGGCGTTCTCACGTTTCGCGAATCGGTACGCAGCCAGCGGTGACGCAATGCCAGCTACCTGATTTCCATTCTTCCCGGTGCTGCCGGCTAGACAATCGTGGCCCCCAATCGTCGGGCCCGTTAACGAGATCCGTAATTAATAATAGTTACGCGGAAGTGGCCGTTTCGAGCGAGTGTCTTTGTAGCCGTGGAACAGTCTTACGCGGGTAGTCCATTACCGTTAAGGCGAGACGCTGATGCGAGGAAAAGGGAACCGGAAGGCCCCTTCCTTTCTGAGTTTAGCGTGGCTGCAGCTGGGTACCGTCTTGTGCGAGGCTACTATTTCGGGGATTGTGTTTTGCTTTGTGGGAGGGAGTGGAGGAAGTGGCATAGATAGGGCAGGTGTAACTGAGGAGTTGAAGTGGTAAATGGTTTAAGAGAAACCAAATGCTTAGTCGCGTTTGTGAGGAAAACTGGAAAGAAATGTGAGGAACCTAAACGACTTTAACCCTTGGACCATTGGTCCATTATAGAATTCTGTTCGCACGATTCTCGGAATAAGGTGATGCAGTAGATATCCAACTCGTTATGGTAGAAACCCCTTATGTTCTTAAAGTAGTGACGTTAATGCTTGATGAATAACATAACTAATTTAGGGTAGGTCAGAACAGACCCATTCTTCAGCAGAAGTGATCGCTCGGAAGCGGTATTTCGCCAAGCCTTGCGCAACTCGAAGCGTCGATGGCAACCAGAGTCCGTCTGCTGCCAGGAGCAAACTTTGTCTCCTGTCCCTCCACTGTCCCATGACCCCTGCTATCACCGTGGCATCTTAACGCCCTGCTATTACGAGAGAAGTGCCCGCGTATAGGTCGGTGCGTGTGTCTGCATCGCGGTCCAACCTGGCAAGCATGCGACATTGAGCCAAGGCCACTGTAAATCGCAATGGCGAACGGACATTTATGCGTACACGTACACTGCCGCTTATAATTATTAGGGCACCTGCTGTATTCCCACAAAATGTGATGTTTGGTACAGATTTAATACTTGTCACTTGATTTATCCCTAAAACGACACTGTGGGGTCACCAGGGACCCTAGACAATTTTAATGTTATCTGCTAACCTGTCAATAGACTCTTCCACTCCCAGATTTCGATTTTCTTGATGTGGCCATATGCTGTAAATATCTTCTCCGAAGATACCTGAAGAGGAATGTACAAGGATTTTTCGGAAACGTTAAGTGGATTTTGAAATATTCCAATTTTAATTTGATACACACTGAAACTGTCATCAGTGTCGTTCTAGGGTTAAAATACCAAATAAAGTGAAGTTTTTTAGAGTTCTTTAATAAATTTGCAACGTTTTTCATAAATATTCCAGACACAGTAGGTGTCCTAACACTTATGAACGGCAGTGGAGGTGCACGGTTTCGTGTGTGTCTAACATCCAAGACAGCACTATGCGTGCACCCAGTAGAATACAGGTGTGATGGTGCACCGAAAAGGTGAAATGAAATGAAATGAAAATGGGGGTACAGGTGGTCAACTAAATTTGAAACTCATTCTCTGTACTCAATGGTATCGGTGTGTCAGTGGACACCTGATGAAGATGTGTCTAATTTGTTGAGATACTAGTGAGACCTAGGAGGTGTATTCCAAAAGGGGAAAATTTATTTCTGAAAACCTCAAATACATACGAATTGACTAAATAATGGGGTTAGGTGTAATAGTATCACACCTTTAGGTAACTGAACCTTCGTTTTTACAAACTTTTATTACATGTAAATTTACATGTACATATTGTAAATTTTTTTTATTTCCGTGTGATAAAGGTGTGTGACAATTTGTTACTATTAGTATTATCGTTTCTGTTTTAATTGAGGTTTCATGAAAATTTGAATACTTTGAGAACACGATTACCATACTTCATCATCTGAAAATTGCGGAAATCTTTGAAACAAAAGTATTTTCGAACGGAGGCTCAACTTTTGTAGTACATACTTTATGCATCGTATAACAAAATTTTATTTATGCCGGCTTAAGACTGTAGTTAAAGAAAGAATTAAAACTGTTTATTATTAATATCGCGTGTTTCTATTTTCTCATTCGTGACGACTGATTGGCGCCATCTTAAGTCTTAAATAGATCGTGGAGCGCGAGTTTGTCATTGATACTTGTCCTTCGCAAAGGTGGACCCATTGTTCGCTGCCACCAACGTAGCGAGTGTCAGGTGTCGATTCACCGTCGTTATAACGTGTTATTGTCTACCGTCCCGTCGAGTAGGTGGGCCTAACTATTGTTCCCCACCGATATCGTATGCCAGAATATTACACCCTAATTGCGTTCTACGAAATCCCACCGATCCAACTGTATGATTTGTTACCGATTCTAGCGCGGATACGATTCATCCTGCATCCAGGGAAAATTCAATGAAGACATCCTATGTACATCCTGCTTACGATTGATTCTCGTACACCAGCTGCATAGAAGAGCAAAATACAAAATACAAATGGATGGGAAAAATCGCTACGATTCGTAGTAACTTTTTCTTCCAGGATCGGCACTTAAACTGATCTAAGTTACCCATTCCGCTCTCCACTTTCGTAATCCAATATCCCCTTTTGTTTAAGTGCCACTGATACTCGAACTACAGTATTGCAGCTCGAGTTTCGTACTTTTACATTGCAGCGATCAATTACGTAAACAGGAAAGTGGATGGTCAGATATATTTTACAATACCGAAGAGAAGAAACCGCAGCAAAAGGAGCTTCCATTTATCCCTCCCTATTAAGTATTCGTATCAGTCTGAAATCGACGATCGTATACACGTGTTCCTGCGTCGAAATACCGATCGAATGTGGCGATCGTTTTTTTTTTTTTTCGAGCGACGCCCCTACCAAGAGATCTCCCCTTTGTTCCATTGACAATAGAATTCGTCTTTGGTTCTTCCAGCAGGAGAGGGGCTGCTTCTTCCCTGATTTTCGGCAGTTCTTTTCGTTAAACGACCCCTGTATGTTCGCGAAACGACGAACGCCACTTCTAATTGGTCACCGTGGTGATGTATAGGCCAGCTCCGATTGCTCGTATCTATCGGGCTCATCTCTATCCTCTCTGCCCGCCCGAATCTCTAATGATCTCGCATCCAGCCACCGCGATAGCCAATTTAACGATTCCCTGGCCTATTTTCTACCTTTAGCAATTCATCCTTAGCTAGCCCACCGCTATTGTGTTACGCGATACAGGGTGGTCCCTGTGCCTTCACCGAGCTGGGACGTTGGGACTCTGAACCCCTCCGGTGGGGATTGAAAAAGTGTTTGGACGTCTTGAAGAAATTTTTTAAATAGGTAGGCTTTATTGCGATTGAAAGGGCACAGTACAGTATATTCATGAATGAAATTAATAAAATAAAGGTGACCTCGAAATGTGGGAAGAAAAGGATCTTGAAGGGAGGTTTCATTATTTGTACTATATGTCGCTGTATTAGGTATGAATAATTTATTATTCTATCACCTATAACACTAATTCAGAAGTGTAATTTCTTGCCACAGCTATAATGTCGCTTTCATTTCCCATTCTGTCCCACTTTCGTCTTTCATATCCATCCATCACTTAGTTTCTCTAATTCTAACTAAGAATCTGTACAACTGAATGTAATTTTCCTTGATTTCGGTGCACGAAACTAAACTTGGAGTGTGCCAAGTTTGAATTTATCCCCGGGTCTTTTTGACCCACGCATGTTGTCACTTGTTTAAAAGGAAAATACACCAAGATGTTGCCGGCAAATGTATTTTCTCGTCCCCTGATATTATGTTAAATGCATAGCTGAATTATATAAATATCGCGTACCCTTTCCTTTTCTCAAAGTATTCCCGTCGAACTGTCACCTCGATCACTGTCCCTGACTCGTTCAAAAACACGTTGAAAAAACGAAGGACGCCCGGCACTCGCGAGCTGTTGTTTATGGCCCCCTTTACAACCGAAGCCGTCGTCCTAATTTAGAACACAGAGACACCCCATTTACTCTATCGCATCAGAGAAAGATCCTCCATCTTTTGGCAGCGCCATTTAGAGGGCCTCTTTATGGGCCGCTATTTCCATCCAGCTTCGAGAACTTCTGCCCCATGCAGCGGGGGAGACGACTAACGACGTAGCTCGCGCGCATTATTGTACAAAACTGGCAGGATTATTTAAAGGGCGGACGGCAGCGAATTTACGAGGTGCTCTCTATGAGCCAGGGTTAACCAAATAATATGCCTCCCGTAGTTCGATCCAGGAACCGTATCGATTCATCGCGTTAAGCACACAGTGGTGCAATGATGGACGACGATGGTTCAGCCTCCTCCCGACCGTGAAAAATGTCTAATAACCGAAACAACTTCTGGTTACCAGGTCCCCACAGTTTCATCTTAGGCTACGGGACTCCTCAAGTTTATGGGGACCGAGATACACCAGCTCCTAACTGCATCGATTTCTTCTATTCCTTGATTTATGTGACAGACAAGCCCCGGACCTGGTCGAGAACTTTTTTCGGGGATCACATTATACGGGAATGACACATCTTCCGAAGCCTTTGTCGGAGGATTATGCGGGTAACGTCTGATTGTTCGTGGAGGATAACGAGGGATCAGGGTGACAGTCGTTTGTTAGTTTCGCGATAGAACGGGCAACGTTAACTTTTGGTAGCTTGTAAGAGGCGTTTAGAAAGTAATGATACCATGGCGCGATACTCTTGGAGATGAGGATGGCTGATTCGTAATATCCAGAGTGATTAGATTTCACTTTAGAATGCGTAATATGGAGTTATTAAATTCAGTGTCCCCTGTTAAATGTCTCTGATTCGAGCACTCGGCGGTGTGCGAATATCGACGTTAGTGTAACCGAAAACTACCTGTTGATCTCGTCATGAATAGCAACGAGCTATATTCTACTCTTGCCCACGATTACGTTAAACTGGTTCCCTAGAAATTTACATTTTAACGCTGGCGCGAGGATATTCTGTAAAGGGTCAGCTCTGCTCGAGTGTCCTTAAACAGTGTTTATTAGCTCCTTGAGCAGGATGATTTCAGCGATTGATCGAGAAATTTAAAATCAGATGATACTTTCTCACGTCGATATTTTCTAAGAAGCATCTAATGTTCCATCAATATTTACTTTAAAAACAGACCTAGTAACGAAGAAGCCTGATCTACAGAAGTATTTTGCAAAACCTTGCGCCACTCAAGGTGCTAATCTTTAATCAATCTTCATACAAAGTGTTAATCTGTAACGCTAAACTCCGAATCGTACTTCACGCACAATCGATTTCAAAGCTAGCTTGCAGACCCAACACAGCCCACAAACTTCTCGCCTATTTCACAGAGCACTGCACACCGCCGAATCCCTCGCCCTTCTCTCTTAAATGCCCAGTATTTACGATCCACATAAATCCTCCAAGATTCAATTAACGTTCAAGCACACCGTGGAATGATGCATTGCACCGAAACGGTCCAGTTCGAAACGAATTTCGAGGTGGTGACCCGCCGTAGCCTGCCTTCCACCAGCGAGAGTACGGACGATTGGAAACGGGCACGGGCCCAATCGTTGGGCCAGGTCTGGCGAGCGGAGGGCCCCGAAGGAGTTGCATCGGGGGCAGCGTGGAATCCAGCGCCTGGCCCCGGTCGTGGCATTCGCGATGAGAACTAGAGTAGCCCCAAGGCCCAGACGCGGGCCCTGTTATACGCCTGTACCGCCACTTAAGGCCCCGGGTCTAGATTAGGGAATTCAGACGTTCAGGCCCGGGCCCAGCCAATAGGGGGCTGAGGTCTTCGAGCACCTTTTTTGTCTAGGTCCGGGGCGTAACGTCCTCTCGGATATCGGGCCCCTCGTTAGGCCCCGCGGAGGGTCATCGTTACGAGCCAAGAGACCGTGTAAAGGGAATAGCCGCCATAAGCGGTTTTATGGGGAGCATTAACTGATTGGTCCTGGGACGATCGCGAAACAGTCGTTGTAAATTGTGCGGCCGCTGATGCCCGCGTTCCGTAACGATTTGGGGAAACTTTTAATCGGGAATTAACATTGGGGGCTGATTAGATATGGGAGGCATCTGTGGTGGGGGTATGGGGAGTGCATACGGTGTTTATTTAGGAGGAACGGAGGAATAAAATTGACGATTTGGATGACTAAAATCGTAGTTCTATTGTTTGTGAAATTATTATTATAGATTATAGACTCTATGGTCCACCGGAATTCAGGGGGACTTTGAATCTCGGAAATTTCGAAAAATGATGCAGCAACTAACATCCGATAAATATGAAAAAAATAAAGTGTTACAGCAGCAGCAGCAAGTGTATGAAAAAAGTTAACGAAGATGGAGGCCCCTGACCGGACCCCCGTTGGAATCGGCGCTCATCACTCGGATGATGAATCTGCATCAACGTCCGTTCCCCGTGTCTCGTTCAACTCGTCACCGCCGTGGCGAGGATGACGATGTCAAAATAATCAATGCTGATCATTTGATTGTTTAACGGATGATAGCTGACAATTTCGTGAGTCAGCTTTATCCCCGGAGGGCCTGAGCGAGGCTCGTTAGGCTGCGGCCATCGAGTTAACGCCCTAAACGCAATCATCAATCACCATTAACCCAGGCCATTCGATCGTCTTAATCGTTTCCTAAAATTCTGTATATCGGATTCGTAAATCCTTCAAGCCCGGGCGAGGGGGGGGGGGCGGGGGGAGGGTCGATTAAAGTCATTCCTGACCACCTAATTGTAATTTCTCAGCCGCTGGACGAGATACGCCGAGCGGAATGAACACGTACCCCGATGGCCACGAGCCTTTCAAACGAAACTCATGAATCATTTCCCGGGGGAAGACGCAGAAACTGTCTGCGCCACGTTCCAGGAGCGGCTTCATAACTCACCGAATTAACGACGTAGACCGATAAATCTGACGATAAACGGGCCCGTTTTAATAATCCTCGGCGGCAAGGAAGATAGAAGAAATCCTAATCCTTCGTATACCTTGATGTAACCAAGTCTCCAATTATTGAGGTTTGTTAGAGTGCTGTATGTATTGTGGGTAAGTTTCTACATTTGGAGAATCTGTGTTATCTTGGATTAGTGGATACTCTTGTGTGGTATTGGAAGATATATTAGGTGGAGGGAGTTTCTTTGTGAATGAAGATGTTGAAGAAAGTTTAAGGTCTCCCTGGAATGGGAGATCATAAATTTCTTCTGTAAGGAACACGTTCGAGAAGTGTTGATTAGTGGATTGCATGGACGTAGCTGCTATATATTATTTTTGCTACGATTGGATTCAGGGGAACAAGAACTGCCCTGAATTCAAAGCAGGATTTCAGGGACCATTCAATTCTGAGATCCCTTGCTCGGCCAAAAACTTAACTGGAGACTGAGACAAATTAGCGAAGTGCCGTAGAAAAGGAAGAAACGTGTTATTGAAGTATTTAAGAGACACCTCTTCCGGATGAGTCCGTCCGAGCAACCAACACGATCTGCTCGTTGCCTGATCTCCCGGCGGCCTCCAAGAAGATTCCGTGGAACCGTGGGCCGCTTTCACGTCTAGAAAGCACAACGGAGCCATAGACTTCCTAGACGCGGCATGCTGCATTCCGTGAAACTGGCGACCCGACTGCATGCAGCGAGCAGGATGAGCCACGTCTGTGCACCGTAATCAGGGACACGCGCTCGCGATCCATGGCTGAGTTTAACCCAGAAGGTTAAATACAGCTCTTCCTGTCCCGCTGTTTCTCCTTCTTCGCGGCTCAGTCGCGAGCACTGAACGAAAGTCCGGCTGGATGGTGTTGGGAACGCCCCAGAGTCTCTGTCTTAACACTAGGGTGCGGAAGCTTATGCTATTATTCATTAGAATAATTATGTGGGTGCTGCTATACTCGAGATAATCAGTAAGCAAGTTCTGTATAGGAAAAAATATATTTTTGATACCCTCTAATGACAAAATATATTTCTATCAAAATCCCACTTGTTCAGTCCTTTCCTGTACATTTGCATAAACCTCCGCAGTCTACCAATCACCGATGCAACCCTACACTCTAGAACTCACGAGGGGAGGCCGCGAATGGGACGAGCGATTTTTTAACGAAACCGGGCAGAAAATGTTGAGGCCGATGTGTATAAACAAAATCCAGAATATTAGCTGTGAATGGCCGGTCATTTTTATAAAAAATTATGAACAGTAAAATGATGAAGTCGTCGAATCGATTTTATACTTCATTAAGTGGTAGATCTTGATGAAAGGAATACAAAAGTCTTATGTGTTATTGGCATAGTATCAATAATTTAACCAGAAAATTCAATTTTTGTTTCGACGACTTCATAATTTTACTGTTTAACGCCATTTTTTATAAAAATGGCCGGCCATTCACAGCTAATATTCTGGAATTTGTTTATACACATCGGCCTCAACATTTTCTGCCCGGTTTCGTTAAAAAATCGCTCGTCCCATTCGCGGCCTCCCCTCGTCAGAGCCCCACCACGTGACGTGATATTTAACACACTTGCAACCCGGAATTCTAACGCTTGGACGCCTACTTAACCACCAATCTAAATTTATACATAAAACCCTTGTATGCATCCCCAAGGAAGTCAGTGAAACTCCGATCTAAGATCTCACCGAGCCTTTGTCGAGCAGCGGACTAGTCAGTGACCTATTTGTGCGTAACGAGCCTGATACAATAAACTTTTCATTTCTCTCGTCTTTGCCAGCTCTCCCGCTACCTTGGAACAAATGCCAGCAGGAAATTTCTCGCCAAAGGAACGACCTTGACTGTAAACATCAAGGAAACGGGCGCAGCCTGGACACGCTTGACATTACACGTTCACACACACACGCCCTGGCCTTCGTTCTAAGGCTGTGTCCATCCTCTTCGATCATCTTCCTCCCAGGCTGCAGCCTTGTACGTTCATTATGCGGAATCGCAAACAGTAGTCGCTTTCAGCTGGGATCTGTCACGGTGAGTGTTTTCTCACGTGTCCGCTGTATGCTAATTTAGCAACAGGTAGTAAAAACGGCAACCTTTTAAGTCTTATCTACACTCTGTTTTAATGACGCCTGTATTTCTTTGCGAACGCTTTATATATTTGTACAGTAACGTACACAATTATTGCAGTGGGTACTGGGGGTTCTGTGTCACTCGAAGATCGAATGAAATTGTTACAATTCTTAATTAGTTATGAAATAACAGGAATTTTTTACTATTATCTGTTCTGTTCCAAGAAAACAGTTAGAAAGTGAAGTGTGTTCACTGAAACCTATTTTTATTCCATACATTTTTGCATAAACGAAGAAGCTTTATTTTTTTAGAAGCAGGAAAACTTCCAATTAAACAGGAACATTTATTTTGCTTTGTTTTCTACGAGGACTCTTCAGTTATGTTTGGAAGCCACAGTGAAGTGGAAGTAGCTTGTTCTGGGACGACAAGTAGTACAAAAGGAAATTCCCCTGACCGGTGTTACGTTACCGAGGCGTGGGCATCGAACAAAGGTCGTCTTCCCCGTGACACCACTGACGAAGTGGTAATACACATAAATAGTCTGGCCATCAGCTCGGAGACTCTCGTGGCCTTATTCTCAAGATCCTCTCACCGTCCTTTTACGACACATGCACAGGAGAATGTGTAATTTTCGAACTTTCCCCCCAGCCTACGCTGCCCTGATCGATCTGCACGGTGCCAAGATGACACCATCTGCGTTCCAAATTCGTCAAAGCTATTATGTGCAGGTCTCTGTGATGAAACGAGCTTGCTATTACTCCTGGTGAAGATCGTACCATTAGGTTGCACCAGAGCTATTACCCAAACGCTTTCTATCGAAGGGCACCGTCATAGTTTCTAATCACACGATCTTCTAACACTAAAACGCAGACAAGAATAACTGGGAGGGCGCGTTAATTCGTAATTTGGTCATTCTCTGCTAACGAATGTCGAAAATTCTTGAAGCGTAAGAGATTTTGTAATATGTATATTGGAAGACGAAGGCATCTAAGATTTTATAGGCAGTCGTTCCCTAAGAGCAATTTAGAAAATAGATTTTCCAGATCAGTGGTAACATGGTTTATCTTAATTGGGGGTAGGGTAAATCCGGGACACGCGGTCGACCTAATATAAAATGGCTATTAAAACTAATATAGATATTACTTATTTTATCAGAACAAACCTAATATGTTCAGAATTTTATGCCGATTCAGAAAAACTGGTCGATATTTGCTTTAAGACAATATTTACTGTAAATCGGGTTGAAAACTGAAGTCATGACATCTGACCACCTCACCCGAGGTGCCGGGAGAAATGGTTTTCGTCGTTGGCAGAGACCACTCACATAATTATTCATGGAAAATTAAGAAAGGATAAAACAAAATTATTTATGAGTGAATACAACTACGGATTCATTCATATTTAATTTGTTTACGCTAAACAAGTAAAGAACACATCAAAGAAAAAGTGAATTACCTACTGGCGATTAGCAAGGCAAATGAATACAAAAGTGAATAAATAAACTAAATAAACAAAAATAATAATAAAATAATAATAAAAAATAAAAAAATAATAAAAAAATCATAACTCGACCATCTCACCTTTCTGCAGCGAGACATGATCTTCTCGTTAGCTTTGAGAAGAAGAGTTAATACGGCCAAATACTTTGGCTGCATTGTCCCTCAATGTCTCTACTATCTTATTATTCCAAACATTAAAGGAAAATAAACTTAGAAGTATATTTTAAATACGATTCTGTACAACCGCTGTTTGACAAAAGAGGTTAAATGTAACATCAATTTACCTTTTATAGCCTATAAATCCAGAAAACCACAGAAGGATGCGAAATAACGCTATTCATTCAACTATTTGGCTTGTAGAGAAGTAATCGGTCTGCACTTTAATGCATTTTTACGTATAGACTCTGAAATATAGCGACACGACCAACTCTCCGGCCCGACCGCGTCTCCCGGATTTACCCTATTTTCATTCGATTTTAATATTTTCTCTTGACTTTGAGGATAAGCTGAAATAAACTTCCTAAAGCTTTCCTGGCTTATCTCCTCAACCCTTGTTCCAAAAGCTTCCCAAAACTCACTGCAATAGCTTTTGTTAGCTAATCCTCAGTACCAATCCAATAGTAGTTCAGTTTCCAGTTCATTAATAATTCAGTGAGAAATGAAACTCAGACTGAATTTTAGTACTGTTTCATTTCACATATGATTTAGCACTGTACCTTTCATAATTAGTCGAATATTTTTAAACGACCCAGTAGTTTCCTTGTCTCCATTGTAATGCTAATCAAAATTTCAGAAGCTTCTGATGACTTGGAATAAGAAGGATGCTCGCTTTAACGAACGACCACTGACCGTGTTACGTGTTTGTTACGCGATCGCATCCATAATGCAAGAGATCAGATGCAACCGCTGCATCGTTTCTCGCGTCGATGAGCACACGTGTATACCGACACGTTGCAGCACTCTGTTTGCCCATATATGACGTACAATATCAGTGCACTGTGCGATGCAAATCCTATCTGAAATGTTGCTAGAAAAATCGTGATAGTTCGATGTGGGTATGTCTGGTAGAAAGATACTATCCTCGATGGTAATAGATGTTTCACAAAAGGATACTTTCAGATGATGTACGAACCTGTCTACTTTGTCAGTATAATAAAACTAGTTGCGGAATTTTTCCTTCTATGCTTGCAATGGATCCGTAGCAGTGTCTTCCTCAACATGTTCAACACAAACAGTATCGACGTGAAAACACGCCGACGCCACTCAAAGTGCTAATGAAAGTTATTCGCGATGAAGAAATTTGGAGGCGTTCAAACACACTTAATTCTCTTTCTCCACGATTTTGATTTAACACGATCTAGAAAAACATTAATACATTCCCTTTCCTCACCGTTTCGCAGTTTGCACTCAAATTGATCGCAGTTTCTTTTTTTAACCGACTTCAAAAAGGAGGAGGTTATGTATTCGAGCCGTATGTATGTTTTTTTTTTTTATGTTTGTCCCCTCATAACTCCTCAGCATATGGACCGATTTTTGATGATCTTTTTTTTATTCGAAAGAGGATGGTGCCCCGTTGGTCCCATTCTACGCGGAATCAATATTGGCCCAATATTTTACCAGTTATAGTTAATAATAATAATTTATATGTTTGTCCCCTCATAACTCCTCAGCATATGGACCGATTTTGATGATCTTTTTTTATTCGAAAGAGGGCGATGCCCCGGTGGTCCCACCCTACACTGCATCAACATTGGCCCAATATTTTGCCCGTTATGGTTAATAATAAAGACTATTGTCACCTAATTATTATTATTTTATGTACGTACACGCATATCTCCTCAGCATGTTGTGACAATACATATAAAACTAAAAAGTTAAAAATAAACAAAATTTAAAAAAAAAAATTAAAACCGACTTAAAAAAAATAAAGTTGCACTAAAAAGTAAAAAATAATTCTTTCCCTTATTTAATCTACGACTCATATTTTTCAAGTCGGTGCCTCATCATTTGCACTGTGTAAATCTGGCGCCGGCTTAAAAAATATGAGTCGTAGATTAAATAAAGGAAAGAATTATTTTTTACTTTTTAGCGCAACTTTATTTTTTTGAAGTCGGTTTTAATTTTTTTTTTAAATTTTGTTTATCTTACATCCTCAAATTAATTCCAATATCTTTTCTCACATCCTCAAATTGATTCCAATTTCTTTTCTTACATCGCCAAATAGATTCTACCTTCTTTTCTTATATCCACAAATTCATTCCAACCTCTTTTCCCATAGACCGAAACTAATTCCAACTTCTTTCCTAACCCCCTCAAAGTGATTCAAATCTCCCGTCATGCAGCAACTGCGACTCGCTGCGTTCCAAAGGCCGTCACCGTCACGAGATACGCCCCGCGACTAATACACACTTGCCAGCGTCGCGCGGTGGACGATGCACGATGCACGCGATGCAATTATACACTTTAACGCACGAGCGATCGCACGCACACTGGCGCGCCGGATTAAAAGGCACGGCTGCATTCTGCGGATCGGAATGCCCACATTGGGAGCGTGTAACTGCGCGGATTAGAGGCCGCGAAACGAACTGCTCGTGTCACACGGCGACGTTTACATTGAAACGCGAAAGTCGGGTACGGGTATCTCGTTACAACTGCAACGGCGTCGTTTTCACCCGCTTTTTTCCCACCTTTCGCTTTTACATCGCGATCGCTCGACACCTACAGTACCTACTGGAAATATTTATTGCGTCACCCCGAAATCCACGTCATATCAAACAATCTTCGTAACTCTATGATTGTTCAAGTGTTTGGTATCAAACGTGTTTTAACCAAATTTCAAGCACTGTGTGTAGCACTCATATCGATCAAGTGAACTTTGCGCGCTGATGCCAATTTCGATGCTAAAGAGAAGCTACGAATCAAACACTTGGAGATTCGTGACTAACGACTTACCACCACTGTTTCGTGAAAAATCGTACGCACAAAGAGAGTGCAATGCTGTGCGAGTCAAGACACAGGGTGCACAAGTGAAGCAGTGGAGAACAGCGATTGAGCAATGCATTAACGAGGGTCAGGTGTGCCCATAGAATTATTACAGCACGGATTGCAGTTGAGTGGATATCAACGTACACCTCTGATCTATTGTCAGCGTGCGAGACCATAGATACTGCCCACTTGATCAGATTCGATCACCTCGTTGCGACAGGTACGGTTCTAAATTAGGATCGCGATCTCGCGACTTAGGCGAGTCACTGACCCCATGAAGGCTCAAACACACTCAATAATTGAAGGCGGAGTAGGAATTGCTTACAAATATTCACAATATCCCAAATGATACCGTACAATCGGGGCACATTGGCATGTTTTTGTAACACTTTGTTATATAATATAAAAATTAACATTTTTACATTTTCTTTGAGTAACCTATTAGGGTAAATCCGGGAGACGCGGTCGGGCCGGAGAGTTGGTCGTGTCGCTATATTTCAGAGTCAATACGTAAAAATGCATTAAAGTGCAGACCAATTACTTCTCTAGAAGCCAAATAGTTGAATGAATAGCGTTATTTCGCTTCCTTCTGTGTTTTTCTGGATTTATATATAAATGGTAAATTGATGTTACATTTAACCTCTTTTGTCAAACAGCGGTTGTACAGAATCGTATTTAAAATATACTTCTAAGTTTATTTTCCTTTAATGTTTGGAATAATAAGATAGTAGAGATATTGAGGGACAATGCAGCCAAAGTATTTGGCCATATTAACTCTTCCTCTCAAAGCTAACGAAAAGACCATGTCTCGCTGCAGAAAGGTGAGATGGTCGAGTTACGATTTTTTTATTATTTTTGTTTATTTTTTATTTTTTATTATTATTTTATTATTATTTTTGTTTATTTAGATTATTTATTCACTTTTGTATTCATTTGCCTTGCTAATCGCCAGTAGGTAATTAACTTTTTCTTTGATGTGTTCTTTACTTGTTTAGCGTAAACAAATTAAATATCAATGAATCCGTAGTTGTATTCACTCATAAATAATTTTGCTTTATCCTTTGTTAATTTTCCATGAATAATTATGTGAGTGGTCTCTGCCAACGACGAAAACCATTTCTCCCGGCACCTCGGGAGAGGTGGTCAGATGTCACGACTTCAGTTTTCAACCCGATTTACAGTAAATATTGTCTTAAAGCAAATATCGACCAGTTTTTCTGAATCGGCATAAAATTCTGAACATATTAGGTTTGTTCTGATAAAATAAGTAATATTTATATTAGTTTTAATAGCCATTTTATATTAGGTCGACCGCGACTCCCGGATTTACCCTATAACACTGTGATAATGCACCAAATTTTTGTCATTTTCCTTCTCTAATACGAACATGTTTTTTTTAAAGCTTACGATGTTAATAAACATTGCGTCGAAGAGTAAGCCTCAGCTTCAATATATTGCTTTGGAATTAATTGAAACAGAAATGCTTCATTTTCGAGAAACACGACTGCCTGGTTCCTTTTTTCAACAGGCCCTGGCATTACGTAGATAATCGCCGATCCAGCGATCCTGTGGCCAGGCCGCAGCGCTCTGTTCCAGGAACAGCAGGGGTGCAATAAAAATCGACGCGCCCCCCTCGAGATTACAGGCACCGCGGCTACTACGTGCAACTTTTTATTACGCCTCCCCCCCCGTTCTTTCGTTTCTGCGTTACGCAATAGTTGCGCGTGTCCGCGCAGCCACGCCGCGATGGTGCAACCAGTTATTAATATCGCCGCATCGTGCACGCGAAGGGGGGGGCCCCTCCCCGCTCCGTGCATCGAGGGGGTTAATACAACTGTATCGTTTATCAACGACAGCCGCGAATACGCCGAATGAAATACGGTCGGAGTAATAGCCGCTGTAAAAAGCACCGACACCCCGAGGGCTCGATCGATAACGCCTACACACACGCGCCCCTTTGCCTTTAAAAGGCAGCCTAACTCCTCTAAACGAAACCCCTTCGTACCTGCACGGAATCCATACCACCCGTTCCAATTAACCCTTGGACGGCGGACAGCTTAAAAGTCGACGGGGTATGCGGGATTCGTTTTCAGCCGTAATAGAATTTTGTTCACAAGATCTTTGTTTTCTTAAAGTCGTGGCGGTAATAAATTATAACGAGGGTTACATAGCTCCTCGTTGGACTCTGGGCAAAGGGGGGTGCTTCTGGAGGGGATTCTGAGAGTTGCAGGGAGGAATCTTTTAGATCTGATTTTGGATTCTAAATGGGAAATGTTTTTTTATACACGGGGGTTTGTTTTTTTTTTATGGGGGGGAGGTTAGGGTTTGGCGAGGTGACTATTGGGGGTTGAAAAGTGTGACGAAGTAAGATGTTCTGGGATTCGAAGTGTTATGTGGGTTTCAAAGAAGTTCACACCGTGGATATGTGTTTTAGATGATTTATACACATACTTCATTGGTATGTAGAATAAGATGGAGCTTAGGAGCAAGTGGGAATTGGAATTGCACTAGCTAATAAATTGGAGGGTTTATGTATATATATTTAATGCATTTTAGAGTAGCAGCGAGAGTTAATTTAATAATAGAAGGAATTAAACTATCCCTACACAACCTGTTATCTTCAAAATAATTGCCTCTTGGCATTCCAAATCACCATAAACTCAGACACTTAATCCAGCATCTCCCTTAACTCTCCACCACCTTCACATACAATTACTCTCGAAGTCTCCCGCAGAAGACTCCCCAATGGAACTGGACCCAAAATCCCCAATCCCTTCCGCCGTCCAACCCCACCGCCGCGGCCATTTTTCCTCGCGTGCAATTGGAAGCACCGCGAATTAATTACAAACAAATACTCGAGCATTCCTCTCCAGAGTGATTAATGGCTCGCACGGAGCGTTCGAGTATTATTTAAACTGCTTTCAGGCAGCAACGTTCCAACAGCGGAGAACCGATGCACAATGATGCAGTGAGCAAACAGCACGCGTGGCCATCGAGTCATCGCATAATGACTGCAACAAGGTTATCCATCGCGGCGTCATCCCACGTTACAACATTTCCGGTGCGTCGGCGCACGGATATGCTGCTCGATATTAAGACCAGCGGAAATGAAAAATTACCTGAGCACCCTCGACAATAACCGCTGCCGACAAGCCATTCTGCACCCTTGATCGCGACGATTAAATTGTTATAATAAGGGGGTGCAGGGAGTTTGAGTCACCTATTTCGTCCAAATTTTGCACACAGCTGGTCCATGACAGGAATAATAATTGATAGGTTAAATATACAATAAATTCTGCAGGAAAATTAATTCAAAGTTTTACTATAGCTATGTGTAAGAAAGAGTTAAGGCAGGATACCACTTTTGGACTTAAAAAAAATTGAAATTTTTTTTTGTTCTTTAAGTACTCTTTCAAGTGTATAGAATCGAAATTCATTCATTAGAAAGGTGGCCGAAACCTCTTTCTTGTGTAAAAACCGGTTTGGAGCAGATATATAAATCTATATAAAACTTTAAACGCGTTTTTCTCGAAACGATGTTTTTCAAATCGGCGTGTCAGATTACTCTTACAATTTTCATCGGATTGACTTGAAACTTTGCACAATTCTTCCCCGTGGTATAATCTAATGATGTGCGTAGAAATTTTGCTGTAGCGTTGTTATTTTATTTTTGGTGCACAATTTTATAAACTTTTTTAAACTTTTTTACCCTAAAAAATTGACCTTTTTGTTCAAATGAGCGCCATTTGCTTAAAAATCGAAATTTCGTAAAATCCCTACGTACAGCATTAAAAAATATTGTTGTTAATAGGAACATTGTTTGGTTTTTTTTCTAGGAGCCACGTACAGAGCGAAATTTGACACGCCGTCTAACGGTGTTCCTCCAAAGGAATGTATTTTGGCGCCACCTACAAGAGATTATTTTTTACTTTTTCAGTTTCAAAAAATGTGTAATTACAGATTAAAGTTACATTAATAAATGACTGAAACCGATTTCGTTTCTGCGCATTCTTTGTATGCAAAAAAAATTCATGAAAAACGCCTCCAAAATCGCAGTCAAAGGTGGTATCCTGCCTTAAGTAGTTAATCGTAGGAACAATTAAAAGTTAGTACGGATATGTACACATGCAGTTTGAATTACTGTGTGCATTACAGGTAAAGCAGCCACTGCAACTTTGATTTCCAAAAATTGAATTCTCACGATACAATAAAATTCAATTCTCAAGTACCGTTAGTGTTTACATATGAGTATGTATCACAATACTTGAAGTCCACTTTGTCCAACAATTTTCAGCAGCAAAGCTCCGTGCATTGAATACATTATCACACATGTCATGCATTAAACAAATGCCAAATTCGAAGGAAATCAGTGGCCCAGACCTCGTGGACTCTGCTTTTAAGAAAAATTGTCCTCGATGGAGCGAGGACAGGTCGCGAGGACAATCGTAAAAGCGCGTCCATGCGCTACACGATTTCGATCTTATTTTTCGTCCAGCGCGGGATTGCCTATGGCCGAATGAGAGAGCACCGAGCCCGAGGCGGACGAGGGGCAAGAGAGAGAGAGAGAGAGAGAGAGGCATAGCATCCCGAGGTTGATGCTTTTCGCCGTTTTGTTTCGAAAAAGGGTAGCTGACGCACGCACCGAGATTGTCGAAGAATACAAACTACCTCATTTCCACCCTGTCCTTGACGGAACGATCGCGTTAAGCGAACCTTTAGGCGGCTCGCCTCGGCTCGCAACTAAGGGAACCGAGTCGGGACGCGGTACACCTAAATGGCGAACGACCTAAATATCTCCATTTGTCTTAGGGGGATCATGAAATTGTAATGGAAGCGGATGACGGTGCGCGGAACAGGAATAAATGATTGGAATATTTGTTAGAGGGAGGCTGGAAGGATTGCCGCTCGGCCGAACAGGGGAATGCGCAGTTCGTAGCCGTGGCAGATAACGTGAAGTAACTTTCAATGTACTGCTTCGTGCTGCGGGCATGGTTACGCCAGTGAAATTCTATTCTGCACGCTTTTACGGAGAATTTTAAATATTCCGCCTGGTAAAGATTTACGAAACCTGTGGCGAGATCGTAGTTGGACAAAGGAACTGCGAATGGGTACAGTGGTCGATCTTTCTTAATCGTGATTCTTTACTGTGTTACATAGGTACAGTTTTCGTGATCTGTTTGCCCGCGAGATTTACGAGTATTCGTGGTAAAAGAGGATATTTTTAAAAGTTGATGAAGAGGAAAGGTTGCGTCGCGTAACGGTGACCTGATTAAGATTCAGCCCTGCTCGACTTTCGAGCTGCTACCGGTTAATTCGCGTGGCCGAAAGTGACTGCGTTGGAAGAGACAGAAGGTAGCAAGAAAGGCAAAGAGGGAACGAGGTTTGTAATGCAAACTCGAGGGACCCTGTTGTGAAGGAATTGTTCAAGGCAATAGCCACAGTATCCTTCTAAATATTTGTAACAGCTTAGGGTGTTTATTAAATTTGGAGTATGGTGGGTAAGATACTTAAGTAATAATTAGAAATGCAAATTAACTGAAGCTTTTAACGCGCGCTCTATATAATTACGTGGTCACTTACTCAAATGACTGTATTTCCTAATGAATCACTTCGGTAGGGGAGAGGCTTGCAGGTTGCCACCCCTGCTGTATTTCGACTTTCTAGCAGTGTCATAACCTCAACTCTGACTCACATCGACGTTAAAAGAGTAGGTGTCACTATTTTATAACCTCTGGAGCGGACAGACGCAATAACGCTGTGTTTGCTGAGCGAAGGGTAATACATATAGTGTTTGTCAAGAAACTGAATTATTGAAATTGTGTGCTTTCCTTGTGCTCGTAAATTGAACATTTTCATCGACAATTCAAGATAACTATACGTACTGTGTTGTCTTTTTTATCTAATTTACATATGTCAAACAGATTTCCAAACATATCATGAATTGACCATTTTTTCTCATATTTTCCTAAAAATGCGTCGGAATGCAAGTTGCCTCCTTTTTTGGCTTGCAGGTTGCCACCTCTCTCTTTCCCGCTTGTTTACACTCAAATGTCATTGAGTTTGAAGTGAAGTGTATTTATTGCATTTTAGTCATATTTTGGTTTATTTTTTACATTTTTATAAATTTTTAGTATGGCAGCACGCAGGTCAAGAAAATCTGAATAATATAATTTATTAATAAAACTTAATAAATTTTGAAAAGTCTTCTGAATCAGGTTTTTACTTGAGTTTTTTTACACTTTTAGCAATTTTTCTAGGGGGTGGCAACCTGCGAGCCAAAATTTCAAGGAGACAATTTTAGATACTTTCGATAATTTGCAGTATAATTTTTCTTTTTCGAGAGTTTGTATGATTTGTAGCTCAGGATTGTAGCTCAACACTTCCTCTTTCCAACTTATACCATAAATCAACGATACGTTAATTTTATGACGAGTTATGATCAAAAAAGCTTAGGGGTGGCAACCTGCAAGCCAAAATTTCAAGGAGACAATTTTAGATACTTTCGATAATTTGCAGTATAATTTTTCTTTTTCGAGAGTTTGCATGATTTGTAGCTCAGGATTGTAGCTCAACACTTCCTCTTTCCAACTTATACCATAAATCAACGATACGTTAATTTTATGACGAGTTATAATCAAAAAAGCTTAGGGGTGGCAACCTGCAAGCCTCTCCCCTATATAATAAACATCTTATCAAATAAAAAACTCAATATCCTTTCATCAATCCTTCTCTCTGAATCCTCTACTAAATCCTCCACAGTGAGCCCTTCGCTGTTCCACCTACCGCATCCACTTCCAACACGCCGAAGCATCAACGAAACACTCCGCAAACGAATACAAAAGAAGCCCAGCACCAGTGCAACACACAGTCCTTCCGTGCCTACCGCGACAAAACGTCTGAGGTACAGCAGCCAGCTAACATTACACCGAACTTCGTATAAGGGCATGGGACACCTTCTGCCACTTCCAAAACAATTTTCCACGAAGTCCGCGGCTAGCCAACGGCTGGCGTAAAAACAATTATCCCCCTTATACGCGCAGCGCGCGAAATCCCCGCGCGTTCCGCTTCATTTTATACAACACATTACCCGGGAGTGTCGTAAAGCAGCCGAGTCCCCGAAAGTCCTGTTACATCGCGCGGTATCCCGCCCGACCATGGGTCTCGCGACTAAAACGGGAGGTGAGATCGAAAAGAAGACAAAGTTCTCACGTAACCGCGCACGTGTTGCCCGGCGTGCGTACACGACAAAAGAAACAACACCGTGGCACGAGCACGCGCGCACAGTGTCGTCCCATGTACGGTGGCGCGTTGGACTCGTCCTCGCGCAGGCGTACAAGTGTGCGTGACCCTTAAGCTGGGTGCATACGGGTGTACAGCGGCAGGTGGTGCGAGATATTTATGTTTTATTACAGTTATTAGTGAGAACTCAAAAACGAGTTCGAAGTTCACGAGTGAAAGAATTGATTTTAATGGGGAAAAATAAGTAGGTATTAATAATAAAGCGATGGCTGCTGCTATCCCGTAGGTCAGAATTCAATTTTACTTTATATTTATCGTCAATGATACTACACTGTTTAAAGATTTATATTGTATTCGCAATGGTTTTTTTATGCTTTTCAAAAATCCATGATAAGTTAGGAAACTTGGGCAAAAGTTGTAGCCCTCAAAGTGTTAATATTAATGTGGTTTGAAGCAAAACTGTAGCAAAATTTAAGAAAGGTGATGATTTCTATTTTACTTTATTCCTTAAGGGGACTAGGCAGTCAGATCGCTCGAAAATCAAGTATTTTTTGCGAATCAATTACAAGGAGATGAACACAAATTGTGACTAGTACGTTTGGGTAATGTTTATTAATACCATAACCAGTAAAAAAGAAATGATTTGAATATTATATACATATGTATGACAGCGCTACAGTCGTCTGGTATGTAGGCGTTTCTTTTGGAGCCGCTGTAATTTTGCAGTGATTCTGGTCGTAAGAAATTTATATTGTGAAATATCCTCTGAAATTTATACTTTGCCCTGGCCCCTATTCTGCCCTGAACCTATTGAAAAAGAAAAAAAATCAAAATTATAAAAATGGTGGCTGCAAAACGACAAATTTTAAAGAAACGTCACTTTTCGCCAGGGAAAAGAGCCATTCTATTTTTTTTTTTTTGACAAACCAGGAGTTTTTACAGACTTATGCGTAGGTCCAGGTCGTAACTAGACATGTCTCATATATGCTGAATTTTTTTCAAATCGACTGATACCTCCGTTTTTTCCCAATCACTGCAAAACGAAGAGGAAATATGATTCCGAGAAAAACGCGATTAAAGTTTCGAAAGAGGAATCTAGGCTACCTGCGTGCGCGCAGAAACGGTTTATGGCGCGCTTGACCTTTTCGGCTGTAAAATCCTTAATTTTGCGAATTTTAACATAAACCAAACGGCATTTTAATCGGGAAGGGTGGTACTTTCGAAAAATGCAACAACAAAAAATCGAGTTTCTGACTGCCTTAAGGGGTTAGACCACCTTAGCCGGGTAAAGAAATATTGCATTTTTGGGAATTTATTTCTAAGTGACAAAAACACGTTTATCGATTAAAATTTTTTAATGAAGATAGAGACATCTTTGAATAATATATACAATTTATTTTTTCGAATGAAATCTCTTGAAGGTTTAAGGCAGTGATTCCCAACCTGTGGGTCGCGAAGTGTTTCCTGGGGGGTCGTCACGTTTTTTTTTAATATCATTTAGTTAGAATTATATTCTGAAATATATATTTTTAATG